>JACSYO010000917.1:207500-700969 GCA_016806645.1 Ophiodon elongatus | reverse complement strand
ATATATATATATATATATGTATGTATGTATGTATATAAAAATACTTGTTTTCATGTGTGTGACATGTTCTACATAGGGAACCTCTAGACACCTCACGATTCAAGTCCAGTCAGAGGGCTACGATGCCCTTATATAACCTTTATCGATCAACATTTTTCTATACATATATTTATTTCTCACTCTGACTATCTGCTATTTTTCAAACGCTGCATATTTGTAATGATTCATGATTAAAAAAACAGATGAATTTACTTCCATTGTCTTTTATTAATTCAATATTAGTAACAAATGGAAGACATGTGTCAACTGGAGGGTTACATTTCCAAGCATTAAGAGAACCAACCGGTAAATAAATGACGTTGTGCCTGTAGAAGGATTGTATTCATATTCAGCCGCCCTCACCAAAACTCTGCTAGTATTTAGCCTAGCTTAGAACGTAAACAAGACAAGTTTTCTGCATCGAGTCATAATTCGTGCATGAGAGA
The DNA here is from genome assembly GCA_016806645.1 of Ophiodon elongatus. Taxonomy (NCBI): domain Eukaryota; kingdom Metazoa; phylum Chordata; class Actinopteri; order Perciformes; family Hexagrammidae; genus Ophiodon; species Ophiodon elongatus. The sequence goes on along the minus strand of JACSYO010000917.1, from coordinate 700,484 downwards.
ATCGTGATGCATCTAAGAATCCATTTTTCCCCCACCTCGTTCTACAGATAGACGTTGAAACTGTAGCGACGCTGCCGATATGATATCGGGTATCTGCTGGTATGATATCGGGTATCTGCTGGTATGATATCGGGTATCTGCTGGTATGATATCGGGTATCTGCTGGTATGATATCGGGTATCTGCTGGTATCATATCGGGTATCTGCTGGTATCATATCGGGTATCTGCTGGTATCATATCGGGTATCTGCTGGTATCATATCGGGTATCTGCTGGTATCATATCGGGTATCTGCTGGTGTCATATCGGGTATCTGCTGGTATCATATCGGGTATCTGCTGGTATGATATCGGGTAGCTGCTGGTATCATATCGAGTATCTGCTGGTATGATATCGGGTATCTGCTGGTGTCATATCGGGTATCTGCTGGTATCATATCGGGTATCTGCTGGTATGATATCGGGTATCTGCTGGTATCATATCGAGTACAGTGGAGGATCCTCTATCAGGATGGACAGAAGAATAGATCTCATGTGTACAGCATGAACAACATAACAGAGTTACAATACATTCACCAGATGACAGAAATTATGAATGACGTCCAGGAGGGTGAAAGGCATTGTCAGTAAAAAAGCACCAAGGACCTCTGACAAGTCAAACGACAGCGTATTGCCGTGAGGCTGCTGTTATCCACCAGGAGTACGATGTCATGTCCTACATATTGTAGCTCAGAATAGAGGACAAGCTTAGCTAGTTTTCAAGGTTTATTGTCCTAGACTGGATCATCAAGCTTAGTTGCTAGTAGTGTTGGTCCAATTCTGCGCTCATGTCCCCGTACTTGTACACATAAAAGTAATGCGACACAACCTCACCTAGTACTACTGCATGCAGTGTCACGGACACATGCTGCCACTTTCCCAGTGAGTCTCCTGTGTGTGTGTGTGTGTGTGTGTGTGTGTGTGTGTGTGTGTGATTGTTAGAACTGTAATGGTATTATTTAGTACTCATATTGGTAGTCGATTAGTTTAGTCTTAGGTGGCTACTGTGTGCTTTTTTTTCATGCTGAAACATGAAAACACAAACAATGGAAGCGGCTACAATAACCGCTCGCTGTCTGAAAGCACCTGTAACTGTTACTGGATGTCAGGATGCTTTTTTGCCATATATTGGAGAATTATTCTATTCTAAGATAATAATAATAATCTGTCTGTTTGCCTGATCAGAAAAATATTGGACATCAGATTCAAAAGGATCACGTATGTTATAGCAACCCTTTTCTGAAGTACTATTGTTGCTCGTTCTCTTGTTCTTGCTCGCTCAGACAAACTCCTTTTGGCTACTTCCTGTGTCAATAGCTTAAGGCTTTCATTTTTTAAACTAAAACACAAATTGATCAAATCACTAGTGGGCAGCTCATACAGGCGAGATGCGGATCATACAGACGAGATGCGGATCATACAGACGAGATGCGGATCATACAGGCGAGATGCGGATCATACAGACGAGATGCGGATCATACAGGCGAGATGCGGATCATACAGGTGAGATACAGATCATACAGGTGAGATACAGATCATACAGGTGAGATGCGGATCATACAGACGAGATGCGGATCATACAGACGAGATGCGGATCATACAGACGAGATGCGGATCATACAGGCGAGATGCGGATCATACAGGCGAGATGCGGATCATACAGGCGAGATGCGGATCATACAGGCGAGATGCGGATCATACAGGCGAGATGCGGATCATACAGGCGAGATGCGGATCATACAGGCGAGATGCGGATCATACAGACGAGATGCGGATCATACAGACGAGATGCGGATCATACAGACGAGATGCGGATCATACAGACGAGATGCGGATCATACAGACGAGATGCGGATCATACAGACGAGATGCGGATCATACAGACGAGATGCGGATCATACAGGCGAGATGCGGATCATACAGGCGAGATGCGGATCATACAGGCGAGATGCGGATCATACAGACGAGATGCGGATCATACAGACGAGATGCGGATCATACAGACGAGATGCGGATCATACAGGCGGATGCGGATCATACAGACCAGATGCGGATCATACAGGCGAGATGCGGCTCATACAGGCGAGATGCGGCTGGTCAGGGACCTGCCTCCACATACATGTATAGTATACATGTATAGTGAACGGACATGGAGGACTTGGTCCACGTTATAGTGTGTGTAAAGTACATAAGACCTCCGTCATCAGAGTGATGTCCTCACTGAACTCAAAGGTATAGTGCTGGTTCTGAGAGGTGTTTCTTACTGCCTGTCAGACATGTCCGCACTAAGTTCGGTATCGATATGGTGCTCCTGGGGGAGCCCGGGACCACCAGGTCGTCTAAGGAGGGGTGCACCGACCCAGGCCGGAGACGAAGCAGGTTAAAGCCCCCGTGCCGCTCAGTAGTGGGATCGCACCTGTGAATAGACGCTGTAGTGCAGCCTGAGTAACACAGCGGGACCCAGTCTTTTTACTCTCTTTTACTCTTTTCTACGATCGTTTGAGGCAGGTCCTGGTCTTCACAAGTCCTCTAAAATCTGCTGCCTGTCAAACCAAAACAATGAGCTGGATGACACTACACCCTAGTCAGTGATCATCCTCTGTGGGTTAGTTACTACACAGTTATTTAACCATCATCACACACACTCGCTAACGTTCCAGCAGGCTCTCAGCACACAGCCCAGGACCTCACAGTAAGCTAAGAGATGGAGACCCCAGCTCGGAGCGCGCTGTTCCTTCCATTATTCTCCCAAACGCCAGAGGGAGTACCAGCAACATGTACTGTCAAGAACCAAGAAGATAACAAGTGTAACTGGCAAACAGCCCAAAACCCACCTCCACAATGTCGAGGAGGGATTGTAATTATCTGTAAACTCATAGCTCATATTCATGGGCTACTATGTTGCCTTTGTACAAGCCCTGTAAAGAAAGAAGTCAAGTATTAAATGCATTACAAAGAAACAATATCCTGTAAACTATCTCATCTGGCTGGTAAAATATAAAGTCAGATTTACATTTAAAGATCTCCTGTTTCTAAAGCATTTAGAAAGTAATTGTCCGTCTTTGTAAAATGCTCCGACATGTTCATAGTGTATCAGAGAGCTACTAGTGACGGTGTGTGAAGAGCTGTGATTGGTCGACAGATGCTGCTCTGCACAGGCTGCGTCAGGCCTATTTCATGCTGCAACAACGGGTTGATGAATAGTTAGTTTGATTATTGATGATTCCAATTAACATATTTGCTCTTTTCTTTTCCTAATTCCCTTGGATCATTTAAAAATGAATGAACACATCTCACAGTAAACACATGGAGGCTGGTAGGGCGGCCGTCAGAGGCCTTCGACTGGAGACTGATCCGGAAACTAAAATCCACCTCATTCTTATCAAGCCAGCAGCTTTCACTAGCAATTATGTTCATAATGAAACTATGTGAATCATTTAAAAAAAAGCAGAGGGGGAGTGAGCCAAACTAGCATGTGTTCTCTCTGCCAACATGAGTTGGCTCTGCTCTCCAGTTCAATTCTTCTCCAATAAATCCTCTAATCATTGTAGTTTATTCTGTTTTCATGATCTCTGCTCATATTGTGTGTGTGTGTGTGTGTGTGTGTGTGTGTGTGTGTGTGTGTGTGTGTGTGTGTGTGTGTGTGTGTGTGTGTGTGTGTTGGCTCGCTGACTCACTGCTGAAGTAGAAGTGAGTGGATGGAAATGAAAGCTGGCTGTTCTTGAGCCCACAAAGACTGGCTGACCCAGTTTCCACTCCAGCACCAGCTCCTCTCAGTGTTCATGACATGGTGGTTTTCCCCTCGAGCCCGGAGCCGTGTCCCGGCCCGGCTCACCAAGCCTGTCCTGACCTAGAACTCTGCTGCCTGAGCTTTGCCCAGTGTTTATAGGATTCAGTCACACTTTCAGATTGGCTTTTATTGTATCATCTTTCTTTTGAAAGGCTCAATAAGTATGATTTTCGGTTTGTAAACCAGCATCCATTGGCCCCTCCCCCTCCCCGGCTCATTGAGGGTCAGGCTGCTGGCCAGCTGCTGGGAGTCCACCTCAGATTCACTTTGGTTCTGGAAACAGCTTTGTCCCCTTGGAGCTTCGCCTCACTATATTTGTGTTTTTAATTTTCGGCGCTGTGTCCGCCATCTTTTGTAGCACCCTCTCTGATGCGTTCTTTAATCCGGCACCTGGTCGCTAAGAAGAAAGGAGAAGAGCCATTCAGAGGGCAGCGTCTCTGCAGACACAAACGCCACACACACTTCTAGTGGCTGACGATGAGGAGAATTCCACGTGTAAAACCCTTTTTAATAAAGGTCATTCAGTCTGACATTATTAGGAATGTGAGCATATGTACTTGTACTTTAGATTTATTTTGAACTGATTAGCGTAGGCAGCCTCTCTCTGGTCTGACTAGCACACACATTCTCACATTCCATTATCAAATAGTTGATGCAAGTATGACTCCTACAGGTCGAACTCTAAATCGACCCCACGAGTGACACATCAGTGTTCAGACTCTGTGACGGCAGAAGAGCCCCCAACACAGCAAAGTCAGAAGAAAAGAGAAAACCATGAGGGATTCTTTTTAGAACCGTCTATTCATTATTTATTTTGTGTTTTTTTTTTTAATGTTGGACTTTTGATTTAAAAAAAAAAAAAAAGCCCTGTTTACAAATGGCCCTTTTATTGTGGAGTACTTCCCCCTCTGGGTTGAAACGGCTCCTAAATGCTGTCAGAGGTTAGGCTAACGTTAGCAACTCTGCTCTATTATTTGGGAAGTTAACAGTCCAGCAACACCAGCCAGCGTTACAGGGAAAGCATTACATTATCACACAGTTAGTCCACAGTAGTGGTGCAGCGGATCATAACACTCTCGGATCAGATCAGCACTAAAGAGAAAAATGGGAGCAAATATAACTTTTCCCCTGATCACGTTTTTTTTTTATCGGTTTAAAATACAAAGACGGAGGATAGCTTAGCAGCCACATAGGGTTATTAAATCACTTTAAATGCATGTAAGTATGATTTAAGAGCCGGTTTACTGGCTTTAAAAGTGGAAACGTAAACGAGCATCAGGAAATGATCCAAATAGCCCAGATTCAGTTCTGACATGTTTCAGGCCAGCAGTCGAGAACATAAGGACTTCAATGGTTGTTGTGTTTCATATTTTGCTATTAATCAAGTTTTGTAATGTTACTTCCATATATGGTCTTGTTTTTAATTTCTGATGTATTTTGTTTCCATGTTTCGATCTGTGAGCGATGACCTTTGCGTTGAGCTGACTTTTCTCCTCGTCCCTCTCCAGGGGTAGACCGGTTGCATCAGCTGTTTGAGGATCAGTTCCTATCGGGCCACGCTGACCACATCCAATCGGATGAAACTAGGTCGGGCTGAATCGAACCAGAGGCCAGAGACCAGGTCAGAACGCGGCGGACCAGACTGATCCAGACCACACCCGGGCCGTCGAGGAGGCCCGTTCCAGTTTCCTATCCAGGTAAGGGAAGCCACTCTGTTCTCCGTGTGCAGGCTCCTCCCTCCACTGAGGTCAAAGGCCGCCTGCTGACCTCACACATCAGTCCGACTCGTGACAACGGACAGATAAACAGAACTTTGGTTCGCACTCAAAGGGAGGCGGCTCAGGTAGAAACACACATTTGAAGCTTGGCATGTAAAAAAGGTCATTTAGTTTCCTTCCAGAGCTCCGGCTGTCAGAGCAGAATCCTAGCTGCATTGGATTAGAATCACAGACTCCACCTTTCAATAGGCCTCCGTTTGATCATAAAAAGTTGATTTGACGGGTAATAATAGATTATGACGGAATGTTTGTCTAAAGCAGAAACACTGTAGGGCTGTGAGAGGAAATGAGCTCCAAATGGTCCACGCTAAAATCTTCCATGATGATGAATGTGTATGAGATTTATTTTCCATTACAAACTCCAGAAGTGGATCAGTTCGGTCCGATATCAGAAGTTGTTGTTGTTGTTCTTCTCTCTTCTTCTTCTTCTTCTTCTTCTTCTTCTTCTTCTTCTTCTTCTTCTTCTTCGTCTTCGTCTTCGTCTTCTTCTTCTTCTTGTGCACATGACGTGACCCATTAGTAAAGCTACCAGCTCCAGGGTCTTGAGTCGTTGTCCCCGTCTCCTAAAGGAGTTCATCCTTATAACATTTGTTCCGATTCAGTCGGGTTCCGTTTTGATAGTCTTATTGGTTCTTTTCTTTACGAAATAATTGCTTTTTAGTATATTGTGAAAAGATTTAATACAACTAAATGTTGTTTCTCCAGCAGCAACAGTAATATTTCCAACAGCAGAGTCACTCTACACATTAATATCTCACTGGAAACAAATCTAAACTGTCCATGAAATAAATCCTCTTCCTGAGTGTTCTGAGTTCATAAAGAGTTGAGTCAGCATCGCTCTCACCCTGTCCTCTGTCCTCTGTCCTCTGTCCTCTGTCCCCTTTCCTCTGTTCTCTGTCCCCTGTTCTCTGTCCTCTGTCCTCTGTCCCCTTGCCTCTGTCCCCTGTCCCCTGTTCCCTTGCCTCTGTCCCCTGTCCCCTGTTCCCTTGCCTCTGTCCCCTTGCTCCTGTCCCCTGCCCTCTGTCCCCTGTCCTCTGTCCCCTTGCCTCTGTCCTCTGTTCCTTTGCCTCTGTCCCCTGTCCCCTTGCCTCTGTCCTCTGTTCCTTTGCCTCTGTCCCCTGTTCCCTTGCCTCTGTCCCCTGTCCCCTGTTCCCTTGCCTCTGTCCCCTGTCCCCTGTTCCCTTGCCTCTGTCCCCTTGCTCCTGTCCCCTGCCCCCTGTCCCCTGTCCTCTGTCCCCTTGCCTCTGTCCCCTTGCTTCTGTCCCCTTGCCTCTGTCCCCTGTCCCCTTGCCCCTGTCCCCTTGCCTCTGTCCCCTTGCCTCTGTCCCCTGTCTCCTTGCCTCTGTCCCCTTGCCTCTGTCCTCTGTCCTCTGTCCCCTTGCCTCTGTTCTCTGTCCCCTGTTCTCTGTCCCCTGTTCCCTGTCCCCTTGCCCCTGTCCCCTGTTCTCTGTCCCCTGTCCTCTGTCCCCTTGCCTCTGTCCCCTTGCCTCTGTCCCCTGTCCCCTTGCCTCTGTCCCCTGTTCCCTTGCCTCTGTCACCTGTCCCCTTGCCTCTGTCCCCTTGCCTCTGTCCCCTTGCCTCTGTCCTCTGTCCCCTGTCCCCTTGCCTCTTTCCCCTGTCCCCTTGCCTCTGTTCTCTGTCCCCTTGCCCCTGTCCTCTGTCCCCTGTCCTCTGTCCTCTGTCCCCTTGCCTCTGTTCTCTGTCCCCTGTTCTCTGTCCCCTGTTCCCTGTCCCCTTGCCCCTGTCCCCTGTTCTCTGTCCCCTGTCCTCTGTCCCCTTGCCTCTGTCCCCTTGCCTCTGTCCCCTTGCCTCTGTCCCCTGTTCCCTTGCCTCTGTCACCTGTTCCCTTGCCTCTGTCCCCTTGCCTCTGTCCCCTTGCCTCTGTCCTCTGTCCCCTGTCCCCTTGCCTCTGTCCCCTGTCCCCTTGCCTCTGTTCTCTGTCCCCTTGCCCCTGTCCTCTGTCCCCTGTTCTCTGTCCCCTGTCCCCTGTCCTCTGTCCCCTGTCCCCTGTCCCCTTGCCTCTGTCCTCTGTTCTCTGTCCCCTTGCCCCTGTCCTCTGTCCCCTGTTCTCTGTCCCCTGTCCCCTTGCCCCTGTCCTCTGTCCCCTGTCCCCTTGCCTCTGTCCTCTGTCCCCTGTCCTCTGATGATGTGAATCACTATCTTCATGTTCTGCTGGCTGATGTAGAAAAAAATCAAATATCACAACATTGATCACCAAATTCCATATTTTAACAATAGTGTAGGGTTGACTATTTGTGCTTTTACAAAATATTTAGACGATGAGATTTTGATAACTAATGCTCAGTGATGGATATGATGACTGCGTGTGAGACACAGAGAGCAGAGGAGATGCTGCAGCGTGATGATGAATAACAGCAAACCTTAAAAGAAGCGATGACATCGTAGCTCATCAATACTTTAAGCATTTAGCTGCGGGGCCCGTTTCATACCGGGCCCTCGGTCCCCAGCCTGCGCACGACTTTAATGTAAAGGGTATGGTGAGCTGTTTGTTTACATGCAGACATGGGCCCTCCCTCCCCACGGGGCCTCGGGGCCACGCTGTTTGCAGCTCTCACTGTGTCTCTGAAGGTGTGCGGCTCTCCTGCCGCGGCTGACCCTCATGTTGCTGTGTGTTCACAGTTGAGGCTCGAGCGTGGATGGAAGGAGATGATTTTAACACAGAGGCTGTGATGAACATCTGTGGTGAGTGGGACTCTCCCCGGGCCGCCCTGAGGAATAGGCATGTCTGAAACTCTCCGAGCTAGATGTTTCCACGGAGACCACTTTGATCTTGATCTTTTTAAAGTAGCTGTATTCACCATTCACCAGATGTAGAGGAGTACTGTCTCCCTGAGTGGAGGATGGAGTGTGTGTTGTCTCCTCTCTTTGTTGGAGCCTGTTGGAGCTCATCAGCGTACCTTCAGTGTGTTTCACTTTCTCTTATCTGTTGACACGGGAGCCCGCAAACGTTATGTTTTGGGGCCATTTAAATGAAAGTAACAATATCTCACAGAACAGGACTACTTCATTTATTTCCACTCCCAAATGTTTTACCTGTGAGAATACAAGTTTCTGTTATTGCAGAACACCTGAACCTGATTTCGTTCCTCGTCCATTCAGTGAAGTCCGGTTTGTGTCTTTGCTCTGCAGATGACCTGATGGCAGACCAAAGGATGGACATCTCGTCTACAATGACTGACTTCATGTCCCCCGGGTCCACTGACCTCATCTCCAGCTCCATCAGCACGCCCGGCATGGACTACACCCGCAAGAGGAAGGGCAGCACTACCGATTACCAGTAAGGACCCAAGGGGAGGGAGGGAGGGAGAGAGAGAGAGAGAGAGAGAGAGAGAGAGAGAGAGAGAGAGAGAGAGAGAGAGAGAGAGAGAGAGAGAGAGAGAGAGAGAGAGAGAGAGAGAGAGAGAGAGAGAGAGAGAGAGAGAGAGAGAGAGAGAGAGAGAGATTTCTCATTTTCATTTCTTAATACATTTGTGTTTCTTTACAGAATTGATGGCTTCTCATTTGAGTAAGTTCAAACCCGACTCAATGTTAATAGATGTTGTTCAAGGTTTAATAATCAAGATCTGAAATATCAATGACTCTCATGAGATTCTGCTTCATGACATATTTAATGGACTGAAAAACCAAGGTGGTGAACCCAGTGAGCCCCTTGTCCTGAAACCGGTTGACACTAACATCTCCTGTCTCTGCTCCTCAGTGACATGGACCCAGACAAAGATAAACTGGGAAGGTAAGACCACGCAGGTGCTTTAATCCTCAGTAGTGGTGTATTTGATGCATTTCTACTCCCTCCCCTCATAAGAGCCATCCCTCCCCTCATAAGAGCCATCCATCCCCTCATAAGAGCCATCCCTCCCCTCGTAAGAGCCATCCATCCCCTCGTAAGAGCCATCCCTCCCCTCGTAAGAGCCATCCATCCCCTCATAAGAGCCATCCAACCCCTCATAAGAGCCATCCATCCCCTCATAAGAGCCATCCATCCCCTCGTAAGAGCCATCCCTCCCCTCATAAGAGCCATCCATCCCCTCATAAGAGCCATCCATCCCCTCATAAGAGCCATCCATCCCCTCATAAGAGCCATCCATCCCCTCATAAGAGCCATCCATCCCCTCATAAGAGCCATCCATCCCCTCATAAGAGCCATCCATCCCCTCATAAGAGCCATCCATCCCCTCATAAGAGCCATCCATCCCCTCATAAGAGCCATCCAACCCCTCATAAGAGCCATCCATCCCCTCATAAGAGCCATCCATCCCCTCATAAGAGCCATCCATCCCCTCATAAGAGCCATCCCTCCCCTCATAAGAGCCATCCCTCCCCTCATAAGAGCCATCCCCTGACCCGTCTGGCATCACACCGACACAATGAAGCTTTGCTTTGCTCTGTGGAGCTCACAGGAGGAGGAAATGACTTTTATACTAAACCTCTTGGACACACCACACTGTCGACCATTTCCATTGGACACACTTTCCTCTGTGAGGCTGTGAAACTGTAACGGGCCTCACACACACACACACACACACACACACACACACACACACACACACACACACACACACACACACACACACACACACAGCAGTGGAGGAGGCACACGGAGTCATCAAGAGAAGCTTCACATGAACACGTCTGTCTGTGTTCAGATGGGAAGGAACAACGTTGCTGTGTGCTCCGGTTCCACCAGATCAAGTGGTCTGCCTTCCTCCAGAGGAGAACCGCTCTCGTTGTCCTAAGGACCAGTGTGTGACATGCAGCGGATCTGTTGGCAGAAATGGAATATAATATTCATCAGTATATTTTCACGAGTGTATAATTAGCTGTGTTAGTTACCTTAGAATGACCCTTTTATATCTCCAAAGGGGGCGGGTCCTCTTCACAGAAGAGGAAGAGGACCATGTTGTTGATGCACAGCCTCAGATGCTCCTGGGGCCCCTCTGATGACAGAAGGACCTTCATGTCATGCTCTCCCTCACCCTGAGGTGCTCCAGCTGTCCGGAGAATATCCTCCGTAGCACCCAACGGTGTAACATCACCTCCCATGTTTCAGCCAGACATACTTTGTCATGTATCTCCATGACAACCCTTCCTTTGTTTCCGTCATGGTTGTGCTCCCCATTGGCCGCCCTGGACTTCTGTTTTCTGACCCGGCACAAACATCCACATAGACTCAAGGATGAACTGATTAGAAGTTGGAGGTCAAAGGTCACTGTGACCTCACAAAACGTTTTTTTTGGCCATAACTCAATAATTCATACGCTAGTTATGAGTATTTCACACAAACGTCTAACAGGGTCAAATGATGACGTGATGACCTTTTTGGACAGACAAGCTGACCGGTTGGAGGCATTGGCAGTAATCCCAGTTTAGGATTCTTGTCTGCAACAGAGGCCCCATGTGGTCTTCCCTAGCGATCCCCTCTCAGAACGCTGACTCACAAACAGTCGGCTCAGCCGGTTCACATTTCTAAGCGTCCATGCGTGAGGATTCTCTAAACGTGACTGTGAACACTCCTAGAAGGGAACCTGTTCTTGCGTAAGGCCCCGTGACATTCAGCTCACCTCCGTTGTGTCGGTGTGGAGGCAGACGTGTCAGAGATGGATGTCTCCACACAGCAAACTGTCTGCATGCCTAGATATTACTGAAGGGAATTAGAACACATGTTTGAACTTGTTTAGAAGGGGCACTGGAAAACTGAACCCTTTAATCGCAACTCTAAATTTGTCAATGCTGTAAATTCTCCCTGACTCCGCTCTGATGTCAGCCTGTGTCGGGTGGAGTTTTTGGGTGGGTGTGAATGATTGTCATTGTGAGCTTGATGCTGTTTAAAGCAACATGCATGTACATGATGTAATTCTGCTGTTTGTCTTTGCAGTGACCAGCAGGGCCGGATTAAGAACGCCAGGTACGAAACCTCCTCCCCTACCTTCTCATCTCTCTCACGTGAATTAAAGCTCCCTCTGTCTGAGTGAACAGGGGGAGCTTTGTGTACTTTGACAGTAAGAAACATTCTACATTGACGTGTATAGATCAGAGCATGATGTGGAACTAAGAGACTGTAAGAACAGACCTCATGGCTAATGCCTCTTAAAGAAGTCTCTTTAGTGGAGCTGGTGCAGACAGAACAGAGCCGTGCTCTCACAGTGCTGGAGGAGAGACTCCACACCAAGGCCTCTCCTCCTGGTCCTAGTGTGGAGCTGGAGGAGAGACTCCACACCAAGGCCTCTCCTCCTGGTCCTAGTGTGGAGCTGGAGGAGAGACTCCACACCAAGGCCTCTCCTCCTGGTCCTAGTGTGGAGCTGGAGGATTTGTAGCATGTCAGATGACTAACAGTTTCTGGATTCTGTCTTTTTGTACAACAGATGAGACACCAAAGAGATTTTTGGATTGTTTTGGGATTAATGCGGGATGGGAGAGGAGGAGCCCTCCGTTGTGTGATCACTGCTAATGTCCGGTGCTTGTCCCTCCACAGAGAGGCTCACAGCCAGATCGAGAAGCGCCGCAGGGACAAGATGAACAGCTTCATCGACGAGCTGGCCTCCCTGGTGCCCACCTGCAACGCCATGTCCCGCAAACTGGACAAGCTGACGGTCCTGCGCATGGCGGTCCAGCACATGAAGACACTCCGAGGTGAGGACGAGCGACGTGTGAGGGTTCAGGTTGGTTGTGGCCGGGCCTGTAAACCACCAGCGAGTATGAGGTTCACCTGATCCGGCACTGAGGGGGAAATGTGATCAGCATAAAAAAGGACCGGTTTGTAGGCAAGCTCACAGAGCTGGTTCCTGGTTGGTGGTGAACAGATCCTGTACTCACACTCTGTACACAGCAGGGACGTTTCCTAGTGAGAGCTGCAACAACACACAGCTTACTGTGTGGTTTCAGGAATGGGAGGATAAAGCTGGAGATTGGATCAGAGATAGAAGAGCAACAGTTAGCCCATTAATGCATTCGTACACTGACAGAAACAAGCATTCTAATAATAGATTTAAATTGTGATTGGTATTTCACTCAACTGTGAGATGTTATGAACAAAGCAATTCATGGTCAGATCAGATGAATCAACGTTTAAAATACTAAACGATTGATCGGGACGGGCTAGTAGGAGGGAGAGCTTTTTAGTTGGAGACAGAAGCGGTCGTGGTCCCTTTAAGGAGCATCTTTGAGTAGTTCAGGAGCAGAATGAACTGACAACTGGTGATTAAAGCCTGAGAGCCGTGGTGTGCAGCCGCAGTGTGAATACCTTTATGTCGTGTGCAGGTGCAGCCAACCCGTACACAGAGGCCAACTACAAGCCCGCCTTCCTCTCCGATGACGAGCTGAAGCACTTGATATTAAGGGTGAGTTCACACTCCTCGACATCCAACACTTCCACCGTGTCTCTGCTGTAGCAGCCTCCTCTTCCCAGTGGTTTTCAGATGGTGGCCCTCTCCACACCTAGCTGTGAACCACAGAGCCACACCCCTCTGTGTGTCTCTGAAGAGGTGACCGTTTTGTGTTTGACGATGCAGGCTGCTGATGGGTTCCTGTTTGTGGTTGGGTGTGACCGTGGAAAGATCCTCTTTGTTTCCGAATCCGTCTACAAGATTCTCAACTACAGCCAGGTATGCTGGCAGTGATTGTGTTGGGAGGGAGAGGCATTGAGATGTATATGTTTCATACATATTTCATACAGTTTAGTTGGTAGCGGTGTCCTCTGTTCCCGTCTGACTTCAGTCCCTCTGCTCTCTCTCTCGGCGTCCTTCAGAACGACCTGATAGGTCAGAGCCTGTTCGACTACCTTCACCCCAAGGACATTGCCAAGGTCAAAGAGCAGCTGTCCTCCTCGGACACGGCCCCACGAGAGAGGCTCATCGACGCTAAAAGTAAACAACTCGCTTCAACACGCAGAATCAGGACTGTGGTCCACGTTGATCTCATAACATAAGGCTGTAGGGATGGATGTCACTGGATGAAATGAAAATCAAAAGAATGTTTAGCTTCAGGAGTTTCAGACTGTTATTAGAATACATCTCCAAACCTCTTTTATTGCTCCATGTTATTTTTGTGTATTTGAGAATAAAACATTTCAGCCTCTAACAATGCACCGGAAACCACAATATAAGAGAAACACAAAGCAGTGATAGTTTTGAAAGCGGTCCCTATTTATTTATTTGTGTGTGTGTGTGTGTGTGTGTGTGTGTGTGTGTGTGTGTGTGTGTGTGTGTGTGTTTGCAGCGGGTCTTCCAGTGAAGACCGACATCACCCCCGGCCCGTCTCGTCTCTGCTCTGGAGCCAGGCGCTCCTTTTTCTGCAGGATGAAGTGCAACAGGCCCTCTGTCAAAGTAGAGGACAAGGACTTTCCCTCCACCTGCTCCAAGAAAAAAGGTACTTTCTCTTCAAACATGGATTCAAGTCTGTCCCCCACAATCCTGGTCTTACCCCAAAATGTCTTTTCCCCCTCCAGCTCTTACCTCAGGTACTTTCAGGCTTTCAGCTTCCTCCTTCTGAAGGCCAAAGCCCTGCTCTCCTCCTCTTCCTCCTCTTCCTCCTTCTCTATTTTAGAGGCGCATCCTGATTAGACCCAGGAACCACACATCAGTGATCGGAGAACCACTTCATTACACAACCAAGGAAGTGGGCCTCTTTAAGTGCATGTATTTATATACATATGCATTTACTGCACCCTTCTTTAACCAAATGTGGTAAGAATAGTGTTAGCTGCAGATTGTGGGTTAAATGAGGGAGATTTACCACCAGTAGGTCATTCAAGGACAAATGGGTTCACTTGCTGTCCATTTCCTGTTCATGCAGCAACATGGAGTCATCTGCACTGAGCCACGAATGAGTCAGTGGTCAGTGGACTCTTCTGGTGACATGGAGGCCATGCTGCACTTCACTGAACCGGATCACAAAGAGCCATCAAACACCGGATTGTGAGCATTACTATCATAACGGTTATGAGTAACCAAAGACCGGCGGTTTGAGCCCCGGGATGTCAAGTTTCCACTGAACCCCGAGCTGCTCTCACTGACGCTGAGGACGGGTCAAATGCAGAGGTCAAAGTTCGTGTATGACGAGTGAAATAAAGTTCAGCTACTTCCTGCTTTAATCCGATCAACATGAGTTCCTCGTGTCCTCTGTGCTGCAGGCTCGGTGTATACCGGTCTGGATAAGTTGGTGTGCTTAGCGTGAAGAGAGGCACGCTGGAGGTCACGGAGGTCATGGAGGGTCTCCTTGTTGTCTTTCTTCTTCTTGTTTCACTCCGCAAAGCTGAGGGGAGAGCGTTCCTCCTGTGTGCAGAGCTTTTACATAGAAACTGGTTGTGAAATGGGCTACAGTGGTTATCACTGTCACCTCGCAGCAAAAGGGGCCCGGGTTCGATCCCCGATCCCGGGCGGTCCTCCTGTGTGGAGTTTGCATGTTCTCCCCGTGGTAGCGTGGGTTCCCTCCGGGTTCTCCGGCTTCCTCCCACAGTCCAAAGACATGCAGCTCAGGTTAATTGGAGACTCTAAATTACCTCTGTGTGAATGGTTGTCTGTCTCTGTGTGGCCTGTCCAGGTGAACCCTGCCTTCACCCAATGTCAGCTGGGATCGGCTCCAGCGCCCCCGACCCTGAATAAGATAAGCGGTTTGGATAATGGAATGGTTGTGAAGTGTATAGTGGAGTCCTTTTGGACACTGAGTTCTGGAAGAGCTCCTGAATGATCCGCACAGTATTTTGGTGTCTGCTGACATGAATAGTGAGTGAGACACTAGTGAATCTTAACATATGGAAAACGTGATTGAAAAATTTCTTTTGTAGTTTCACCAGAAGATGTGAGGGGCCAGTATTTAGTTTTTTACTCAGTATATTGAAACTCTTTAAGACATTATGTAATCTCACTGAGCTGAAAGTCCATTTCCTGTTTTACCTTCTGACACTGTCCCTGTCTCTCCCTGCCCCCCACCCTCCCCCTCCAGCGGACCGTAAGAGCTTCTGCACCATCCACAGCACAGGCTACCTGAAGAGCTGGCCTCCCACCAAGATGGGTCTGGACGAGGACAACGAGCCCGACAACGAGGGCTGCAACCTGAGCTGCCTGGTAGCCATCGGACGCCTGCACCCCCACATCGTCCCCCAGCCCAGCCTGGCAGACATCCGGGTGAAGCCCACGGAGTACGTCTCCCGACACGCCATCGACGGCAAATTTGTCTTCGTTGACCAGAGGTGAGATGCCCGAGAGTGAGGCTGCTCATTGATGCTGAATTTAGCATCAAACTGAGCCTCCTGATTTAATTGTGTGATGTTCAACATGAGCCCAGTCCTCAGCACATTCTACAGCTTCAGATACAGACAGACAGGCTGGTCTCTATAATTTTCAATTCAATTTATTTAGTTTAGCCCAAAATCACAAATCATAAAATTCTCCTCAGAGGGCTTTACAATCTGTACACATACAAGACTTAAGGTGTGCTGGATTCTATCTGTATCCGTCTGATGCCCTAAAGTCAGAGAATGTAGCCATGACTTGCTGGCCCCGAGTAGGTTTTGGTTGTGAGGAACCACAGTCCAGCAGCTAGTTCACTTCAGCTTTCTCCGTCTCCCCGTCTGACCTCCAGGGCCACAGCCATCCTAGCCTACCTGCCCCAGGAGCTGCTGGGAACCTCCTTCTACGAGTATTTTCACCAGGACGACATCGGCCACCTGGCAGAGTGCCACAGACAAGGTACCTGCCTCGTGGCTGTTCGTGGTGCAGGGGCTGAATGAAGAGCACAGGTGGAGTCTTCAGTGTGTGTGTGTGTGTGTGTCCACAGTGCTGCAGATGAGAGAGAAGATCAACACCAACTGTTACAAATTCAAGATCAAAGACGGCTCTTTCATCACGCTGAGGAGCCGCTGGTTCAGCTTCATGAACCCCTGGACCAAGGAGGTGGAGTACATCGTCTCCACCAACACCGTCGTGTCGTAAGTGGACCAGAACCCTGTCCCCCGTAGACACCCTCAGTTGTAGACGTGATGGAACACACGTCTGGCTGTGAATCATGCCGTGTGTCTGTCTCTGCAGGTGTCCTATGATGGAGGGATCGGACTACCCTCAGTCTGCTGCCTCGCCACAGAGCATGGACAGTGTTCTCACCTCAGAGGGTAAAAGACGATCACATACACCTCTACGTTCAACCCTTCACCCTCTACGTTCAACCCTTCACCCTCTACGTTCAACCCTTTACCCTCTACGTTCAACCCTTCACCCTTTACGTTCAACCCTTCATCCTTTACGTTCAACCCTTCATCCTTTACGTTCAACCCTTCATCCTTTACGTTCAACCCTTTACCCTTTACGTTCAACCCTTCACCCTCTACTTTCAAGCCTTCACCCTCTACGTTCAACCCTTCACCCTTTACGTTCAACCCTTCACCCTTTACGTTCAACCCTTCATCCTTTACGTTCAACCCTTCATCCTTTACGTTGTTAGTGTTCAGAATCTTTGGGCGGACTTGGAAGAGAATTTCTGGATTCAGTAGGTTATAATAAATATAGTGCATAATCCTCAGCTGAGGGTTCATAAGCCAATGGCAGGCCACAGCCTTTCAACAGATGCCTTTTAAAAAAGCAGCCTGCGAGAGTTAACTGTCTGTGCGCATTGACCTAAGAGACCCTCGAACTGACCAGTACATTTGATTATATAGTCCAATGAAAAATATACATCGTCGCCTCTCATTGGCTCAGTTTTACAACATATATTCGGCTAAAGTTTCACATGGCTAGAATCAGCATTCGAATTGGTTGTCGGTGCCATAGGTCTCTCCCAGACCTATGGCACTTGAAGTCATCTCTCCACCCTCTCGTAAAGTTGAGCTGAACAACCCCCCTCAAGTGGAGTTGTTTTATTGCCCTTTGTGTTCATCTCGGAGACTTCAGTATCCATCCCCCTCTCTCTATCTCATTCCATGCATACCTGAACTAAGTCTAAGTAAGAAACTCAATGTGGCTGTCTTCTATGGCACGCATACTCCTTCCCATAAGGCTCACCATTCCTTATTAATTATCCTTTTTAAGTATCGCAATTTATACATAGACATTCCTTATTTACAAGTGTAAGTCATTTTTTTTTTATTACAACCTAACAACGTTCAACCCTTCACCCTCTACGTTTAACCCTTCACCCTTTATGTTCAATCCTTCACCCTCTACGTTCAACCCTTCACCCTTTACGTACAACCCTTCACCCTTTACGTACAACCCTTCACCCCTTACCTCTACGTTCAACCCTTGACCCTTTACGTTCAACCCTTCACCCTTTATGTTCAACCCATCACCCTCTACTTACAACCCTTCACCCCTTACCTCTACGTTCAGCCCTTGACCCTTTACGTTCAACCCTTCACCCTTTACGTTCAACCCTTCACCCTTTACGTTCAACTCTTGACCCTTTACGTTCAACCCTTCACCCTTTACGTTCAACCCTTCACCCTTTACGTTCAACCCTTCATCGTTTATGTTCAACTCTTCACCCTTCACGTTCAACCCTTCATCCTTTATGTTCAACCCTTCATCCTTTACGTTCAACCCTTCACCCCTTACCTCTATACGTTCAACCCTTCATCCTTTATGTTCAACCCTTCACCCTTCACGTTCAACCCTTCACCCTTTACGTTCAACCCTTCACCCTTTATGTTCAACCCTTCATCCTTTATGTTCAACCCTTCACCCTTCACAATGAACACCCTCTCCTTTTCCTCATCGCTGTTGATTGGCAGGTGGAGGGAGGCGGGCACTGCAGACGGTCCCTGGCATCCCCGGTGGCACGAGAGCAGGAGCCGGCAAGATTGGCCGCATGATTGCAGAGGAAGTGATGGAGATCCAGAGGTGAGCGCTGTGTCTTGGTGGTCCCGGTCTAGTTTCTAGCACATGAAGGCATGATTCAGCACATGGCACAGGCTGATGGGAACATTTCATATTTCATCATCGCAGATCATTTGAAAAACATGAGACGATAAAAGTAAGAAGTAGCAAAACAGCTGACTCTGACGATCCGTTCTCAGTCCTCCTGACGAACGCTGACTCAGACGGCTATGAATCGTCTCCACTGATGGATGTAATGTCTACTTACTGTCATGGCAACGCTGTTAAAAAAAACAGGTGTCGGTCACATGTCACATTGCCTTAGGATCTGGATATTTGAACCTGTTATCCAAATGACACACTATGACTCCACTGAGGTTGAGGAAATGAAATCTATAACATAATCTGATTAAAAACCATCTGTGTCCATCAGGATCCGAGGATCCTCCCCCTCAAGCTGTGGCTCCAGCCCTCTGAACATCACCAGCACCCCCCCACCTGACACCTGCTCCCCAGGCGGCAAGAAGGTAACACACACAAACTGAAACAGCTAAAGTGTAGTTTTGAGTCCTCTTTTGTTGACTGAGGAGATCAAAAGATCAAATATGACAGGATGGAATAGCAGCTGGATTCTTCTCACCGATCTCTGAAGTCTGTTCCAGTTGAGAGTGGACTGAAGAGCTCTGGTGTTTGGACCTCCAGCAGCGGCTCCGCACCTTAAATGAGCTGCGGAAGGTAGAAACGTCCAGCTGATTTTCGGCTCAATTCAAAACAAGAAGTCAAATCTCTGAACAATGACTTTGTTGTTCACAACAGATGTGGATTTCTGCATGTGTGTGTAAAAGAGTCCAGTTGTCTCCGGTTCCCAATGACGCCGTGTTTGTGCTGATTAAAGGAGTTGAGTCTCAGTGCAAACACTCACCATCATTTGAGCCATCACCTGTAAACGGGTCGGGTCAGCTCCGTGGTAACGTGACACGGTGACTGTGAGGAGAACAGCTTCCACTCAACATCTGCAGCTTATTGTTTCAGCATGGAAGTCCTCATGGAGCACATTCACCCTGGAGCTCTGACGTAAGCTCTGACTCCTCAGCCCAGAGTCAGAGACGTGTGACAAAACTAGTCCTCATCCTGGTGCCATGGGCCGCTTTACTTACTGTGTGTGTGTGTGTGTGTGTGTGTGTGTGTGTGTGTGTGTGTGTGTGTGTGTGTGTGTGTGTGTGTGTGTGTGTGTGTGTGTGTGTGTGTGACACGTCTACAGATTCAGAATGGAGGGACACCCGAGCTGCCGAGCACAGGGATCCTCCCTGGACCGGACTCTGTCGGCTACCCCTACTCCAACCAGTCCATCATGAGTGAGTTGGACATAACCACACACACTAAACACTCTCATGCTGAGTTTATTCTGCCGCTTTCTCAACCACGCATCCTCCTCCAGGTGACAACTCCCATCTGAGTATAGACATCATGGACGATCCCGGTTCCAGCAGCCCCAGCAACGACGAGGCGGCCATGGCCGTCATCATGTCCCTGCTGGAGGCGGACGCCGGCCTGGGCGGCCCCGTGGACTTCAGCGACCTGCCCTGGCCTTTGTGAGGACGCAGAGGGAGACGGACCTCTTAGCACCAGAGCCCCGATGGATAGAGTTCAGCCCTCCGGAACAACTTACACTGCAACAAATATCCACCCGAGCTCCTTCTACTCTCATAGAAAAGGCGTAGATGCTGAAGAGTTTCCACTCAAGAGGAGATGATTCAGGCTCTCACTACTTTCTCATTCATCATTCCCTGTAGGTGCACAAGTGACCCTTTAATTGTTTTGGGATTTTATGTAAATGATGTGTTCAGATGATCCTTTTTGCAGTGTTGCCTGCAGACTGGGTGTCCCTAACATTGCCACGGTGAGAGAGCATTTCTCTAACTACAGGTCCCAGGATGCAGCGGGGCATTTGTCTGCTGGTGGACTGAACTCTGTCCATCAGTGGCTCTGGGCCTGTCGTTGCCCCGGGGCTCCTGAGACATTCACAAACAGCTAAACATCTCCAACTGGTGGACTGAACTCACATGTGACTGTCGCCCCCCCCCCCCTCCCCCTCTCCCTCCGATCAGCTGTTTTAGCCACCTGATCGGCCTGCAGCATGGGGAATGGACACAGCAGTTGTCCTGGAGATTTGCTCAGAGGATTCTTTGAGGTCCTTTATTCTCCAGCCACAAAACTCCACAAGTGTGTATTTCAGTCATTTAAATGGCAACGTAAAAAGCTGTTTCCTGAACCACCTCATTCTGCTGCTCACGCTGTCACGTGTTCCACCGTGTCCGAGTGTAGCACACGTTTGAAAAGAGTTTCAGACACAAACTGTCTGTCAGAAGGAAGTTTGAGATGAGACGTTTGAAAGCTGTCCAGAAATAATGCTCATGAAGCTTTTGCTGTGGCAGCCAGTGATTCATAGGACTCGCTCAGTGGAGGTCCTCAAAGGGATGGAGCCCATCACTAATGAACCAGTGGGGGGGTGGGACGTGATCCAAACAGGGATCCAAACAGGGATCCAAACAGGGACCCGAACAGAGACGCTGAAACGGTTCAAGCTTGATGTGTGATTCAAAACAGCATTCATATTAAAAGCCCACGGTTTGTGAGTGTGCTGGTGACGCTCTCTATTCAATGCACAAAGGAAAGAATGGAGTCCAGAGTGATTGTGGATGGTGAGGCGGCTCCAGGAACACTTCAGAAAACAAAAATATCAGAAGTTATTAGGACATTGAATGTCCTAATAATTGTATAATTTCTTTTAATAGTGAAAAACAAATTCAGTATACCATATAAAGGAGTACGTAGTATACACTGTACGTGGTCATGTAGAGACACAGCTTTGGCGTCCACCCTGACCTGGTGCATGCTGGGAGAGGCCGCATCCCCAGCGACCCTCAAAACCACAACACACAACAATGGAGGACTGACGGATGGACTGCACAGTTGACACATTCTGGCTGCCTCATCATCATCATCACCATCATCATCACCATCATCACCATCATCATCATCATCATCATCACCATCATCAGCATGTATGTATATGACACATGCACATGTGTGCATGGTATCACAGCTGACAGCAGGTCTGCTCACCAACACCACACCGGTCCAGTGAAGAAAGCCACTGCTCTGTTCCCCCTCGTGTCCCGGGGCCCCCATGACGGAGGTGAGTGGGGTGGAGCTGCAGTATGTGGGAGGTGTGCCTCCCTGCTGGTGGTCCGGGTCACCAGCGCCCTGGACACCGTGACCCCTCTGAAGCACTTAACGACGCAGTTAGACTCACTAAACTATAGCAGCCACGGGAGGGCTGACTCTGGATCAGTGCTCTGATTCCCCACAGGCCCGACTCTCTTGACTATTGAACCGGGGCCCTTCCAACTGGGATCTGTTGAGCACTTGATCGTACTCCGACGCCCCGTGGCCACGTGTGACGGTCCGAGCAAGGCTGTGAGCAGAGAGGGCCAGAATGGAGCCGGTGTCGGGGTCAGAGGTCACGGTGTCCTGTGACGCTCTAAAGGGACGGAGTTCTCTGCTGCTCCCAGACCTGCTGCAGGACGGAGAGAAGAGGAATGAGCTCATGTCAAAGTGCATCTGAAAAAACATATAAATATATACACACAAATTCTTTATCCTGAAATATGCTGGCCATTCATGTTCGATGCATCTTTGTATGCACTCTGCCATGACTCCTGTCCATCCCTCGTGTGTTGCTGCTCCATTAACGGCTCACTGCTGCTGACTCCTCAAAGACCTCGTCACCATGTGGATGGATGAATGATAACGGGGATCCCTGATGACGGGCATTTATGTTTCAGAAAAACTATGGGACTGGAATTTAAACTGGGCGGACATATTTTCTTTCCAAATAGGCCGAACGTTTTCCATCTCTGCTCGACGTCGACCGTTAGTGGCTGAACAGGAGGGATGTGGGAAGGTTCTAAGAGCTGCAGCAGTCCTTGTGAATTACTCACAGTGGGGGGGGGGGGGAGACTGTTGCAGAGGGACTGTTGACCATGACATCCCTGCTGAGCCCAGGCTCCGCCCCCTCCTGTCCTCTTCCAATCAGGCAGCAGCTGGTGAGGTCCCCTCTGTATCTGTTCTCGTGGTTTTCTGTTTCATTGTTTTAAGCTACACACTACAATACAGTGTTCCCCTTGTTGATATGCCCCTCCCCACCTGACGATAATGTATCAAATCTTTAAATATTATCATGTTAAGAGTATACTTTATGCAAATATATATGAGTATGATGAGTGTATTGTATGTATCAGCAGTGAAATATTTTTAAAATAAAATTTGTTTCTGTCATTATGGACAAAACATAGTGCCACATATAATATTTTCTTCAGTGGTGACGGTCTGCTCTCTTGATTTCTATATGACGCTGCCGTGAGAGCGCGAGGCTGAAGGGGGCGTGGCCCTGCGGTCTAAAGCCTCTTTGTGAGCAGCAGCTGCGTGAAGGGCGTGAAGAACACATGTTCCCCTCACGCTCACCTCTGAGCTCCACCGGGCTGCGGGCCAACACGCTTACGTAAAGCCTGAGCAAACTATAAACATATTCTATGAAGAGTTAATGCAGCAGCTCAACGGGGAAGTGAGGAGCCATTAAATGCATATTTAATCTGAGTCGGCTTATCTCCAGCTATTAGACATTTCTGTCTTGCCATTAAAGCTGGTGCTAGTTTAAAGGTTTGAACTCCGTTCTGCGTCTCCACAGGACCACGTGTGCTACATGGTACCGGGACCGGGACCTGGACCTGGACCGGGACCGTTTCTAGTCTTCCAACCACTCAAAGCTCTTCAACGCGTCATCATTAACACGTTCATACACTAATGGGAGGGGCTAAGCTGCCACCTGCCCATCCGGAGTAGATAACATGCGACTGTGGCTTAGTGGTGAGCAGGGTTGTCCTTCAATCAGAGGATCGGTGGTTCGATCCCCGGCCCCGCTAGTCCATGTCGATGTGTCCTTGGGCAAGACACTTAACCCCAGGTGTCTCCCGTAGCTGTGTGAATGACGTCATGTAGTGTTAAAGTGCTTTGAGTAGTCAGAAGACTAGCTGTACAGGTCTGTGTACTGTTCACACAGCTACGGGAGACATTTGGTCATTTTCTTGCCTAAGGACACATGGACCTGGTCCTCTGGTCCTCTGGTCCTCTGATTGGAGGACCCTGCTGACCACTCACAGTCGCCCACACACGTGATGTGTAGTGGTGAAGGTGACCGTCAGACGGTGAACAGGTACTCTACAGTAACTTGTTGAGGTTTTGCTGGTGAGTAATCCTACACCTGCTTCCAGTATTGTTCTGCACTCTTCTTCTGTGGTGCTGTGTGATGCGAGTCCACTCTGGTCCACGTCCCATCACCTGGACCCGTCCAGCGGTCTCACAGCGATGAGACACACACACACACACACACACAACTCCCACAGTGATTAATAACTGCTTTAAGAAACAATATTAGTGCTCACTTAGAACTGTTAGAGGGATTTGTAACAACTCATTTCATAATTTAAATGTAATAATCATCACATAATGGAAGAAAACCACAAGCACGTCATCTAATACGATTTGTGCATAATGAAATAAGTTATTACAATATGAGAAAATATAAACTAAGCAAAAGGAACTTTCTAGTTTTACAAGACAAGAAGAGGACATTTTCATCAACCAGCTCTAAAGTGATGCGGGACCAAATCCAGGACTACAAGACCTCCAGGGACCTGGACCAAAGAGAACCTTAACAGAGAGGATGCTGCATTTAATATGTTAGTTAATAGGTTATGAGCTTATGATTTTCTTACCTTATGAATTGCTACATGCTTATTAAAATGTTGTGTAATCATACATGGTTTCCTGGTTGCTGATAGTTAGTCTGCTCCAGACACAGTGCAGGGTTCTCCATCCTTCTATCAAATATGAAGATCTATGGAGACAAATCTATATGTAGTCCCAGAGCTGCTGAAGGCAGACAGCCCACTGAGGGGACCCCAAGGGGCCCCAGTGGACCCCAGAGGACCCCAGTGGACCCTAGAGGACCCCAGTGGACCACAGAGGACCCGGCACTACTTTGGGTTCCTTTAGAGAGACATTGAAGAAGGGAGGCGGGTGTTGTGAACAGCATTTATTAGAAAACATTGTGTCCAACATGTCCTCTGACTTCCAGTGTGCTCTCAGCAGTGGTGATGAACCTGTGCAGAGTTTCAGAGCAGGTCAGCCAGGACGCAGACAGGAGAGGAGACAAGGAAAGGAGACAAGGAGAGGAGACATGGACTTGACATAAAGCAGGAACCAAACCAACTCTGGAGGGAACAGAGGGACTGTATGCTGTTTCAAACAAAAAAGCCTTTCTCTCTCTCACACACACACACACACACACACACACACACACACACACACACACACACACACACACACGGGGGACTTGGCTCTCGCTCACTGGGACTGGGTGCTGACTGAGGAAGGCTGCAGCTGAGGTGCAACAGAAGGCAAAGTGGTGTTTTGCCATTCGGGAGGAGGGGGGTGAGGGGGGAGGGGGGGGGGGGGTAGCAGGGGAACACAGTTTGTCTTCACACTGAAAGCATCGAGTGGCCAGAGGTGCTTCATCTTGAACGTCGTGTGCTTATTGGCTGTTGTAGGCCAATCAGGTGTCTGTGCTTGGGAGCCGCTCTGCCAGTGGAACTGTGTCTAACGTCCTACGTTCTGTGGAGGGACTGGGAGTGTTACAATCACATGACTTGTAGTTCAGTGTCAGTGCTAGTCTCATGCAGAGGGGGAGGGGGAGTCCGGGTCCGGGTCCGGCTCGAGGTGGTAGGTGGCCTGAGTGTAGCTGCCGCCGTGCTGCTGGTTGCTAGGGGACAGACTGTGAGGAGGGTCCCGGGCCTGCTGGTTCGGACCTTCGTAGCATTGCGGTAGCTGGGGGCCCGCAATGTTCTCTGGCCCCGGTCCGAGCGCCTGCTGATGGGGGTCGTTGACGCCCGGTGGCTGCGGCAGAGTGTCCAGCTCGTCCACCTGCGGCCCCGAAGGCTGCATGTCCACCAGCTGGTCCTGGGGGATGTCTGCGGCGGCCATGGCCAGGTTGGTGGTGGACTTGGACTTGACGCACTGGAAGTCCACGTGGCGGCTCTTCCCTTCCTCCTTCTCCCAGGACATGCGGATGAAGGGGCGCTGGACGTAGTTGTAGATGACCTCTGGACGACCTCCGGGACGCCGCTTCACCTTCTCCTTGTAGGTCGGGTAGCCTGGAGAGAACAATCGACAACTGAACACCAACAGCTCTTGTGGAGTGAGAGAAGAATGACGTGAAGACGAAGGACGGCTGAGAGACAGGAGACAACATGTTACTTTATTCAGATTGCTTTATTATTATGATAATGTGTGGGACTATTAGGAAGTGACCCATTCCTTCAGTAGGTTTAGCAACGAGCTCGTGCTTAGATTAGACATTTCATTCAAACATGTTGGGACACTAACATTCCAACACTTTGAGCATGTTTGGTGTTGTCGTGGAAACGCTTGTTCAGCCAGTGAGACTCCGACCGTGTGCTGACATCATCCCAGTGTGAGGATTTTAAAGGCTTGGTTACGGTTCCCACTGTGGCCCTCTGGGAAGTCACAGTAGTTTATTTAACTCGTGAAAGTTTGTCAAACAGCGTTGTGTCCCTACAGGTGGAGACAAACTCCTCGTTCGACACTCTGCTCTGAGCTGTCTTCCTGGGGCCCATTTGCAGAATCCTGATTGGCCCAGTGAATTCATCCAATCAGCTGACTTCACATCTAAACTGCAGCCCATGTGTTGGTTTGAGTGTAACTACTTTTTTTAGACAACAGAAGAAAAAGCGTACCTTCGATTCCCAGTCGGATCTTCTTCAGTCCTCGGTCCTTCAGCACGGACTTGGCCACGTCTCTGTTCTCGATGTACTTGAAGAAGCGGTACAGCTTGGTGCTGTAGATGACTGCAGAGGAAACCAGGAAGTCAATAATAGGAATCCTCCACATGGAACCCCGTGTAAAAGGCCAGTGCTTTCAATGTGTCTGTACCCCCCGGGCCCCCTGGGCCCCCCGGGCCCCCCGGGGATCGGTTTCTACATGTGGCTTTGTGTTCTAAAAAGGTTCCTGAGACACTGTAGACTCCAGACAACGGAGGAAATGGTGCATGAGGAACTAACTGGTGAGGAGCAGCCAGTGGTGCGTAAATGTGGGCATCGTGAATCAAAACACCTTCCTCAACGAACAGACGCTAACCCGGACTCTACAACTTCAATTTCAAAGTAAAATTACTTTTTTTTATGTTTCAAATGAAATATTACAGGGAAAGGTTGGGAGCCCTGTTAGTACTTTGTAACTCTTTTTTACATTTTGTTCTGTTGCAGCCTTCAGATGAACCCATGTTTGATAAAGATGATAATGTTTCTGACTGCGTGGAACTTTGAGAGTCGGAGCTGATGGAGTTTTCTGGTCAACCTGCATGAGTCCATCTGATTTTGTGCGGAACCCCCCGACCCCCGACCCCCGACCCGGTGGCATTAAGAATAATATATCGAAACAGAGAATCGTCTCTCTGATGGAGGCCATACAGAGGATCAGGACTAAACAGACTGGTTCAGAAGGTAGAGGTTCCTCACAGTACCGGTAGAAAACTAAACAATGTATATCGACTCAGCCTGTTGTGCAGGAACTTTGTTGTTCCTGGATACGTTTGTCCTTCATGGGAATTATCCAGATTCACGATCCTCCACCGACAAATTAAATTGTGAATGTGGCTCTTAAATTTCTCTCTCCAGAACTATTATTCCAGAAATCTGCTCTTATTTCCTTTAAAATATCATGTCGACATACTGGGTACAGAGCTGGTCGGGCCTAGCGACGGTAACCGAGTGGGACGGGGCTTCGTAAAGGGTGTAAGCAGATTCAGTATCTTACTCTGCGAGTACTCCTCGCCCATCTGTGGAGGGTACTCTTCATCCCAGTCCACCACGTCGTCGTCGGTCAGCACCACCACGTGACACTCCCTCTCTCCGCTCTGAGCGCTGGCCACCATCAGCGGCAGCACCATCTCCTCCAGGTAACACTCAAACTGATGCCGGGCCCCGTCGTTAGACAGCTCGTGCATCAGGGCGCCTGAGGAGGAACCAAGAGGACATGGGTGAGGAGAAGACCACGGAGGAGGAGGAGGACAGGGAGGAGGACAGGGAGGAGGACAGGGTGGAGGACAGGATGGAGGACAGGGAGGAGGACAGGGAGGAGGACAGGGTGGAGGACAGGGAGGAGGACAGGGAGGAGGACAGGGTGGAGGACACCCGCTGGATCGTCCTCCAACAACTAGCATAGCCAAGTACAGTTTTAAGTTTGAGAATACTGTACATACGTTTGGGAGAGAAACTCAATCACTACTGTTCTTATTAGCTCCTTCAACGGTCATGCGTTATGAATATCATGTGGCTACATAAGAAATACATCAGAGATTATGCATGCTGTATTTCTTTCTACTAAGCTTTAGCAAGAACTTAAATGAATGTTGATTTTATTCAGATTTACATGAATGCCAAGATGCTCCATTAAAGCTGGCAGCCGGCCTCTGGGGAACTTGTGGCGGGTTATTTACCAGCAGAGTGAAAAGCAGAGGACCGAGGGTGGAACCTTGTGGAACACCTGTTCTAGTGCCTGGGGACCTTTCTTGGTCCACTACAGCTGCTGGTAAAGAACACACCTCTCTCTCCCTCAAAATGTACACAACAGTGAGGGCTGTGAAGCGTAGCATCACAGGAGCTCAAACAAAAAAGCCCAAAACTGAAAGTTACGACACGAGGTTATGACACAAGGTTATGACACGAGGTATAAAATGCGTTTAGAAATGCAATAACAGATATCACGATTTGACAACCAGCAGTGCTGCGGAGCTTTTTGGTCCCCGTTTGGCTGGCGCATCGTGAGGCGTGTGCAAGGTCAAGCAGGTCATGTGATACAAGATCCCTGTCCACGGTTTCACACTACGACACGATCCATGTGCCAGAACAGACACGGGGGGAGAAGACGGCCAGCAAATAAACATGGATGTAAACAATAAACACGGATGTAAACAATAAATATGGATGTAAACAATGCATTGTTTACAAAGAAACACCACAGAACTCCTGACACCGACATCTTGACTTTGTTTCGTGACTGTTTACATGTTGAATGAACCTGCTGTGGGCAGGCTACACCACTCACAAGTAAGTATTAATACTGACAACTTCAAATAGGATAAGGCAATCAAAATAATGGTGATGCTTCTATTATTCTTATTCATTTTTGTGACCCAGGAAGAATGCAAGGTTCTGGAAATGAATAGAAAGTAGCAGGAGTCGGCCCTGTTCATCTGGAAATGCCTTGCTCTCCGGTTGATAATACTCAGGCAGTACAGCACCAGTTATGTCAGAAATATTACCTGTTTAGAGCTGCGTACACATATTTAATGTTGGTAAATATAGTGAACTTCTGAATGCAAACTTAAAATATAAAAAGAGAAAACATGGTTTACACACACTCAGCCTTAGTGTGGGTCCATCCAGAGCAGAGATTGATTTAAATTAGACTCAAATCAAAAATAAAAGCTCACTGAAAAGTATCACCTAATGAGGGAAGACTCTGAGACCCCCGTCCTGTTGGGAGGAGGCTGGTTATGTGGCTGGCTGCATAACAAGCACTACATCTCACAGCTAATCATGACCTACTTAGAGCCAAACACACACAGCAGCAGCCTCCTCCCACTCACAGAGAGGCACCAACACACAATCACAACAGAGATATCTCACACACACACACACACACACACACACACACACACACACACACACACACACACACACACACCGCTGACCGAATGGCCTTTCCATGGAACAGTGTGTTGTCACAGGTACGCCAGCAGGATTTAAGCAAACAACACGTATGTAAACCAGCCGGTCTCAATACATTCATCTCAACGGGTCACGTCCACACGAGCAGCTGCAGTAAATGTTGGAGATAAAGCAACAACGTTGCCTCCCGTCTTGTGGACATAATACTGCCACTTACTTATTGTCATGTCTTCTGAATGAAAAGAAGTTAGCAGACGATGACAACGACCCGCTTCACTCTCACCAAAGTCTCCTGCATCGGTCTGCAGCTCGACACGGGAACTTCACACAAGCAACAGCTAAACAATCTGCATGTACAGTTTGGTGTACTCACTGAGGTCTCTGCACTTGATGGTGCTGTAGTTGAAGGAGATACAGAGGTAGTCACATGCCTCCCTCAGCTCGGGAATGGAAACGCCGTCAGGGCAGCGGATTATCCCCGACTTGTAGTAATCCTGCCATTTTCAGCAGCGCACACACACAATGAATAAACGAGCAGCACGGCGGGTGTTCACGCACACACACAAGCATGGGAAAAAAAACAAGACGCCATTATTGATGCTGCTACACTCACACAGGCGGCAGAGAGAGAGAGAGAGAGAGAGAGGGAGAGAGAGAGAGCGAGAGAGAGAGAGAGAGAGAGAGAGAGAGAGAGAGAGAGAGAGAGAGAGAGAGAGAGAGAGAGAGAAGAAGGGGGAGGGGTGGAGAGCAATGAGGTGATGAAAGCAAAAGCTAACAACGTCACTTTCTCTCCCTGCTCCACTTTCCATCCTGTCTCTCTGTCTGTCTCTGTCTCTGTCTCTCTGTCTCTCTGTCTCTCCTCTGTCTCTCTCTTTCTCTCTCTCTTTTCCTGCCTGCCTGCCTGCCTGCCTGCCTGCCTGTCTGCCTGCCTGCCTGTCTGTCTGTGAGCAGCCTGTGTCAGCTGAGATACTCACGCTGGCTGTTTCCACTAGCGGCAGGAGGAGAGACTGGGCACACAGAACAGAAAGCTCAGGCACCACTGACTTCCTGTTTTGTACTTCTCTAACTTCCCTGTATAATCCATTATGCCATAACCACAATCGAGTAATTATGAATTAGTAATGCTCTCACAAACAGCAGAGATAGATGGAGAGTGTTGTGCACATATCAACAAACGCTCACCAGGAATGCTTTCAGAGTTGTGGTTTACTGAAGGAAAAGTAAATGGACTGTACTTTCTAGTCTGGTCCACCTCGAGGTCACGACAGAGTGATTGGACTATGAATAAAATACATGAGCTTAAAACTGCAACACAATACTGGAAGTACTATCTTAATTATATGTTTGAAAATAAATACTTTACTTGAGGTTCAAAGTTTTGTCTTGACCTTGGACAAAACAGGTGAAAACTGTCCCACCACAAGGTCCATTTGGGAGCTGCCTGAGGCTTTCCATCCCATCTCAGCTTTAACAGCAGAGGAAGGAGAGGAAACAGTTTCTGAGCACAGACCTGGTGTGGCTGAAGCTCCTGAGCAGCTACTACATGGCCTTTGTGGTGAGATGGTTTTCTCAATTACTTAAGATGTTTGACTGTTGACTCAGTTATGTTTTAAGATGAATTCTTTAAGAGTAGGCTTAAGACTTTCCTCTTTGATAGCACTTATAGTTAGGGCTGACTCAGGTTTATAGTTAGGGCTGACTCAGGTTTATAGTTAGGGCTGGCTCAGGTTTATAGTTAGGGCTGGCTCAGGTTTATAGTTAGGGCTGGCTCAGGTTTATATTTAGGGCTGGCTCAGGTTTATAGTTAAGGCTGGCTCAGGTTTATAGTTAGGGCTGGCTCAGGTTTATATTTAGGGCTGGCTCAGGTTTATATTTAGGGCTGGCTCAGATTTATAGTTAGGGCTGACTCAGGTTTATAGTTAGGGCTGACTCAGGTTTATAGTTAGGGCTGGCTCAGGTTTATATTTAGGGCTGGCTCAGGTTTATATTTAGGGCTGGCTCAGATTTATAGTTAGGGCTGACTCAGGTTTATAGTTAGGGCTGACTCAGGTTTATAGTTAGGGCAGGCTCAGGTTTATAGTTAAGGCTGGCTGAGGTTTATAGTTAGGGCTGGCTCGGGTTTATAGTTAGGGCTGGCTCAGGTTTATAGTTAGGACTGAGAGAGCTGGCTCAGGTTTATAGTTAGGGCTGGCTCAGCTTTATAGTTAGGACTAGCTGAGGTTTATAGTTAGGACTGGCTGAGGTTTATAGTTAGGGCTGGCTCAGGTTTATTGTTAGGGCTGGCTCAGGTTTATAGTTAGGACTGAGAGAGCTGGCTCAGGTTTATAGTTAGGGCTGGCTCAGCTTTATAGTTCAATTCAATTCAATTCAATTTATTTTTATATAGCCCAAAATCACAAATTACAAATTTGCCTCAGAGGGCTTTACAATCTGTACACAATGACATCCTCTGTCCCAGAACCTCTCATCGACTCAGGAAAAACTCCCCCAAAAAACCTTTCAACAGGGAGAAAAATGGAAGAAACCTTCAGGAGAGCAGCAGAGGAGGATCCCTCTCCCAGGATGGACATAGTACGAAAATAGATGTCATGTGTACAGAATAAACAGCATAACAGAGTTACAACACATTGAATTCACATAAAATAGAAAAGAATGTGCGTCAGCAGTTCCTAGTTTATAGTTAGGACTGGCTGAGGTTTATAGTTAGGACTGGCTGAGGTTTATAGTTAGAGCTGGCTCAGGTTTATAGTTAGGACTGAGAGAGCTGGCTCAGGTTTAAAATTAGGACTGAGAGAGTTGGCTCGGGTTTATAGTTAGGCCTGGCTCAGGTTTATAGTTAGGCCTGGCTCAGGTTTATAGTTAGGACTGAGATAGTTGGCTCAGGTTTATAGTTAGGGCTGGCTCAGGTTTATAGTTAGGACTGAGAGAGCTGGCTCAGGTTTATAGTTAGGACTGAGAGAGTTGGCTCGGGTTTATAGTTAGGACTGGCTGAGGTTTATAGTTAGGGCTGGCTCAGGTTTATAGTTAGGGTTGGCTCAGGTTTATAGTTATGACTGAGAGAGCTGGCTCAGGTTTAAAATTAGGACTGAGAGAGTTGGCTCGGGTTTATAGTTAGGCCTGGCTCAGGTTTATAGTTAGGACTGAGATAGTTGGCTCAGGTTTATAGTTAGGGCTGAGAGAGCTGGCTCAGGTTTATAGTTAGGGCTGGCTCAGGTTTATAGTTAGGGCTGGCTCAGGTTTATAGTTAGGACTGAGATAGTTGGCTCAGGTTTATAGTTAGGGCTGGCTGAGGTTTATAGTTAGGACTGAGAGAGCTGGCTCAGGTTTATAGTTAGGGCTGGCTCAGGTTTATAGTTAGGACTGAGAGAGCTGGCTCAGGTTTATAGTTAGGGCTGGCTCAGCTTTATAGTTAGGACTGAGAGAGCTGGCTCAGGTTTATAGTTAGGACAGAGAGCTGGCTCAGGTTTATAGTTAGGGCTGGCTCAGCTTTATAGTTAGGACTGAGAGAGCTGGCTCAGGTTTATAGTTAGGACAGAGAGCTGGCTCAGGTTTATAGTTAGGCCTGGCTCAGGTTTATGGTTAGGACTGGCTCAGGTTTATAATTAGGACTGAGAGAGCTGGCTCAGGTTTATAGTTAGGGCTGGCTCAGGTTTATAGTTAAGGCTGGCTCAGGTTTATATTTAGGGCTGGCTCAGGTTTATATTTAGGGCTGGCTCAGGTTTATAGTTAGGGCTGACTCAGGTTTATAGTTAGGGCAGGCTCAGGTTTATAGTTAAGGCTGGCTGAGGTTTATAGTTAGGGCTGGCTCAGGTTTATAGTTAAGGCTGGCTGAGGTTTATAGTTAGGGCTGGCTCAGGTTTATAGTTAGGACTGAGAGAGCTGGCTCAGGTTTATAGTTAGGGCTGGCTCAGCTTTATAGTTAGGACTGAGAGAGCTGGCTCAGGTTTATAGTTAGGGCTGGCTCAGCTTTATAGTTAGGACTGAGAGAGCTGGCTCAGGTTTATAGTTAGGACAGAGAGCTGGCTCAGGTTTATAGTTAGGCCTGGCTCAGGTTTATGGTTAGGACTGGCTCAGGTTTATAATTAGGACTGAGAGAGCTGGCTCAGGTTTATAGTTAGGGCTGGCTCAGGTTTATAGTTAGGACTGAGAGAGCTGGCTCAGGTTTATAGTTAGGGCTGGCTCAGGTTTATAATCATGAGTGCTACAAATGTTATACATTTTGTCATTAAAAGGTATAATTTATATCATATGCATTGAATGAGTTGTAACTCTGTTATGTTCATTCTGTACACATGACATCTGTTGTACTTCTGTCCATCCTGATAGAGGATCCTCCTCTGTTGCTCTCTTGAAGGTTTCTTCCCTTTTTCTCCCCTTGAAGGGTTTTTGGGGGAGTTGTTCCTGTTCTGATGTGAGGGTCAAAGTTCAGAGGATGTCGTATGTGTACAGATTGTAAAACCCTCTGAGAAGAATTTGTGATTTTGGGCTATACAAAATAAATTGAATTGAAGCCATAGGCTTCAGCATGTCGTCTTCCAATCAGAAGATAGGTGGTTCGATCTTGGGCATGACACGTCACCCCAAGTTGCTCCTGGTGGGCAGGTGGCACCTTGCATGGTAGCTCCTCCCATCAGTGTATGAATGGGTGTGAATGGGTGAATGATGACATGTAGTGTTAAAGTCTATTTATCATGCAAGTCAGAGTGAAAGTTGTGAAAGGTGCTAGAGAGTAATTATGTCCATTTCGTTGGTGGGTGCAAAGCTTTACCAACGAGTAAGAGACATATTGCAGAAGGTTTGCGTGTTTATTTTTTGTCATGCGTCATCAAGATGTAGTTCATCGTGATTAGCACATTAGCATCTGACACTGATATTAGCACCTATTCCAATGTAGTAGCAGCTATTGTTGCTGTGTGTTGCCAGCAGGCTACGTGTTAACATTAATGTTGTCATCTTGTTGAGAGCTCGAATGAAGTGGGCATGAGAAGTACAGGCTGAGAGAGGAGCAGGACACATAGTAGAAGAACAGCTGGGAATGTAGAGCTATTACCATTCACTCATCACATGCACATGTCAACCATCAGAGCGATATCTCAGTCATCATTATTAAACGTCGGAAAGGTCGATCAGTGATTCATTTATAGCGCTCATGTTCAAACAGACTTCACAATCGGCTTCACAATTTTAAATGAAATGGAAAGATTATTAATCCTAATTCATTTTTACCGTGCAATATGTTCAAAGTGTGTGCAAGTATATTTCCATTGCTGTATACCAATCCCAAAGAGGTTTGCAGTGATGCATTCATTGATCAAACAAGAAGCAGTAACTCCAGCAGTGATGAAGGAATAATGAACAACTGTGGTGAGATATAACCTCAGGGGACAACGAGCAGAACGTCCATGGCGGACCAAAGTCAGTCAATCAAGTGATGCCAGTGAACTCGCACTGCTTCTAATAAAAAGGATAAAAAAAAAAAAACAATAGACTATTATGTAGAATGAAAATGCAATGAGCATAGTCTGGGACAATTGAAATTTAAAAAACGAGACACAAAAAATGATAATAACGATTTTGAGGAGCCTCACTTTAACTCACTGCGTAGTCCTTGGTGGACATTGCACACACTTTATTTACCCATACCTCACATCTCTCGATCGGTTCTTAGAATAAAAAGCTCTTTTGGGAAGCTTTGTGTTCTTCCTATTAACATGGTTCCAGGGAGATTATATTGAATTTTCTTTTGGGGCTTTATATTCTGAGGAAAACACAACATCATATAACACTGATTTCCAACAGGACACAACAAAAAAAAAAAAAAAAAAATACATCTAATTTTCAAACTTGGAAGTCTAATGAGAAGCTATACACTGAGGAGAAAATAATATATTTCCTGCAAATATGTGCATATTTCTGGCAGAAAAATGCACATGGTGCCAAAAGTGTTCATGTGAATTATGGCCTAGATCTTAAAAACCCAGGCGGTGATTAACACACGAGGCAAAGCCCCTCCCCCGTCAGTACCAGCAGGCACAATGGACCAGAGGGGGTAGAGTGGAAGAGAAGAGGGAAGACGAGAGAGAGAGGTGGTAGTTAGTGAGATACAGCTGGAGTGGAGCGAGATGGGTGGGAGAATTAGGAGGTGAATAAAACATGGAGAGATGTCTCAGGACGATTCTGACCTCACTGGGAGCAAGATAGAGGAAGGAGAAAAGAATGGGGATGAAATGTAGACAAAACATATCGTGTCCATAGAAAGAGTGATGGAGCCGTCCTGAGCTAAAAACCTGAAGAACTGAACTCAGCAGTCTCACCAGAATGGCTCTGAAGACGGTGGAGCTGATGCCGTCGGCCACCTCAAACTCCCCTTTCTCATTGGGTCGTGTGAAGTTGTTGTCCCGCCCAGAACCAAACATCCTGAAACACAACAAACAGCAAACAGGCGTTTCCTCAACTCAGGTGACGGAACAGATCCACCAGTGATTGGTCATGTGTTTGTGCTGCTGCTGGTTCTTTTATGTTCTCAACAGCTTCAAAGCTGGAGCGGCACATTAAAGACATTAAAAGGCGGGGCTTCAACACTCCCCACGTAATAAGAGCGAACGCAAACTCACCGTTTAGACTCGACGGAGACTGTTTATCATTTTATTCTCCAAATACTTCCATATCATCCCCAGTTATTGTGTAATGAAATCATTCTCTCAGTCCTTACCTGCCCAGCATGGTGTTCGGTTGAGCTGTGAAGATGGCAGGATCCACCACGAATCTGGTATTATCCACAATGAGCGTGATTCTTTCTCCCAGCCTCAGTCCATTGCGAGGCCCCTCTTTACTGCCGAGGTCATACACGTAGATCATGTCGCACGGTCCAGGGCCCAGTGTCTTCAAGTGGTGGTCTGCTCCAGGTGCACCCAGGGGCCGAGGAATGTGTCCCCCGATCAGGGCCCCACCAAAGTGAGAATAGGGGATAGAAACCCTGGGAGGACGAGGACTGGAGGATCTGGAGGACGAGCCTCCATCGCCACGTTCGCGGTCTGTGGGAGAGAAGAGGACACGTGAACACATGGATGCTGCTGAGAGATGGAGTCAGTCCACTACTGGGCTGTGTAGTTCAGACAATGACCGAGTCTCCTCTCTTTCCTCCTCACCGTGCTGACGAGTGGGAGAAGTGACATTCCTGATGCAGGGCGTCAGCTCCCTCTCTCCTCTCTCGTGGGAGGAGTCACGTGAGCGGTCGCTGGAACGCCGCTGTATGTCCCGGTAATGTTCTGCTCCTCCTCTTTCTCTCGCCCCGCCGGCAGCACCACAACTGGCTCCGGCTCCGGCTCCGGCTCCGGCTCCGGCCCCGGCCCCGGCCCCGGCCCCAGCCTCGGCCCCGGCCCCGTACAGACTCATGGTGCCGACCTGCTGCTGCTGGTCCAGTACTGACAAAGCACACTGCTCACTGATGGAGAGATGAGAGCACACAGAGGAAATCAGAGGCATGAGCGTGAGCAGCTGGGGAACCTGAAGACAGACTGCACTGCTCTTGGCTGAACGTTGTGCGGGACACTTGGTTCAAATAGTTTCACAGCAGAGAGATCTGGTGGAGCGACAACGTCCTGGAGACGGAGAGCTTTATAAGGGTTACATCATGACTACGGTCATTATTTTAGGACTCGGGGCTCCAGACCAACTTGTCCACTCCTCACGACTGTCTCCTTTGGCCACACCCACCAGCACACGAGCCGTATCCTGGGAGAGCAGCGCATTCATCAGTGGTGGAAAGTAACTAAGTACGTTTACTCGAGTACTGTACTACAACTTACTACTCAATGAAATACACTGCATTGATATACAGAAAATTAAAACAAGCCAACGGTATACAACAATGAATAAAAGTAGCTCCATTGCAGCCAGCTAAAACATTAAATATGTTACTATATCAATAATAATATGAATCTGATATTATTATATATAATAATGTAACTAAGGAGCTCACCTGGGCCCACAGTAGGACTTTTCCTTTTATACTTTCAGCACATTTTCTTGATATTATGCAAACACACTTTTTCTATGTAAGATCTTGAATACAGGACCTGTACTTGTACCAGTGTGTTTTTGAAATGCTGGTATTAGTAC
Organism: Ophiodon elongatus; assembly: GCA_016806645.1. Classification (NCBI taxonomy): domain Eukaryota; kingdom Metazoa; phylum Chordata; class Actinopteri; order Perciformes; family Hexagrammidae; genus Ophiodon; species Ophiodon elongatus. The sequence goes on along the minus strand of JACSYO010000917.1, from coordinate 663,065 downwards.
TAGTACTAGTACTTCTTTTTGGACTCAGTCACATACAGCCTCCTCTCTCAGATGCTACGCTGTGGACCGTTTCCCTTCGGGAACACAGTAGCAGCTAAATGGATGAGGCTCAACCCGCGCGCATACGAACCAGGCGCGTGCACGTGGCAAGAGCGCACGGTGCGAAGCGGAAACGCATCCTCGCGAAGGAGCGTTTCTGCGCCGCGTGCACACACGCGGCTCCGCTAGCACGGGGCTGCGACGAGCGGCGCGCTCGACCGTGCACGCGCTCGCCAGCCGCGCTCTAGAATCCTCATCATGCGCGTGAAGGCGACCACGTCAAATTGGGACTCGCGCACTGCATCTGAGAAATGTCCACAGTAGTGTTAATGAAGCTACTGATGCTGATGGCCTGCAGGACATGGGAGAGAATGATGAGAGCTTGATAGGGTCACTACTTCAAGTCTAAGCGGATGACACTGCTAATCACACAAGCAAAGCACTGATGCAGATACACATTCAAGGATTTATTATTGTCGTTATACAATACAGGATCGGACGATGAAGTGGAGCACACACACTCTCACGCAGAGCTGTGCAGGAATAGCTCGGGGCAAAGGGTTCGCTTTGGGAGGACAGAGCCTGTGAGAAGTCTGCAGTCCACTCATGTGAACCCTCAGCAGAGTGCTGCAGGCACGCACACACGCACGCACACACACACACACACACACACACACAGGCACACACACACACACACACACACACACACACACACACACACACACACACACACACACACACACACACACACACACACACACACACACACACGGGGGTATCCATGTGATCTTGGGTACAGTGCTCTGCAACCACTCCACCGGGCCCCGGAGCCAGGGCTGCTTTCTGGAGGGGTTGGTGTAGTTTAGAGTAGCGGCCCTGAGAGTCGGCCCTCCACTTCACAGGGGCCTTCAACACACACTCATTAACGAGCAACGTACGCTCATGCAATCACCTGAGAACCATTCAGGAAGTCATGTGACATCTTTGACTTTTTTTTCTTTCTATTTTGTAATGTAATCTAATAATGCTCAGGCTCAAAAGCACAGTATAACGATATATATGGATAATACATACTTATACACACACACACACACACACATACATATATATAGTTATTGAAATGTGTTTCCACAGGCTGTACACATAAGAACAGCTGGTGAGGGCTCTGCGTGATGGCAGAGTGGATGAGGTAGGGAGAGCAATGATTTTAGAGGCATATAATGCAGTGACAAATGGACAAATATGCAAATCAAATAGTTAATATATATATATGAGGAAGGGATGAAGCTGAAAGGGATGGCATCAAAGTGCTCGTTTGTGGTAGTACTTGAACTAGTACAACTGTAGAAGTATTGGTTTCATGCTGGTCAAAGATACTCGACTGGCACATCTGGCAAGAAATATCAAGGTGGTCACACACCTGAGGAGGTACATGGACCTGTACTTGTAGAGATCTCTTCTAGTCTTCCTACCACTCAAAGCTCTTTAACACTACGTGACATCATTCACCCATTCACACACTGATGGGAGGGGCTAAGGAGCCACCTGGCCATCAGGAGTAGCTAACATTCACACACCGTAGACACAGCTACGGGAGGCATCTGGGGTTAAGTGGCTTGCCCAAGGACACATCGATATGGGCTAGCGGAGCCGGGGATCGAACCGCCGATCCTCTGATTGAAGGACGATATATTGCATGTTAACAACAATAACAGTGGAAAAACTTTAAGAGGAAAAACAGGTACTGTACCACAAGTATATAGACTTTATAAGTAAAAAACATAACTGTACCACAAGTATATAGACTTTATAAATAAAACACGGATACTGTACCACCAGTATATAGATTTTATAAGTAAAAAACAGAACTGTACCACCAGTATATGAACTTCAAGAGTAAAAAAGGGATAAGTATCACCAGATACCAAAGGTTCTGGTATTGATAGGGAAAGAATGGTACTTAACCTTTTCCAGTTATCTTTATTACATTACAGTTACATTATCATGCAGTTGTATTTTGATAAATTACATTATGTAGTTGTGCTGATGAATGTATCCATTTCACTTCCGCTGCTGTGACAGTGTAGCCGGCTCTCGGATCAATAGTGTTGAGCTTGTGAGCCAGAAACCCATCCAGGTGCCATGCTGAAGAGAGCTGCTATGAAATATGATGATGACCCATATGCAACCAGAGAGCAAGGAATGCAAATAATGTCAAAGAATAAAGCCCTGAATAAAGTCCTGCTGACTGAGGCAGACCGGGCATGGAGGCTTTCTATATCATTAGGAACATATGATCAGTTCATAAAGTGAGCTGTGAATTGTTGAATCAACTTGCGTCTTTAGTTGCTGCCCCGCGCCCCGTGAAGGGGCGGGTGGGGGGGGAGCACACGTCTCAACATCTGGACCAGCTGGACGGGTAGCCTGAGACAAGGCGGACCAATGGCGCACAACTAGGCGGAAACACAACATTTCAACTTTGACCTTGGTTGCCCGTGACCTTTCATAGCTCAACCAATGAGATGACGGCCGTATGTGACGTGGCTACGTTTTGCTGACGTGCACGTTTTGCCGGCGTCTCTGTGCCCGACCTCACCGCGAGCAACGAGCTCACTTCTGTTCACCTGACGGCAGCTTAAGAGCGGATCTTGTACACACGCACATAAACACCAACGCTAGACACAACAAATGTCAAAACACGTTGACAAAGGTTGTAAATATTTTAACGTTAAGAAAATCAGTGCACATGGCGCCAGTTAACGGGTAACTTTGGTATTTTTTTAACCTATTCCCCGCGTTTGTGTGTCTGACTGACATGGGGACAACATTTGTGTGAGTCTACGACCACAGAGGAAGAACGCTGAAGAGTGAAAGAGTAAAGAGGTTTTATTGCTCTGCATAGGGTCCGTTCCATAATGCTGACAGACACTTTTCATAACCGTCTAATAAACAAGCACTTTTTAGCGGCCGTAAATTCACATTGATGCAGCTCGCTAAGTGTTCTCCCTCGATACTGGACCGAGTTGGTTCTTATTGGTTCACATTGCGATCTTGGGTACAAAAACATGGGAAACACAGGTCGAACAATGCTGAAAGTTAACCTTTAACTTCTGAACATTTCAGAAATCAGAGAGTAAACCATGACCCGGTTTTTTTTCTGTTTATAATCCGTCAGCTTCACAGCACAGCAGCAGACTGGAGATGTCCTTGAAGACAAGGGTCACCACAAAGGACAACGTCCCTCAGCCTCTATAACAGACACGACCTAGCAGCGGAGACCAGGAACAACAGCACTCAGGGTTTTTCAGAGAAAGGCTCAGAACATTATTATTCATTCTACCATGGTTATTACTTTATACTGAAGAGAACATTGAAACGATTAAGTAATCTGGCATAAGACAGATTGGAATATGCATGTATTTACCCGAGTGCCTCACGAGAGCATAAATGCATCTTTTTTTTTTTTTTTTTTTATCTCCGATGGGATTTGAATGGCTGGCAGCAATGTCATAATGAACACAGGACAGGCTTCCAGCCAAACAGGCGGGCAAACAGGCGGCCAGCGGCCAGAGCAGCAGGGCAGAGGAACAAAGGAACTGAGGCAGCGATATTTCACTCAGGACAGGCAGCTCCTCTCATCTTTCACATGGCACTGCACATTTACAGCAGACAAGATTTCACACTGCCAGAAAGAACCAGAGGGGGCTAATATTTCAATGGTCCATTTTCCCGTTACTGGGCACCCCCTCACCCCCTCACTCCCTCCCTCCCTCCCTCCCTCCCCCCTTGATATCACAATTTCCTTTTTTTCCTGCAGAGGTCAGTGGCCTGTGGTGCTGACAGGAGCTGTGTGTGCACGTTTACAGTGTGAGACACTAGTCAAGTGCACCAACACGTCTAAGACACAATAACGCGGACAAAGACGCAAGGCGTCCCGGCCGTCTATTAAAAGCATGAAGCGAGAGCCCAGAGGGGTGAGGGTCCCATCTATTATTTAGGGGCTTCTGACACCAACGCACTGACGGGCAAGAGCAGAGGAGCTGCTCTCTGCTGCAGTCTGGGTGGAAACCATTCAAACGATGCAGAATATTGGAAATGAAATATTATACATAGTAACAAAAGCATTGAAGAGCATCCTTTCTTTGTGTATATCTTCAGGAATAGGTTGGCAATTTCTCACATCATTGCCATTAAATAGCACGAGATCACTATTAAGCCGAATCTCTCATGAGTACCAGAGTCAGACGGGTCCCATCAAGGAGCAGACGGGCACAGCTCTTCTTTCTCGGTCACTATCAGAATAATCGGTACCGACTGTGCGCGTGCATCACAATGACAGAGCTAAAAGCTCGCGCTCACCTACCGGTCGGTATCGGAGGGCCAAGTGAAGACAAAGCAGCAGGGGATGAGCTGCGGGATGACAGCGGCACAGAAGCCCTGCGCTCCTCCGAACAAAGCGGGCTTCCCGGCCGCGTCAGCATCCTCGCTCATCACTTTCCAACTTCCTCAGCATCGTTTCACGCACGCGACCTGGATTTTAACTCGCTGCCAAAAAGCCACCGCTGCGACCCGAGGCGTCAAAAATGTGTCCGAACGGCGGGGAGACGCACGCGCACCGGCTCGCGGCTCAGAGTCACCGGAGGGACCTGGAACTGTGAATGGCCGCGTGCTCGACTGAATCAGAGCGATGCTGCCTTCACGTGCTGCGCGGAAAGCTCCCACTTCTGAGCTCTCCGTTTGCGAGTCACGCAAATCATTGACGTTGGTCGTTAATTAAAAAAAAAAAAAAAACAGGTCCTACGTCTACGTCATCAACAGCAGGATTGTTAGTGTGTGACACACAATTAAATGAAACAAATGTTATGGAAACTGTATTATCTAAATCATATAGTCTACTACTACTGAACACCTCTTCAAATTCCACACTGTGGGAAAACATGTTTTTAGAAAGGACATGTGAAGAGAAGCCGTACATTAGGTCGAGTACCCGCCACATATAGCATTGGTTATGGAAGAGATATAATTATTTATGTGACATTTGTCTTACGCCCAGATTACCAGGAGGCTAACTAGTAATTACAGATGTATTAAAGTAAGTAGACGAAAGTAAGATCACTGATTTCACAAATGTTCCCACAATTTCCTCTGATCCTTCAGCATCAATAGTACAAAATGCAATATGCCATCAACATGTCATATTACTACATAACTCTTTCTCAGTTATGTTATGAAGTGTTTTAGTTATAATCAACAGTCATAATAACAGTCGGTGCTGAGGTAATGTCTGCATCTGTCCCTGATGAACTGAACACTGTCTATGCCCACTTTGAGAACAACTTCCTGGCTGAGGAGGTACAGAAGGACCAGGACCCCTGCCCACTAATAATATCCAAGACAGATGTGAGCAGAACCTGAACCATAACCATTGTCCCTGTCCCCAAAAAGACCAAAGCCCTCTGCCTGAATGCTTACTGCCCAGTACCACTGACAGATGTTAGTCAAAATCAGCGGTGGTGATGAGAAGACCTCCAGAATGGAGGTCAGAGTCCTGACATCTTGGGGCCAGGACAACACCAGGAAGTGACATGTCCCCATCTCCATCAACAGGACTACCGTGGAGAGAGTCAGCAGCTTCAAGGTCCTCTGGTTCTGATTAGCGAGGATACTCTGCGACTTCTAGTGAACCATTAAGAGGATGACCAGCTGCCTCACCTCCTGGTATGGCAGTAGCACCGCTCTCAACCATAAGGCTCGACAGAGGGTGGTGAAAACTGCTCAGCACATCACCAGGACGGAGCTGCCATCCATGGGCCCTCCACACACAGCGGGGCAGGAAGACGGCCAACGGGGACCCCGATCCCCCCAGCTACAAATGGTCCTGCACCACCAGGCTCAGGGACAGCCTCATCCCATAGGCCATAAGACTTTTGAACTTAAGTTCATCAGCCTGAAATGTTCACTCTACATTTATTTACTTTTACTAACTGTTTTACAACCTGTTTACATCTCTTTATACATTTACTTCTCATGACCCATAGCTATTCACTACATCCCTGTTTACATTCAGTTTATTCATTTTGCAAATTACTGTACACCTGTCTACCACAGATATATATTATTTGAAATACGCATTTGCTCCCTAGATTTTAACTTCTGCACTACTTTGTCTTAGATTCTCATTTTTTACGTGCATGATTTTTTTATGCATATTTAATTAGCATTGTTGGAGAACACCTAATATTTAAGATTTGCATCACCATTATCTGCTACTCTGTAAATGTCCTACATATGGCAAATAGCTTGACAAGACAAAATGTATCATTCATCCCTTTGAAGGGCCTTGGTCGACCCGGAACGTATTTCACCCTTTTGACTCTATGGTAGCCGACACCTTTACACAAAATACTACATGAAACTCTTCCAGGCTTGGACATAAGAGGCACATAGCTGAAGGAAGCATGCCATCATTCCCAGATAACACTACATTCCGAATTAGTTCTAGGACAGTAAGAAACCTAGACAAATGCCATAACCCAGCTCTTGTTTCCAGGTCATGATCCAGACGGCGCCATCAACAGGTCACTGTACCATACTTCTATCTGGGAGGACGACAGAGAGTCAGATGATGCAGTGTGTGGGATTAACCATCGGGACATCTGTCTGTACCACACCGACCTCCCGACTCCTCGGCCCCTCCTCGGCCTCCCAGAGGCTGGTGTTCCAGCTACACACACACAATAAGTGACTGACAGTCACAGCGTGGACGTCTTTGCCCTCAAACCACTGCAGGGCTTTGTAAAAGGAATGCAGACACCGGTAGTGTTCAGGGAGCCATGACGTCACGGTAGCGTAACACAGCCGAGCTGTTCGTGTCGCTGAGCTCCATGAAGGGACCGCTCACGCGAGGGACTTCTCTCTGTGTTCCTCGTGCGAGACCGACTGTGGTCCCACCTACATCAGTTCTCAATTGTGATGATAGCGTTTGCGTTTAATGTGATTTTATATGAACTTACAAACTATGTAAAAAAAAAGACACAAGCCACTCGACATCTTGCTCTACAGGTAAGTTACGTTAAAGCGGCTCAGAGGGTTTTAGACCGCCTGGTAGTTTGGTGTCCCCCGATAGGTTAAGCTAAACCCGGCTAGCGTGCACGTTGGCCAGTCGCTCTCTTCAGCACACTTCGGAACAACTTGTCTTTACCTCCTCGCGGTGCATGCTGGGTCGGTGTTCGGTCCGGCAGCGGGGTCGGTCCGCCCGGATTCGTGTCAGACAGAAGACACGTTTTCCTAGAACCCCCCCCGGTTTCATGAACTAGCCTTAGGTACACTTGGCTGTGGAGTCTTTGTTTTGGTTTGGGAAAGCGGAGTTCGCGTGAATCATATCGCGAGACTACCGCACATTCTAAACGACAACTCTCCCCGCGTGCACACCATAAACGGGAGAAACTCACTCACACGTAGAATAATCTATTTTAGCATAACTGTAGAGAACATAGGCCTATATTCCTGAATGCACAAACCAATTAAAACAACATAATTAAAAGCAATTTAATTATTTTTTTTTATATTACACACGCCTAACATATAACTTTACATACTGAAATAAAAACATACGCAACATTGTTGGTCCACTGCTTTATCGCCTTCAGCTTGATGAAGTAAGTCGCTTTACACCACCACCTGCTAATCAAGGTGCATATACACAACGGGGAAGTCAAGTTTCCCTTTAGCAGTTGTATAAATATCAATTTGATAAATAATAGGAAAGTAATCAATATAGCTAATGTAAAATAAATAAAAGTACACTTTAATAAAAGACGGACCCATTCAGACAACTAGAAACGTTTTAAACAAGAATAAATTAAATAGACAAAAATAGAAAGGCCTAAAATGCTGTAAAAGTGTGTTGGACATGTTGCTGCGGACGTCGGAGATGAACTGATCTCAACCCAAATCACGACTGCTTTGACTTGAGCAGCTTTTCCAACAGGTTCAGAGCGAACTGGATCTCCTCCGGTGACATGTCGCTCAGCTCAGGCAGCTCCTCGGGACGCAGTCTCCGCCTCGGGCGGCCGGCCTCCCCGCTGCCGCCCCGTGCCGGGCCGCTGTGGATGCCCTGGAGCTTCGTCTGCAGCCACTGCCGACGCTCCTGCGCCTGCTTGAGCTCCCCGAGGTCGTGCATGAGCTGCACCTCACTTACAGTCCTTTTCCTGCACACAGGAGCGGGACAGAAGGGCCGTTGAGTTAACTTGTTGCAGTGAAGGTGATCTTAATTGATCTGAAGGCGGTGGGGGGGGGGGGGGGGTTACCTTAGGGGCCGCCCTTCGCTCAGAGTGAAGAGGTGCACAATGCAGAGCGAAACGAACACGTTTTTATAGTCCAGATTGCGCATGTTGACCTTGATGATCTGTTAAAGAAAATAATTTATCAAAAGCATGTTTCTTGTCAATTTGAAAAGCTATCACGACTTGAAATATATATCGCAAAAAAAACCCACAACGAAATAACAGAATTTTAAATGTCCGACCTTCAGTCTTGTGTTACAATAAGTGTGGAATCAATCAATCAATCACATTTTTTTGGTAGAATGTAAGTTCGTTTGTATGTTTTTTAATCTGGAAACCCCTACAGCTTGAACACTCAAACATCATGAAAATAATATTCAAATGAATGAAAGAATAAATTGAGTCAACTCTGAAGCTGAACATACCTGGTGGTGCTACCAGAAGTCGTGTGGTTTGGGGGTTAGCTCCTATCAGTGATAAGCACTGGACTCCCGACGTGCTTTTATAGCCCCTGGGCCAGCCATTGATGAGCTGCCCTCATTATTGCTGTTGATGTCACACCTCCAGCTCCAAAGGGGTGTGTGCGTGTGCGTGTGTGTGCGTGTGTGTGTGTGTGTGTGTGTGTGTGTGGAGGGGGGTTGGGGTGGGGGGGGGGCAGGACCGAATGACAGCACCTCCTCTGAGCTCCAGGCTGTCACCACTGTCACACCAGACCAAACTACAGGCTTTGCATGTTGAACCCAGACACCCTCACACCCACCTTGTGCACAAACGCACACATACACCAACGTTTCAAACATTTAAAAACAAAGCATTTCCAAGTCATATGTACAAGAGTTATTTTTTAACTCCTCACTATATTGTTTAATCATCACATTAGTTACCCCAATAAAAGTGATCACAGGATGACTAAACTTTTTTATTAAGAAACCCTGTTTCCAAGACTGAAACTTCTCTTCCTCAAGCATTTAATTATGCGCAGATTTTCAATTTTGCATGCTTCTTATTTTTTCCTCTACTTCTGTAGAGTGGCCAGATCTATTAGTACACATCTGATGTGACCTTTTTTGTCTGACTCCCAGCCTGTCTCACAACAATAGCGCTAGCATTTGGATGAATTTATGACTCTCATTGACCACTTGGGAGTCTCCCTGGTTACATAGGCACTTGACTCAGGAATTAACCTTGTTTTAATGAGTTCGCCTCCCAAAAAAGAGCCTTTACACTGACCTGACGTCAGACAAAACATCCTGAATCAAAGAGTGAGTGGGAGTTCAGGAGGTGTGTCAGTGGGTGATGCCGTTGTCGTCACTGGCCTGGTCATGAAAGGTGTGTGCGTGCATGCGTGTCAACTTAGGAATCTCTGAGCATCTGAAGTATCGTGACTCCCTTGCATGCATGGTGGTAGCTAAACATTAGTCTTGAGTGATAAATGATTTATTTTGCAGCCGATACCATAAATATTTCAAAGTTTAAATAATGCGCTAACAATATGTTGTCTGATTTTTTCTAAGGAGTCCTTTAAATTGTATTTTTAAAGAGCAGTGACCAAACTTTGTAATGTTTTCTGTACAGCAATTTATTTAATTGGCTAACATAATAAAAATGATAGCAATATATCCGCAATAAGCCAATATTGGCCAATATCCATCCATTGCTTTGTTTTATTGAGACGTGTAGATAAATAAAAGGTATCTACCTGTCTAGCTGTTCATTCGTAAAGCTCGTGGGTAGGCTGAGAGTTTGAGAGAACCGTAGTTAGTAAATCACATGTTGAATGAGGAAATCACTCAGAGGACACACAACATAGCCGGAGTCAAAGAAGAAACAAAGGAATCAAGGCAGTAAGTACATCCAGCCTCTGGTTTGGGTGAGGGGATTGCACTTGAAGGGGCGTGTCCTTCGTGCCTCAGGTGTTGTCATGTGACCTCTTGATGGGGACTTCTGACACTAGTTTTACTACCAAACACGTCGCCCAGATCCTTTTGGCTTCTATTCATTTCCCCTTGGTTGGCCAGGACAATCCTCAGACTTACTGTGGATTGGCTTCAACGTGACAGTAACAACCTCCAATCACAAAAGTGGGGTTCATGAATAATCTTTTTGCTCCATACACCAGCCTTCAAAGAGGCCGTGTTTGTCCTATAGCATTGTGCAGCCATAGATTCTTACAAACCATATAGTTTCCACCAAAAACAAAAATCCTAACAGTTGTTACATTTAATTTCTCTGCCCCCCCCGCCCCCGCCCCTCCCCTCTCTGTCTGTCTGTCATCCAGGAGGTCAAGCCAACCCCCCCCCGGCCTCAGCTTTCAGCCACAGGTGTCCCAAGAAAGATCAATCCATGGGACCACTCAGGTCACGTTAGAGAGAAACACCCTACAACTTATTATGGTCACACACACACACACACACACGCGCACACACACACACACACACACACACACACACACACACACACACACACACGCACACACACACACACTACACATTAGGTAACCACACAGGTTTTCTAAATGTAGCAGGAGTTGGGAATGTCTATGTAATGAGACAAACGCTGTGTTCACACCAAGCCCCTTAATCTGTGGTCAGACTGATTTAAAGGTTATAAAAATAGCAAATGAGACTTTATACTGTATTGCAGAGTGATATCAATGTGATGTGGAAGTGGAAGTGTCATTTTATCATCGCAAACTGCAGAAGTAAAAAGCTGTAAAGTGTGATCTGTGTCAGAGTGCTCATTCTTGAACGGTCCAAACACAATAATCAATGTTCCTGCTAGGTACGAAGAGAGGCTGAGTATCACCTTGTGTTAAGCAGTAACTTTTGTTTCCACCTAGGCCAAGAGGGTGTGATGAGACGTAGATTTGTTGAAATGTATCTGCATCTACCGATAGTATATAAAAAGGAGATGTTTTTTACAGCCCCTTTGGTTTTCGTGCAAAATCTTTTATTCAAACAGTTTGCGTCTGTGATTTAACCATCGAAGGCTTACCCTGACATGAAAGCATGAAGTGCTGATTATCCTCTGAAGTCAGCCATTGCACTTGATGATACATAAAGAAATGGCTCATGTAGTCAGCGTCAGTTGTTTACATACCAGCTTTAAAAGATTTACGGTGATCGGTGGGGCCCTTCAGAGACACTGACCTCCACTGGCTTTCCCTTAATACTATGGCCTGTTTAGATGACACCCGCTGAACACATCGACCTCTGACCTTAAGTCCTAAACCATGCCGTCCTCATTACCTCATGCTGCTGTAATGTGGAGCATGTTACCGATGGCATGCAAAAGCAGCAAGGTGTGTGGGACTACAACAAGGCAAGAGACTTCAAATCAAAGTCACCGATCCCACAACAACACAAAGAGGTGGCCCCATCATCCCACAGTCAAACGATATAGGAGTTACAGGCAAAATCATTTTTACCATATTCATCGTTATATCTACAGCCCCTGTGCTGACTTGAGCAGTAAACTTGCTGGGCATCGCCATTAAACGGACATTCACAGAAATTGCAAGTCAGGTGCATCAGTAAGTCAAGCTGGTCCCCAAGACTTAAGAATAGTTACAGGGGAGTCGATGAGGAGAGGGGCACTGCTATTTCAGGGTGGGCTTTGACTTTTATAGAGGGTGATGGCATGTCCTGAGAAGGGTGACCGAGAAGATGAATAACATTGCGCAGATGCCGCTCGTCTCAAGTCACTTGAAAGGTGATTTGGAGAAAACAAGAGCACGGATGTATAGAAACACTGATGAGTGAAAGGATTTGGTTGGCCTTCTGAAAATGTTATGCAGATCCAAAAAAGGAAATGATCTGTTTGTTTTGGAGAAATAACTAAAAACAAATCTCAGAACAAAATCTAAATACTAAAAGCTGCCGTTACTAACATTTAATTTGTTACGTGGGAACAGCAGAACTTTGTAACATTTTTATGGTGTTCGTGTTAGCAACAAATTGTCTATTAATATATATCAGGCACACTTAGCAAGATTAGTATTCATTTAGAGTTGATCAATGTAAGTTCATTATGTGTGATAACTCTCTGTGTTAATCACTGGAAGCAACATTTTGTCATTTGATTTATTGTTGATATGCAAACTAATGATTATTCAACTTTATGTATAGTGGGACATGGGCGACTGTGGCTTAGTGGTGAGCAGGGTCGTCCTTCAATCAGAGGATTGGTGGTTTGATCCCCTCTGCTTAACACCAAATTGCTCCCGTAGCTGTGCCTACTGTGTGTGAATGGTAACTACTCCTGATGGGCAGGTTGCACCTAAGCCCCTCCCATCAGTGTATGAATGGGTGAATGATGTCATGTAGTGACACTAGACTCTATAGCCCCTCTAAAAAAGAAGAAAATAAAACAAAGGAGGTTCGCTCCATAGTATAATCCTCAAACCTGCAAATTAAAGCAAACATCATGAAAGCTTGAAAGGATATGGCAATGACCACCAATTTAGAAGAATCTCAGTTAGTTTGGTGAGATCTTAAAACATATAAGAAGGTCCTCCTCATCAATAATAAAGAAAAATAAGAACAACCCCAGGTTTCTCTTCAGCACTGTAGCCAGGCTGACAGAGAGATACAGCTCTGACCTCAGTAGTAATGACTTCATGAACTTTTTATTTTTCAATGATAAGATTCTAACTATTAGAGACAAGATTAATAATATCCTGCCCTCAGCCAGTACTGATCTATCCTCAAATAGAGCAACCTTAGAAACAGCTGGAAACCCTGATATATGTTTGGATGGCTTTTCTCCCATCAACCTTGAACAATTATCTTCAACAATTTCTACTTCTAAACCTTCTACCTGTCTTTTGGACCCCGTCCCGACGAGGCTGCTTAAATAAGTTTTACCTTTGATTGGCACCTCTCTGCTGGATATTATCAATCTGTCTTTACTAACAGGCCATGTACCACAGTCCTTCAAATTAGCTGTAATTAAGCCTCTTCTAAAGAAGCCCACTCTTGATCCAGAGATGTTGGCTAACTATAGACCGATCTCTAACCTTCCCTTCCTCTCTAAGATCCTTGAGGAAGTAGTCGCAAATCGGTTGTGTGACTTTCTACAAAACAATAGTTTATTTGAGGATTTTCAGGATTTAGAAAACACCATAGCACAGAGACAGCACTGGTGAAAATTACTAATGACCTAATTGCATCAGATAAAGGACTTGTCTCTGTACTTGTCTTGTTAGACCTTAGTGCTGCGTTCGACACCATTGACCATCACATCCTATTACAGAGATTAGAACATTTGATTGGCATTAAAGGAACCGCACTAAGCTGGTTTAAATCCTATTTATCAGATCGATCTCAGTTTGTATTTGTAAACGATGAAACCTCGATGACCACCAACATCAGTCATGGAGTTCCACAAGGTTCTGTACTTGGACCAATTGTATTCACCTTGTATATGCTTCCTTTAGGCAATATTATCAGAAAACACTCCATAAACTTTAATTGTGATGCAGATGATACTCAATTATATCTATTGATCAAGCCAGATGAAACCAACCAGCTTGCTAAACTTCAAGCATGTCTTAAAGACATAAAAACCTGGATTACCTTAAACTTCCTGATGTTAAACTCAGACAAAACTGAAGTTATTCTACTAGGCCCAGAACACCTCCGAAATCAATTATCTAATGATATAGTTTCTCTTGATGGCATTGCCCTGACATCCAGCACCATCGTAAAGAATCTCGGAGTTATCTTTGACCAGGACTTGTCCTTTAACTCTCACGTAAAACAAATCTCAAGGAAGCCTTTTTTCACCGATGTAACATTTCAAAAATCAGACACATCCTGTCTCAAAGCGATGCAGAAAAATGTGTTCACACATTTGTTACTTCTAGACTAGACGACTGCAATTCCTATTATCAGGCTGCTCTAATACGTCTTGTAAATCTCTCCAGTTGATCCAGAATGCTGCAGTTCGTGTTCTAACAAAAACTAAGAAAAGAGATCATATTACTCCTGTATTAGCTTCTCTGCACTGGCTCCCTGTAAAATCCAGAATCAAATTTAAAATTGTTCTCCTCACCTACAAAGCCTTAATTGGTGAGGCACCATCATACCTTAAGGAGCTTATAGTACCATATTACCCCACTAGAGAGTGTATAGTACCATATTACCCCACTAGAGAGCGTATAGTACCATATTACCCCACTAGAGAGCGTATAGTACCATTTTACCCCACTAGAGAGTTTATAGTACTGGAGAGCTCATTGTACCATATTACCCCACTAGAGAGCTTATGGTAACATATTACCTCACTAGAGAGCTTATAGTACCATATTACCCCACTAGAGAACTTATAGTACCATATTACCCCACTAGAGAGTTTATAGTACCATATTACCCCACTAGAGAGCTGCGCTCACTGACTGCAGGGCTACTTGTGGTTCCTAGAGTCTTAAAAAGTAGGATGGGAGCCAGAGCCTTCAGCTATCAAGCTCCTCTTCTTTGGAACCAGCTTCCACTTTCAGGATGGGGGGCAGACACAGTCACCACATTTAAGAGTAGACTTAAGACTTTCCTCTTTGATAGCGCTTATAGTTAGGGCTGGCTCAGGTTTGCCCATGTCCAGCCCCTAGATATGCTGCTAGAGGCCTAGACTGCTGGGGGACATCTTAGTATACACTGAGCTCCTCTCTCCTCTCTCCTCTTCTCCTGTATGAATTAATGTCCCTTCAATGCACATTACTAACTGTACTTCTTCCCTGGAGTCTTTGTACTTTCTCGCCTCACATGTTTCTATAGATCGTGGTTACATCTGGACCCTGGTCCTGCCCCCTTCCTCCTGCCATGGCGCTGCTGACGCCCACCCTTCTCTATTTCCTTCTGTATGAATTTGTGTACCATCAATGCACATTACCAACTTTGCTTCTTCTCTGGAGTCTTTGTGCTTTCTCTCCTCACAGGTTTAAGTGGATCATGGTTTTATCTGGATCCTGGTCCTGCCCGAAACCTACTGCTATTATCATTATTAGATGCATTGCTATTAGTATTGCCAATACCATTACTGCTTACATTATCATTATTATTCTACTACATCCACTGTTGCTGTTATTTTTGGTAGTCTTAACTTTTTCATCATGACTACTACTCTCATATGAATAATTTCTGTCAAATTCATTGAATGTATTGTAACTCTGTTATGTTCATTCTGTACACATGACATCTATTGTACTTCTGTCCATCCTGAAAGAGGATCCTCCTCTGTTGCTCTCCTGAAGGTTTTTTGGGGGGGGAGTCTTTCCCTGTTCTGATGTGAGGGTCAGAGGACGTTGTATGTGTACAGATTGTAAAGCCCTCTGATGATAATTTGGGATTTGGGATTTTGGGCTATACAAAATAAATTGAATCTTTGAACAGCTCATGTGCATTAGGCAGTTCAATACTCTAGCATGACTGTAACACGTGTGGTAAGGACCCAGAAGCAGTAAGACACGGAATAGTGAACAAAGTTTTATTACAGGCAGAAGACACAACAGGTAAACAGTCTCAGATCTGCTCACATGGAGAAATCCACTCGGTGGAACGCCAAGCCGTCAGGGGAGAAGACAGACAGAAACCAGAGGAAGCAGAAGTTATTTTCGTGGTCGAGGACAGAAGGTTATAGCGATTTACCGGGGCAAAGGCAAGAATCTCGTGGTCGGGGACAGAAGACTGAGTTTTTACCAGGCAGAGGCAAGGTGGAGGAGCCCAACAGGCAGTTGGAGGGTAAATGTCGGAGTGTGTGTGAGACTGGGGTTTAAATACTAAAGGGAGTAGGTGCAGCAGAGTGGGCAGGGAGTGTGACCAACAGGTGAGAGTGATTGAGCTGACGAGGTGGGTGTGACCAACAGGTGAGAGTGATTGAGCTGACGAGGTGGGTGTGACCAACAGGTGAGAGTGATGAGCTGACGAGGTGGGTGTGACCAACAGGTGCACTGAATGAGCTGATTGGGTGAGTGAGCGATAGAGTGGCAGGAGAGAAGGGAAGTAGAACTGTGACAACGACACTGTTTTCCCAGAACTGCAGGCTAGCTTGTCCTCCCTCTAAGTGCATGGCACCACTGTTTTACTGCCAGCAGACTCCACCACCAGCTGAACAAAAGCAGCACAGACCAGATCCACTCCTTAGTTCCTCCCTTTCACAATAAAAGCCCTAACTTACACCCTGCTTCACTGTTTACCAGCGGGAACTCAAATTCCCTCTGTGCATTTCACTAAAAGGAAACTCAATAAAATAGCTCACAGTAGCTTCGTCTTTAGGTGGTTGGCCCTCTGCCTGCCAGACGCTGCTCTGAGTCAATAGGATCACTGTAGTTGATCCTCTGTCACTGCTACAAAGCTTTTCATTTGAAACAGAAACAGGAAGTATGGATTTTTTATTTCAGCATACTGCCGCAATAAAATGTAACAGGGCAAACAGGAGCAGATCAGAAAAGGAGGAAGCTTCACACTTAAACATTTACCGATCAAACAGAGTGAATCAGAAATATCCGTCTGCTTCAAATAAAAGCCTGGTACCCTCTGCAGTTCAGATAAATAAAGGGGATTCTTAAGCTACACCCACAGCCTGTCTGCATTATTTGATCTGTCCTGAAAACTATGCACATAAGGCCTGTTTGCATAATGTTTATATACTGTACTTGTATATCTCTTTTCTAGTCTTCCGACCACTCAAAGCACTTTAATACTTCATGTCATCATTCACACCCATTCATACACTGATGGGAGGGGCTACCATGCAAGGTACCACCTGCCCATCAGGAGTAACTAATCATTCATACTCATTCACACACCGCAGGAACAGCCTATGGGAGCAATCTGGGGTTAAGTGTCTTGCCCAAGGACACATCCATATGGACTAGCGGAGCCGGGGATCGAACCGCCGATTCTCTGATTGAAGGACAACCCTGCTCTACTGAGCCACAGTCGCCCCTCATATAATCAAATATGTCATAATCATATAGTCTAACTTCATAATCATGTAACTCTTGATCAATGCAGTACATTCTAGTCCTGGGTTTTACTGTACTAGTCTTACACAGTCTATAACCAGTAGCATTATGGTAGCTATCATGTTAATTGTGTAAACTTTCCATAGATATTGCTGTGTAACTAACATTACTGAGTCAGTTTACGGCCGTCGTGACTAGTCCCTGATTGAGCCACTGTGGCCGATTTAAAGCTAAAGTTAGTCTCGCTGTAAAGTCAGACTGTAGCTACTGTGCATGTGTGTGTCTGTCTGTGTTGTGTCCACGTTTCTAAAGGAAATCTAAACTCCATCTCAGCTGCCTCCTCCCTACAGGACTCACACATGATAGGAAAGAGACAAATATATCTAGGAAACATCAAGCCTGCATCAACCTGAGCCCTCCAGACTGCAGACACACATATATGAGTTATCATCTAGACTGTACGTGTGAGGAGTAGGGAGGCAGGCACTTCCAACTACCAGCTGAAGAGAAATCCCCCCCCCCTCTGAGCTCTCATAGTTTGGCTGCCTCACTGCATGTGATCACCATGGCAACAGAAAACTCCCCACAGATGAAAAATGAAATGCCCCTACAGGAGTAATATTGGAGCAGAATGAGAAGATTAATATGAGGGTGTGTATGGATCATATTACTGCTCCAACATGTTAACGGTTTTGGGAGATAGTGTAACTGCAGATTAGAGATCATCATGAGACATGCAGGTACTTTCACACATTCTATCCCTCCACCAAACTATTAGAGGCATTTCCCCCCACAACAGAGGGTGGAGATCGGTTTGACAGTGAGTTGAAGGGCTAGAAATCTCCGCTCGTGTGGCAAAGTGGTTCCTGAGTCATATGTGTTAATCAGCCTATCAACCCCCACAGAGGTATTATGGTCTCTGAGTGCTGCAGGGCAGCAAACATCTTACTCACAACCTCCTTAAACTCCCAGTTGGATGAAAATAGGCAACAGCTCTGAGTTTCTGCACTGCAAAGCAGAACGTATACTTCTACCGTTTGTGGTGAGGTTTCAACATAAGATTAGATAAGCTTTTATGTTTATTGTTGTTATTGGCCTTTTCTGAATAGGTTTAAGGCTAACGTTGTTTCACCAAAAAAATAATAAATATAGTGAAACGGTTATAATAAAATAATAAACTTGCCTGAGGATATTTGAGCCATTGTTAATGTAATAATATTAATGGGGTGTCCTGGCCGTTTATGGCACTTTGTCCCTAGAGGTATTCAGCACTGACAGAGCAATGGTGAAATAAGATACAGCCACTTCTGATACCGACACATGGCATCAGGAATCAAAGTCATTTCACTTCATTTCATTCAGTTTGTGAAAAGGATTGCTAGTGGAAACGTTAAGATGCAACAGCCAACAACTGTAGCAATAAAAAGGTCCTGAGGGGTTTGCTAGAGGAGAGACAATTGAGTCATTCATAATGGGAAGGGTTTATTGGCCAGGCATTGTTATGTTGCTCAGCATATCTCACAACAATCAGTGTATTAAATTGTGAAATTGTCATGTCAAATACCAAATAACATGAGCATGAATGTGTTCAGTAGATGTCTACTAGGTATTCCATAGTCTGGCAGAGACCTCTGCATAACCTGACCTCGCAGTTTAAACTCTACACACCCAACGCAGGTATGGGAATGTCTGCATGCCACCTCTTTCTTCACTAGGTCCCCACTGTTGGATAGAAGCAGGTAATGTTGTGTCAGAAGGAGAGGGACAGAGGAGGATGGAGTTCATCCCTCACCTCAATCATGTGTCTGGACCCTTTAAATTGAGTAAAAGTAATTGTTTCCAATAAAATCAGATTTTGACTTTGACTTCCTAAAATGATGGATGAAAAAATGGAGTAAGAAATCTGAAAAACCAGCGTGTCTTATTCGCCTTATACCCTTTCATTATGTATACTGCTCTATAAAGGCAAATGCATGATCTCAATGTGCTATCAAAGTATGGAAGAGTGGAGCCTGACCTTTTGACATAAAATATTATACAATACAATGGTAACTTCTGTGATAACAGCTTTTTAAGATTATAATTTTACAATGTATAAGGACAATTTGTTTCTAACATATATCATGTGTTACTGTCATAAATCATATATATACAGTATATAGATATCTTTACCTGTACATACTGTACATAATCTATTTCCAGTATTTATTTCTTAGCACTATTTCATATTGTTTACAACTTACAAAACACATCATTCTTGGCCATTGGTGCTTTCTATACGTTTATATAATAATCATATTTACACCTATTTTTCCATTACGACTACACAACAGTCTGCCTATTATTTCCCTTTATCTGTCCAGCTTTGTTGTCGTTGTCCCGATACGTCGTTTCTATTGATGGTAAATTGCGACATCTAGTGGTTTTATTACGACCAGTCTCGGAATTGTGACTGATTCATTTTTGAACCTTTCAACCAGACAAAACCATCTCATGTAATCCATAGCGGTGACCTTTATGATGACACTGGGCCATGAGACTGGACTGTCTGCAATGTCGCGAGAAGATCAGTGCTGCAGGTTGAGGAGCGTCCAATGCTTCCTTCATGTGCTATCAGAAATATCATTATAATGATTTGAGGTCAAGAACATGTAAAACATTAAGCAAAAGATTTGATGTATTGGTAATGTATTTTATTGATAGAAGTATTTTTTGGAACTAGCCAATGCCTACTGTATGTAGGCAGCGAGTAGGCTATTATGGGCAAGTTGAATCGGCAGTATGTTGCATTTAAGACCCATGATTTAAATACATGTTGCTCTGTAGATGCTATGGAAATGAAACAAGTTACTTATGCATCATGTCATCTCAGTAATTATATAGTTATGTCTTGCTAAAACATTTACTAACTATGCTCTGTGTATGTTGATAATTATAGTGAATGGAATCATTTCATTGAAGTATTTTTACTTTCTCTCATTAAAGCTACTCTGTAGTTTTAGATCCTACATGCTTCTTAACAAAGCACGGGAGATGTCCACGTTCGCTCTGGTTGTTACAAGAAGCACTTGAATGCAACGTGAACTCGGCGGTAGAGTCGGTCTCTCTGAAGTTGAGTTTGCCGGCTTGAGTTGAATCTGCCTTCTGAGGTAGGCCTAATATTTAAAAGAAATTTTAAGTTATTGTTAAAAATACACTTTGGTATAATAAGGGTATAAATTGTGTCAAAATCACTCGTTTGGTATAAACTAATACCTTTTTAAAATCGCGAAAATAGAAGATGAAAAGGACAGAAAGTTAAGCTAAACGTGTCAGGTTTCAGTCCGTTTCCAGCGAGGACGGAACCAGACTGAACCGGAAGACCTGTCCTCGGGAAAAGGAGATATACCAAAATGTAACCAATTAGTACCGTGAGTATCGCTTCAGCAACTTGCTCCATACTGTATGTGTCCGGTAACATTTGGCCTAAGGACGTTAACGTACAATGGAGCGTGGGACCATGAAGGGGTGCGCGCGCTGCTAATGACAGCGGGCATTTGCAATTAGTTGCAATTAGTTACAGTTTCTACCGGCAAAGGCATTTCTTCACGCTTTAAAAAGTGTATTAAAACATAACATAGATATCTGAAATTAACTTTTACCGAGTAAATTATACTACATATCTGTTAAGAAAGCAAATGCCTGCTGAAATAGGTACGTGTGTGGCCGTTACGTTGCAAGGCTATTACCTGTGACGTCAGCCAGAACGAATGTCTTGCAGCAGGCCATTGTTGCTATTGGATGTAGGAAGTGAGTGGTTTACTAAAGCTGTACTGCATGATGTTTGATCATTGACATACAGGAATATGAACCTGTCCTCCTCACACAGTAAAGATATGGCCATTACTGGACTGAGTTGATCTCAGAAGCAGTGGATGCCCCTTTGTGCCTGGGTTTGATGTTTAACCATCAAAATAGTCCTGTTTAACGCCTCATAAGGGAGCAAGAGTCTCAACACTTCTTCAACTGGTAATACAAGATCTGCTGATACACGTACACCGTCACACAACTCAACTGTGTGCAAATACAAGTAATGGGCAAAGCAATATGAAGCAAGTTAATACATAGAAGCATTCCTGTATATACAGTATATATTACAGGTGTATTCCTGTCCCAGCCAGAATATTCTGATACCATTTACAGAAAAGACATCCCACAACGTTGTCCTTACCTGACCCACTTCATCATGCTGCTTTGAGATATATTTCAAACTCAGACTGTAGGACTCGTCACTGCACATTGTACAATCTGGTCAGATGTACTTGCGATGCTCAGGATGCAGCATTGCCATATTTTAATATACAAGTCCATTCTAGGGCGCTGTTTCAGTCTCGTACCATTGTAAATTGAATATGTCTGAGTGTGGACCGGTGGTCAGACAAAACAAGCAATTTGAAAATCTCACCCTGAACTCCGAGTAACAGTAACAGGCATTTTCCCCCTTTTTTGACATTTCGTAGACTACACATATGATTGATCGAGAAAATAACAGTCAGATTAATTGATGATGACGATAACTGTCAGTTGCCGCCCTACACATAGCTAAAACTAATACAGTGTAATAAAACAGCCTGCTGCAAATGTCACCCTCCTGAAGAATATAATGTTCAGTTTTTGGTGAAAGGTCATTTGAAGGCTGTGTGGCTTCGTCTCCTATTGAATTTGACTGTGTTATACTGAGTGCTGTTTCTAATATTTAGTCTACCCTCATTAATGTAAAACAAGACCAGTAAAATAGGCAAAAGACAGACGGGACAAACCAACATCCAAGCTGAGAGCAAAACAACAATGGACTACTACGGAGTCCCATTAAAGATAACAAATGACAGAAAAATAACAATATAATCAGGTAAAGAAAACGCAGTAGGTATTGTGATGGTGGTGTACGTGATTGATTTTTTATCAAAGATTTGTTTTGTAAAATTACAAGTATGCTAGATGTGTCTGTCAGTTGGAAAAGTGTTCCGGAAATACGAGGCTGTAAAATCAAGACGTCCCTCGTGGTATGGCACCGCTTGGTCTCGGCACAGAGCGTGTTGCTGCGATGCTCGAATGTATTCTGTAATAAAAACATTATGTAGTAACAGAAAAAGGAAGTAACAGAAATAACATCTAAAGACAGCATAGCCATCGTTTGTCCTTCATTTTCTTTCATTTAACCTCTTTGACCCAGAATGCAGATATATTCAAATACACCATTTTAGAAAGAGCAAAAAAAAAACTTGTTTTTGGCCCAAACTACATGGGATTATCATAAAGTGGACATTTCTGTAAAACAGAGACTCATGTTAACCATAAAACTATTTTTCATCCACATATTAGAGGTCAAGGGACCTCTCCAAATATCGCCACGCTAGTTTTTCCTCCCCAAAATGTAGTCTAACTTGGTGGGCCGTCTGATTGCTGGTTAAGTTAGTGTATTTATGTATGCCAGTGTGAGACTAATAAAACCAATGTAAATAAAACTTCTGTATATAACTTACTAAAACTATGTATTTTCCTCTTTTTGTTGAACAGACTCATGAGTGACTTTGACGAGATAGATGCCTTTTGGGAGTCTTGGACTTGGACGCCTGAGAAAAAAAAAAAAAAAAAAGACTCCAAAAAGGACAAAAAATGCCTGAAACGCAAAAACAACATGACCATGAAAACAGATGAGAACATCCAGAAAAAAAAAAAAAAGAAAAACTCAAAATTCAAAGATGCAATGGAGGGCAGGAAAGAAAAGAAAAAAGGAAAGAAGAAAAACATGAAGGCTGTGGAACTAGATGACAGTCTGATCCTCTGTAGTGCCCAAGCAAAGCCTGCTGTGAAGCCTCAAACACTGAATCCACACAGTACTGACACGCTAAAACCTGACCAACACCGCAAGAAGAAAAGCAGAAGAAAAAGGAAAGTGGCGTTTGACTTATCACCAGGCATCACCGCTGTCAAACGACCTAAAGTTGTGTCTTCGTGTCAGCAGTCTCCCAAAAAGAGCATCCTCTCCGAGAATGAAGCTGTGAGAGCCGGCGAGAGCTGCTCACAGGGCACAGTGACGGGGCACAGCCACGGCCAAACACGTGCTGATGAATCTCAATGCACCAGCGAGGATATAAACAGTCAGGACCTGTTCATCACCCAGAAGACATTCAGAGCATCGCCCTCCCAACCTTCCAGTGGTGAAGCCAGCGACAAAGCCATTTCTATAAGTCCTCAACTGTTTACACCACGAGACAAGCTGCACACACCTATGGCGTGGACAAAACAGCATCTTGAAGGACCGTACAAATGTCCTCAGGACTCGCACTTGCATCAGCATCACAGAAAGACAAACAAGCAGATGCAGAAGCCAAAGACACTCCAGGTACGTCTCACAGAGGAGGAAGAGCGGTTAAGCAAAGCGCGTCAGGATCTCAAGAAGGGGAAACGGTTAAAAGCAAACATTACTGAGGAGAAAATAGTATCACGCCCTGCACGTACAACGCCCAGTGTGCTGAACGCATACCTGGCTGAGTCATTTGACCTGAGCCCCTCCTTGGGTGTTGCAAAGTCAAAGAAACATTCCCGTGCTTCAAGCCAGCAGTCTTCTTCATGTCTGTCCCACGAGCCCTCGGTGCCTCCCCCTCTGTCCATGGGAAGCACTTCCACACAGACAGAAAACTTCTTCACCACTGAACTCTCCTCTTACCTCAACTTCTGCCAAAAAAGTAGAGTGAGTGTACACCTTGAGGACTTGCAACCTTTGGACCTGAGCTTGCCGCAGAGAGCCAGAAAAGACCTCGGGATGTGTTTGTCTTTACCGGGAGAGATGAAAGGCGGAAACCACAAAGAGCCCAACCTGCATCCATCTTGTTCCTCTGACATGAACGATGCAGCGGTAAAGGAAGAGCCCTCTGGTCCTCATCCGTGGTCCTCGAGTACTCAAGATCAAAGGGAAACAACTCTGAGCCCCCAGTCAGAGCCTGAGCCGAAGTCTGCAGACACAACAGCCTCCAGCGAGGACGAGCCCCCCTGTCGGAGTGGCAAGCTAGACCTGACCCAGGTGATCCCACATGATACTCTACTACTGTTCTCAGACATCAACACACTCACACCTAATAACCAACTGAATACTTCTCTATCTTGCATCCTTTTGTCCTCAGAATTCAATCAGTCCTATTTGTCTAATGTAGTTTAATGTAGTCTAAATTCAATGCATCTTCACATTGTAGTGCCTCATTTGTTTCTGTCAAACTCCTTTTATAAACCACTATAATGTACAAAAGTATCTGACCTGAAAACCACTTGAAACAATGTGAAACACTGCAGACAATGGCATCGTTATTTCATCACTCCTCTGAAAGGGTAAGGCTGGCAACGTTCTATATTTCTCTTATTGTCAACAAATCCATTGAAAAGACCAAAAGCAAATACAAATTCCTCCCATTAATAAACATTGTGTGAGCAACAAAAGTATCCACATTATCTTCTTCCTCTGTCCATAGAGCTCCATTAAATCCATCAGTGAGTCACACCTGTTCCTTCATCACCACACACACACTCACACACACACACACACACACACACACACACACACACACACACACACACACACACACACACACACACACTCACTCTTTAGTTTACTACCACTCAATGCTGCTGTACAGTTCATACTAGCTGGTCCAACAAATGTGCATTAATCCTGTGCTGAAACTATTCCCCATCACATGCACTATTGTAATGGTAGATGAATAGCAAGCTGAATCCTCTCTGTTATAGTTTGGATCAAAGCGTTAACATGATTCTTTGTAAATCTGCTGAAGGTAACAATGTAAATCTAAATAAATACGACCTCGTGCTATCTCAGGATAATCAATGATTTATGTGTCAAACACAAATGGGCTGCTGCATTGTTTTGTAGGGCAACAGCAACAGAGCTTTTATTCAATCATAAATGATCATTATATGTTGTGTGTCGTCGTGGAGTGCAACACATAATAGTGCATATATGAGTCTTCTGCAAATCTGTTAGTCCTCACTTATTAATAGGAGCAGTGACCTCTGACCTCAGGCACAAAGCTGCGGATCCTTAAGACGTCTTCAGAGGAATTCAATTCATTCATCTAAAATAAGGCCATAAGTGGTATTAAAATGTCTGAAATCAATCTTTTAAAAAGCTAAGACGTGGAAGTAGGATTTTATGAATCGTTGCATTGTAAGCTCTCAAAATAGTTGGTAACATTATTTGAACTGGATGCCTCATTAACATCATGCAGATCAGGATGGTGGATGTTTTAACTCTGTTTAACTCTGGGATCCTACACACAGTGAGAAACAGAACATGGCCAAGAAAACGTGCCAACAAACGCCAGCTATTACCCAGCCGTGTTCTACACTGTGTTCCACACAAAAAAACATCATAATTTCTGTTACAATACATTCAGTTTTTTATATTAAATTCCTAATGGCATTACAAAGTCTTAAATTGAACTGGCTTTAACCTGTTTATGCTCATGTGAAATCCCATACTCAAACAAACAACTCATTTATATCATATAAACCTGTGTCTCCACTGCCCCTGTAAAATATGTTTCCCCCCAATGGAACAATGCTGACAAAACCCCGAGCCACGGTAGAGAGACGGTCTGAATGTAAACATCTCTGTGTTTGGGTCCCTGACTAACTGGTGTCTGCTAATTTATGGTGACACGCTGGTTGTGTTGGTCACAGTCATTGAAATGTTTAGCACTGTTCAGTAACTAAAGGACTTTATGTTGGATTCAGGTGAGGGCAGTCCAGATGAGACTCAACGAGTCCTTCTTTTTCAAGCCCAAAGGAGAGGGACAGTCCCCCAGACCGGAGTCTCCACTGATGAAGCTGGCTCAGGGCAGAGAGGTGAAACACAGGAAGGGCCTCTGAGGTCACATCATCGGACTGACCTGCAGTCAGTGGCTGCCACATTCACATGTTCTTTGCTAGATGCCCTTTAATGTCTGGAGCGGTTTGAAGGGTCCTGGGTTGAAGAGCAGCCATGCACCAGATTAACAGCTCTATTAAACTTCAGCTCCTGATGCTGGAAGCTGAACCGCGAGCGGTCAGATCCTTGATGATGGAGAGTACAAAGTTGTCATGATGGATGTGATGAGGAAGATTAAGAGAAAGATCCAGTCATCTCTAGCAATAAGAGAAAGGATATTCTGTCCCACAATGAATTTCATTCTCATATTATCCGTGACTTCATGTGTTTTTTCCAATGTTGGAATTTTCAAGTTCAACTTTTTTTGTAATTTTAGTATAGGATTTGAAGTACAGAGAGGTGTTACTCCCTCAGATATCCATTTAAGTTACAGCTTTTGGAATGTTTTCAGGAAGCTGTAATCCAATTGTAGTTCATAGTTTTGGTAGTTGTCTGTTAATGAAAGCACATCTTTTATCAATTAAAGTGTATTTATTGTGTAGAACCAGTGGTTGACTGACTTTACAGTCTTTAAGATGTATTGTTGTTTTAAAAGTGGTTTTCAATGAAGCACGATCAAGTTACAATGTTAAGTTGTGTATTATTGTCTTTATTCATTTCACCTCAATAGTAATGTACATAGGTCAAACACAAATAATCAACCTTCCATTTCTCACTGTACCAACCAGATGTTCAGGATTTACTGGAATACTTTGTCATTTACAAACTTGTCAACAGGAGCTTGTTTTTTTTCTAGCTGTTGTGACTAACTTTTTAACCTTATAGCTTTTAATTAAGCCCTCCAGCATTTTTTTTTTGTTGCATTGAATTGGTCTAGTTCTGCCTTATGTCCTGCAACGGGTCCATTTCCTTTAGATCTTGATCAAAATGTGGATTACAGCGGTATTTCATTCTAGCGTTTGTGGAGAAGGCAACACTTGTCTATTAAACTCATTAAATAAACATGGTAATGTGCTGATGTCAAAGCGTTCTATTTTTAACTTTTTATCAACGAAGAGACAGAATAAGTCCAAAAATGCAAGTTGCGCCACCAACAGGTGATTGAGTTGTACTGAAGAGAAGAGAAGGGGAACAGTCTAGTTGTGTCTAAAGAGCTTGATCCCGATCCAGCTCCACAGGTGGAAGAAGACGTAGACGGGGATGGTGACGGGCAGCAGCAGGCTGTAGAAACACAGACTGCTGCTGCTGGTGCAGCCTTGAGGGAAGTTGTCATCCACTGCAGCCGAGTAGAACAAACCAAAGAGCGACACTATCGGGACCAGCCCCACCATCATGGACAGGGAGAACATACCGACACCGGGCACTACTGGACTAACGAAATACCCAGGGTGATATAGTGCCTGTTGTTTTAGCCGGTGGCTAGAAAGCAGAATAGGTTCTCACTGTAATAAAATATGTCAATTTAAGCTGAGCAGGGTCCGGGTGCAGTGCTGCAGAAGTATCGTCAGTTCATTCAAGTCTTTGTTCGGTTCAGCTGAAGGTGTTGTGATGGAGGTCCTAGACTTGTGTTGGTGTGGTTGAAGCATCCGCCTCTTTCTGCACGAGTCTGGCTTCCTGAGGGATCATGTTGGGGATGCCGTCAATGATGGGGTAGGCGATACCGAGCTCCTCGTTGATCAGCTCGTTGGTCTTAGCCTCGTACCTGTGGAGGGACAAGACCAAGACAATTCAATGATGCTATGAGGTCCTCAAAAATTCTTATTTTTAGTGTGTAATATTTACAACATCAAAGCTGAGGAAAAGGGAGTTTTAAAAGTACAGCAAATGAAAGCTGAACTCCTCTTTCCCACAACACCTGAACGTTGCAAGCGTCACTCCCCACGAACCAAACGTCATGGCGTCACAGTGTTTAGGTTACATTGTGACAGCTCATTTAGATAGTGGAACATATTTAAATGTCTGCTCCCTAAAATGACCGCAGTATGTCGATGTACGGCCACACATTATTGGTGTTATGCAAGTGGGAAAACTTTAACGTGAAAATGTCTGTCTCCATTTCAACATGACATTAAGAGCTGCTTCATGTTGCACTGTAGGAGACATGGACATGTAACTTCATTAAGCTCAGAGAATAACCAGTTGTTTTCGTACATTTATTACTTTAATCTAATTAAAAGAGTTTTTTTTTATATTGCCAACCTCCCCGGCTACGTAATTATTTTTTTGTATCCCTTCATTGTTTTAAAACCAATGACCCTAATGCATCGCCGTCACAGATTGAAGCCCTGAAGGTTCGCATCTTTTTTCGGCCCAAAAGAAGCCGTGCATCCGCGTGACACTAACAACAGAGAGGTCACACCGAGTTCGTCCTTTACCGTCTCACCTCAGCGGCTTCTTGGACAGCGGACATACCAGGAGCTCCAGAAGGGAGCCGTCAAAAGGCTGCTGCTCTCCGCCCTTCACATCCGACACGCTCCTCGCCGCTAGCCTCTGTGTCCCCGGAGCCGTCCTCACGCGGCCCGCTTCCGTCACCAGTCTACACACAGCACTCCGAAACATGACCACAGGGTTAGACCAGCTAGCGAAAACATATGTAAAGACAGCGGACCGGAAGCGCAGACGCCGTGTAACCCGAATATGAGTCCTCTTCCTGTACGCTAACAAGGGTTATCATTAGTTCCGCTTATTGACTTGTTTAGCGAGCCGCTCTCACACAAGTATGTGAGACTGTTTTATTTGCTCACTTCATGAACGACCTCGGGTACAGTAGTATGTAGTGACCTACCCCCGCTTGTGTTTTCTCCCCCCATGCAGGAGCTGGCCTGTCCAGTCAGCCTTTCTATCTCAGCTCCCTCTTGGGGGTTTAACGCTGGACACGCCCCCTCATTGTTTATCAGTTATTTGATTGGACGCTGCAGCTGATCGGACTGATCACTGGAGTTTAATACCATATTGAAGACGGATCACAGATTAAACTAAAGTTATATATTTGATTTGTTTACTGATTGACCATATGGTTAAATATATATGTTCATTATAGGTCTGAACAACAAAAGGACCATAAACAACTTTCTTCATTTATTAGAAATGTATTTTCTTGATCTGTTATTTCCCTCAATAACTTTTATTATGGATATAATTAAAATCAGAGAGCTGGAGCGGAAACACTTTTTACATAATTTATCTTCTTCTTCTTTCCATTCAGTCATATGAGGCTGGTCATTCCTGAGTGTCGGGTTTGATGAGTTATATAATTTAAGTTTATCCTCAAACATTGAGCCTAATAAATTAATTCCAGTGTTCAAGAGAAACCATAATCCTATTCTGGGTTATTTAATAATGACGTCACAATAAGAATTGCAAAACATACAGACGCAAATAAATAAGACAAACGCATTCCGCGCGTATAAGCAGGACACAGAACACAGTATAAATACCACACACTGTGTATAAATACCACACACTGTGTATAAATACTCAATGCAGTTTGTTTAACAGGCTACAGAGAAAAAATCTCCACTCCGTTAGTGATGATAACTGTGTCTTTATTAGTATTAGTGGTCGTTAACACCATTAAATCAACTGAACACATTATACGATCATTTTTATTAATATTTTAAGTGGATTCTTATTGGAATGTGAGCTAAAAACTGTCCAGGACCAGGAAACAATTCCGTGAGACTGATCACGTGTTCAGACACAAACTCCTCTCAAGTCTCTCCAGCTGTTAAACCGACTGACAGCTGATCCAGATGTGATCAGCTGATCCTCCGTCATCAGAAACAGACGTCGCTTCACGTGACGCTTTCGAGGAAAGGACGTCTCACTTCTCTTAAAACATAGGAGATATGTTTTAAGAGAAGTGAGACGTCTCCTCTCGTTTCCTCTCTCCTCGCATGGTTTCCTTGCGTCTCTCCGTGCATCCCTGGTGGTAGGGACTGTGGTATGTGTGTCTGGGGCCCAGTCCCAATGGGGCCTCAAACCCTGAACCCTCAGGGACTCACTGACGTCACCTAGTAAGTGGTTGAGTGTGAGAGGCTGTGAGGGCTTGAAATGGTGTAAATACAAATGGGACAGCACTTTGTTGCACCATGTCACGTTACCATGACAACGGGAAAAAAATATTGTGGGGATTTATTTTATACTTTTTACTCCCTGATTTGAATGTCTTCCAGGCTCTTTCCTCACAAGATGAGACGTCATTTAAAAAAAAATCTATTTACTCGTTTTGGTCAAAACAACTTCAATAACAAAACAAAATGTTTAATGAATAAATCTGTGTAATATCTATCTATCTATAGATCTATCTATATATATATATAGATAGATCTATATATAGTCTCTGCTTGCATTCCTCTGATTTCATGTGTTTTCATGTTCCATCTTTAATCCTTAATGTTGTTGTGTAAATGTAATCTGCCAGGCTGAACACCCACGTGCCCTCCTCTTTGTTTACCTTTTTTTACATCTCCATTGGTAACTGCATGTTATCATCACATGGCTATGAATTGTGGGTAATTCCCTTGAGCAAAGTCTGCATCTAATGCTGACTCACGGAAAGGGTTCTGTCCCCCTGTCAAACGGTCCAGTGTTTGAGTCTCTGGCAGACATTCTGAGTCCTTTATGAACCCTTTCTGTAAGTCAGCATTAGATGCAGACTTTGCCCAAGGGATTATTTATTTATTTATTTATTCATCAAACATTTTGTTTTGTTATTGAAGCTGTTTTGACAAAAACGAGTAAATATATTATTTTAATGACGTCTCATCTTGTGAAGAAAGAGCCTGGAAGACGTTCAAATCAGGGAGTAAAAAAGTATAAAATAAATACCCACAATTGTAGACAATATTCTTTTGACGTTGTCATAGTAACGTGATATGTTGCAGCAAAGTGCTGTCCCATTCGTATTTACACCATTTCAAGCCCTCACAGCCTCTCACACTCAACCACTTACCAGGATACGTCAGTAAGTCCCTGAGGGTTCAGGGTTTGATGCCTCAGGGGCGGAGGGTGGGGGGGACACTGGGACTGGGCCTAAGTCCAGGGTTTGAGGCCTTAAGGGGGACACTGGGCCTTTGTCTTTTCTTCAGCATGCAACATCTTCTTACACTATTTTCCACTCGCTTACATCACTTATGTTGCTAATTGTCCACATCTCAGAGATTTGCTTTGTAAATAACATGATTTCATAAATTGTCTTGATCTCCAGCTTTTTGTGTGCCTATCCCTGTTTTTGTCTGAACCGCGAGGAAGTTGATATAAATTATATTACATATAATTGTTATAGTCAGACATGTGAGATGGAGAGTAGTTGTTTCCTCATCTGTCCATATGGTGGCAGTGTTGCACTCTTCAGCTCAGTAAAGCTAACTGTGTATGATTTGACCATAATATGGATCCAGAATATAAAAAGAACATTAAAACAATATCATTTGCATTCATTTAATCAGTAAGAATACAATAGACATGTCATTTTTTTGTATTAATGAATTGCACCTGAGTGCAATTAAACCTTGGTGAGTAATATAGGTTTAAGTATTGTGGTCAATTTTCTCAGAATAATAAAATCACAGATACCAGATCAGTTAAATGGACTCTATAGTCACACAGCACTGTTCTGTGTTAGCGCCTACTCCAAGCACTTTAGAAACCCATTCATTCACATGCACACAAGGGGCCACCTGCTCATCAGGAGCCACAGCAGTCACACACCGGGTCAGTATCTTGCTCAACATGTATTCATGGGGATTGAACCACCGACCTTCTGAGTTGGCCACCACCGCTCTAACTCCTCTAGATATCAGCGGGGTTATCAGTATTAAGTCAAGAAACTAATGGAGGTACATATTTGTGAATACCACATCAGTCACAGTTGAACTTTGTAGTTTCATTTTAGCCCCATAGACATCTTCAACTTGATTTCCCAGCAGGTTATATCTATACAATATTAAATATTGTCAGAGAGCCCCGTGCCAGCTCGAGCAGAATCCATATGGCTGAAGATATTGCTCTGAGACTTTCGTGGCAGGGCCGACTTGTTTTAAAACTGCTCGGAGCTGTAATATATCCCACTGCTTGGTACTTGACAGACCTGCTCATGTCATTGTTTTCCTTTTTCCCCAGCTGCCAGGCCTTGAACACACCACTGTAGCTGTGTATCTTTTTCCGTTGGGTCTGTTTACTCATGAGAGGTATCAATCATCTCTGACATTTCCCACAAAGCACTGGGACTGGAATGATCCTGAAAGAGGACGACGTGTTTCAGTCATACTGCAATGCATTGTACTGCAGCACAAATGATGATGGCATTTGTAGATGGTTATTATTGATGCTTAAGTAGAAACTGATGTAGTCACCTTGAAAATAAAACAGAGAAAATGACATTCAGTTAAATAGACGAAGAGATGCTTTTGACTTACAGTTAGTGCAACACCAAGACCATGAAAACAATATTTTACCCTCACACAAGTTGGATCATATTAGACTCACTTGCAGACAAATTAAGAGTTGTCTTATGTATTCTGAGGAACATCTGGACATGACCAGCCACCACTGATATAATTTAACACAACATTGCTCTTGAAGTGCAGATGAAGTGTCTCAGTGTTGTTGAGAGACATATTAGGAGGGAACATAGTCACCGCCAAGAACACTGCGGCTGGTTAACTCTCATTTTTCATATGGTCAGCCATTCAAAATCATACTGATATTTGTAATAACATAACATGTAAAAAGATCCAATCTTGGGACTTAACCTCAATCATTATGCAGTGTGGCTCACCACAGTACGACCACCCACCGTCCAGATAAGAGTCTAGTATCATTGCTTATTTAAAAGGAAAATTCTTAGATTTTCTACCTGATCTTTCCCTTTCCCAGTTAGATATGTACTGAGAAAAGCCTTTCCCAGTTAGATATGTACTGAGAAAAGCAACCAGTGTTGCTACTGGTGTTGTCTGCGTCTTTAGGGCGACATACTTGGTAAGAGGAAGATCTACAGAGTGCTCCTCTCAGCTTTGCTAGCCGTGGGGCTAAAACTCCCTTGTTCCTGTCGCTTGTGCTACGTTTCCAACAGCAAAAATGGCATCCCAAAAATATGACTGCAGGGGATGTTATGGAGGATTCTTTACAGTGTACATCTTACAATGTAGATTTTTGGCTGACTCGGACATTTCGCCGGAGAGAAGCCTCTCCAGGCTGTTGCTGCAGTGGGGAGGATAAGACCGGCGGGGCCCCTCCATAATAATGAATGTCAGCATGGGCAGTTTGTTGTTGGATGCTGTCGCCAACGACAACCCACAGAGAGCAGTTTTCCTCCTCCCTGGGTCAGAGGGTTGCTGGAGACCTTCTTTAGGATCCTGAAGATGAACTGGAAAAGACAACCGAGACCTGCAGAGCGACTTTGGGACCATTTTTGTCTTCGTATTGTTCTGATTGAATGGTCTGAGAGAAGCGACTGTCCACAGCCAGACAGACAGAGAGAGACAGCCGGGCCAAACAGCGCGTAGAGCCGGCATATCTTCTATCTTACTCAGTCAATTCAAGATTTATTTCCACCAAACCAGATTTTCTGACTGTTGAAAAAGTGGAAAGAATAAAGGACGAATGGTTTTGTTGAGTTTTATTTTATCGGTTCAGGTGTTAGAATATTTCCTTCACTGATGTTTTGTGTTATTTCTTTTATTTATCAGACGTAGAAAAAAATTGCCGCTTGCGCGCATTGCATCCTGGTACATGTAGTACAGGAGAGATGAGCTTCCTCGGTCACTATGGCAGCTCTGGGGGATGCATTTCATCAGTGGACTACATTTACCTCCAGCACTGATTGGACATCCACATAAAAGGTTTCTCTCTAATGCTTCTGTTTTTAAGCATCTTTTAACAAACACTGTTTCCCACAGCCCCGAGACCTTTGTGGTTCTAACGTCCCCCAACATGGCAGAAAACAAACACGGGACGGGGAGGACTGAGCTTCATGTGCTTTTAGACGGCAGAGATTCCAGGTGAAAAGTTCACAAGATGACATTAGAAGACGCTGTTGTTCTCGAGACGTTGTTTAGACTGTAACTACAAGCGGCCGAGAGAGAAGAAAAGGTACGCCTCAGCCTCCGAGTTGAAATTCTGAGATCTGTGGAATTTCTAACAGACTTGACAAAAGGAATTTCAGAAATGCCAACGGTGTGTAATGTGGCTGCAATGCCAACGTTGCTGTTTCATCTAAACAAAATCCAACATTATCATTAGTGCTATCACAAATAATGTATAGCTTCTTCTTAATGTGCTAAACTGTCTAGATTCACTTGGTAATACCAATATGTAACTCAGCATTAGTAGCTATTGTGGGGTATTAAAAGAGTGTGACTAAGGCTAGCAATAAGGGTAACCGTCCTCGAGCAATGAACTCCCCAAAGTGAAAATAACAGGAGGTTTTTCAGCTCTTTGCCATCTGTCCAAATTGCATGAATGCAGCATAAAGCAGACACCAGTTACCCTGATGTTCACCCAGAGGTAAACCTATTGTAGAGGATCCAAAGAGCCAGGGGCAGGCGAAGACCAAACAGAGCTACAGTGAGAGGGAAAATAGGACTTACATTCATGAGGAGGACACGAAACAAAGAAATGCTACTTCAAATGAACACTCCATTGGAATGCAAAGGATGCTCTGTACCTGCAGGTAAGTACGTTGTTTGTTAACAAAAGGTCAATCTATGTCAGTGTTGTCTTTGCATCTTTCATCCCATGTGGTCAAAATAATCAGATCACGCAGGTTTAAAATCCCAAAGTGCAGCATAGTGAAGATGATGCTCCTTCTTCATAGCTTTCCACGCAGGCTGATGTAATAAACCCACAATGAGACTTACAGAAGCTAATTCAGCTCTCTATTCCATTGCATCACCTTCCTCAGCTCCACATCATTTAACCTGATGGGAGTCTATGTCTACCTAAACGCTGTCGCTAAATATCTCTGTATACAAGTGAAGAAGACAGTGTGGGGGAGTCTTTTGTTCTATACTGACTCATATCTCTAAAATATGAAAAGAAAACAAAAAAAACTTGGCAGGAAAGTTAGTGGCTCTAAAGTTGTTACAACCCTAATGACGGGGCAAAGGATCCCTCACCGTCTCCCTGCTGTCGGCACAAAGGCCACTCAGCACTTCACGGGCAATTGTGTCGTAGCTTGGCGTGGTGCATCAGACCTGGTATACCTATATATGGATATAATGTGCACGAGGCCCTGTGTCCCAGTTTGGGAGACTGTTGATATGTCTTTATACTCCACCCTTTGTGTGCTTTCTGCACGCAGGAGATGCTCACAGACGGTGAAGCGATGCACAGTTCACAGCGGCTTCCTCTCTTGCCTCTCTGTAGTTCCCTGCGAGTGGGAGAAGAAGCTGTGCTTGGAAGGCAGCAGCGCGGGCGTCACACGCCCGGCAGCAGCAGAGCGAGGGCCTTTTCTTCTGACAGGTCCTTCATCAAGCCCACTCCATGTGACGGAGCTTTCTTTCATCCCACACACCTCCGCTGACCTTTTTCAGAGCGCTTCACCTGTTTACAGATACAAGAGTTCTCGGTGATGACTTCGTCGACCGCTTCAGGCTGTTCTCAGGTCTGCTCTCCCGGTGTGTGTGAGGAGACATCTTCAAGTGCACAGTGACAGACTCGACAGAGCTCTCGCTGCCTGGTGCTGATGTTTCATGCTTCTGATCCTATGTTTTCTCCAGGCAGCTGTCATGGGGGACGGAAAGGATTCTGTGTGCTTCATGATGATAGAGTGAATCCGTCAGGCTTGCACTTCATAATAGAATATTTTCTCATTAGTCTAATTACCATTGACCTAGTTACTGAGTTTATGGTAATGCGAAATTACCCCTCCCCAGTTTCCAGAATATTAACAAAGTAAAAGCCATCATTTCCACATTTTATTATCTCATGTGGTTTGTAGGAATCCACGTATAAGTCCATGTCATACCTACCCCGCCATACCCTGCAAGCTGAAGTTATGTTTGCATAACTGCAATGATAACTAATACTTTGAATTTTACCTTTGTTCTACATACAGAATTAGAATAAAATGTTAAGTTCCCTACATATGGCCCACGGGGAACTTATCCTGCAAAATGAGAATCTTTTGATGAAATTTAATGGTGTATGAGAATTCAATGTCATTCCACTGTGAGTTGGCATCCTCATCGATTCGTTGCTGAGCATAGGTTTTATCCAATTAGAAATGGGAGACTGCTTTTATTTCCTTGCTGAAATATTGCTGATGTATCATTTTCTGCCTAATCTGATAATCAGGTCCCCAAGGACTTCTGTCTCCTCCCGTCTTTCTTGTCTCCCATGGACCCTTATTCCTCCTCTCTCATGCCCTCTCCTCTTTCTGCACCCCTTTCTTACCACTCATTTCTGCTGCAGCACACTGCATCATATTTTGGCTGTCCAGTTATGACTGCAGTGACTCACGCTCTCTCAGAACACCTTTTATTACCTGTTTTATACCGCCTCTGACTGCCTGCTGACTGGTTCCAGGCCTGCTAGCGATCACACAGCTGAGTGCATCTCTGACCTCCAGCCGCTACCAGAGACCAGAGACACAGTGGGGGGAAACAGTTTGCTCATCTTCAGTGTTGTGGACGGTGTGTTTGGCGAACAGCTAACAGATAGCAGTACACACACACTGCTGTACGTCGCTGCCACTCAGCTGCTGCTGCTTTGGCACGATTGTATAAAGTGTTTTTCCACGAGGCCTTGGAGCCCATTGCTCGTATAACGTTACATGTCCGCTTGTTTTTGAGTTTGAATGGAGTCTATTTGACGACGCTTTACATGACTTGTTGTATTCATGCCCCACACTTCTTCCCTCTTCCAGTCAACACATTCCACTGCCAACAAAGGTAAAAAGCTACGCTCTCGCTAATTCCCCCGTTTGATGGACAGGAACAGATCCAATCAAGCGTTGCTCTTCAATTAGGCTTCCGTGGTCACCTGGCAACAGTGTTACCAAAGTGTACTCTCAATTAAGTCTCGGCAGTGGATCAGCGGAAGCATGAGCAAATGAGGCGTGAGCAAAGGTTGATGCTACATCATTAGCGCTCCCTTCAAGGCCCTCGAGGGCCTCGCTGGCTTTAATTACTCAGTTGCTGTTAAGTGCTACGGGTGTGTGTGTGTGTGTGTATGTATGCTCACGGCTCATTGGATGTGCTAAGTTAACAGTGCCTTCGATGTTATGAGAGTCCATGCGACTTGTTTATGAGGCGTTCATTATAACTCCCCCAAACAATATAGGTGCAGGTTTTCAGTGTTTATGGCAAGTCATCCATGCCAATGCTTTATTTCTCATAGAGACAAAGAGTAGAGCTGTTTTGATGCCTGGGCATACTCATGCATCATTGTAATCATTTAAGAAGGCTGGATTCTTTATAGTGGTATCTATTAAAAGAGGAGGAGGCAGTGGGGGGAATTATAGGGAGGGAAGGGAGAGGCCTGAGTGAGGAGTGAGAGGAAGAGGGAGGGACAGCAGAGAGGACGATGACAGTGTGAAGGAGGGAATGAGTGAGACTGAGAGAAAGAGAGCGAGTCCATCCAGCTCCTCAGAGGTCTAACGAGACAGCAGCATGTTGCCTGGAGGTCATAATTAGTGGATCCTCAGAGGCTGTGAGGCTGCAGAGGCCCACAAACCTGCCCCCAGTTTAGCTGAGCTACAGACGACTGCACAAACTGCTCCAATAAGAGTTTACTTTATTTCGTGTTTTCCCCAGGCGGTCATATTTTTTTAACATAATACATTTTTGGAGCATTTGACCATCATGAGAAGCTAAAGTTCTACACCCTCAGACGGTTGACATGTTAGCAGCTCTTTAAAGCACTCGTGACTTGACTGGAAATTGATGCTGTAAAAGTCGAGGAAACCTTAAAACGGAGCGGTTTTTAAATGGAAAAAGTCTCAAGTTGACAAAAACAAATCAAAGTCAAATCCCAAGTCTTGTCAAAGCTGAAGCCAAGTTTCAAATTTGTAACAAGAAGTCACAAGTCAATTGTGACAAGGACAAGTAACAGGCCCAGTATCGAGTCCATGACGTGACGTGACATGAGTCAAGTCTCAAGTCAATTGTCAATTGAGACAAGTGTAAATCAAGAATCATGTCTAACATAGCCAGCCCTCTCTCCACACTGCCGGAGCTGGAGAGACGGCTTTAATCAAAAGTGACAAATGCACCGTTTTAAAGAAATTTAGGGGGAAAAAAACTTTTAAACCAAAACAATCTAAGTCATGTCTCAAACTAATTGAGACCCAGGTCTTGTCAAAGCAAGACTTGGGTCAAGTTTCAAATTACTTGAGAAAAGTCCTTGATGGCAAATCTTTATAACATTTGTGCCTTTAAAGTAATAACTGATGTAAAATACCTATCAACATTTTTAAATGTGTACAGGAAATAGACTTCCACTTTTTTGTTGTTTTGGTCTGTTTAAGGGGGAATCTCAACGATATTAGCAGTGAAAGATATCATGGACACGAGAGAGATGTTGATATCAGTGGGTTTGTTTACCTATAAAAAGAAAGACCAAAAATGAAATGTCTTAAAAATATTTTAATGGGGCAAAACAATGTAGTGAATGAGCATCAATCTCTCCAGCTGTTTTTGTTGCCCTCAAATATATGAAAATAGAGGAGGTCATTCTTTTTTTTAATAATCTAACTGAAAATATACAGTTTAGTCTGTAATCTAGAGGAACAGTGTAATGAGATTACTGTAGATCCATTATGTAGAATGCTTTTCCACAACACCGCTAGTGCCTCGGAAATCCTGGATCACACTTAGCATCCACTTCTGTTTTAATTTCTTGTTGTAAAATGGTGACATACATCGAGGAATTAGTCATTGTCTGTATGTGTATGTGTGTGTGTGTGTGTGTGTGTGTGTGTGTGTGTGTGCTTGCAAATGACAGCTTTTATGAGACAGTAAACAGTAGCATTACTGGGACTGATGTTAGCCGTGTTCAGAGAGTGCCACCTCATACATGTTTCATGAAACCAAACTCCAAGTTCAGCAGAGACACAGACACTCAGAAAAATGCCTGTTCTCATATTTAGTGAACTGCATATAATATAAAATTTAGCAGATGCAAACAAGCAACTCTGTAAGGAGACTTCAATGATTTCAGATTTAATATTGATACGATGCACTGTACTATATGTTCTCTCTTCACAAAACGTGTCAAAAGGAAAAAAATCTTTCTGACTTACTTGATACTTTGGGACTGCCATGTGGTTGGGATAGAAATTTTGATAATGCTTTATTAAGGTCCTTGTAATAAGCCTTAATTAATAGGTAATACGCCCCTTATGAGTCCTAATAAGATGCTAATTAATATTGTTAGTGTTAAAATGACTATATAAGTGTTACTTATAGTGAGCGTGCCCCACTGGTTAGCTCACAGCCGCCGCTCTGCACTGCTCTCGTACTGCGGTCACAGCTAACAACACACAAAACAACACCCACCCCCCCCCAAAAACCCCACCCACACAACCAAACACCACACAAAACAACAAACACACAAACACCACAAAAACCAACAACCAAAAACAAAAACAAAAAAAACAACACAAAAACCCAACCCACAAACAAAAACCACAACCCCACCACACCCACAACAAACCCCCACCAAAACAAAAACAAAAAACAAAAAACAAAAACAACAAACACACCACAACACCACACACCACAAAAAACAAAACAAAAAAAAAAAAACCAAACAAAACAAAAAAAAACAAAAAAAAAAAAAAAAAACCCAAAACAAAAAACAAAACAAAAAAAAAACAAACACAAAACAACACATTGTTTATTTCAGGGGACATTTATTTTACAGCTCTTCTTATTTTCATCTGTTATATTCAAATGAATTGGGAAGGGTTATTTCACAGATTAAGGCCAAAGCATAAGAATTAGCTATCAAGCTAGCCACCATCACCTTATTCGGCTGGAGCGCTTCAGGCTCGAGCCCACCCACGGCGCTGGGGCCCGTCCCATCGCTAAGAGGACCTGCTACACTACGGAGCTGGAAAGCTGGGACCGTCCCATCGCTAAGAGGACCTGCTACACTACTGAGCTGGAAAGCTGGGGCCCGTCCCATCGCTAGGAGGACCTGCTACACTACTGAGCTGGAAAGCTGGGGCCCGTCCCATCGCTAAGAGGACCTGCTACACTACTGAGCTGGAAAGCTGGGGCCCGTCCCATCGCTAGAAGGACCTGCTACACTACTGAGCTGGAAAGCTGGGGCCCATCCCATTGCTAAGAGGACCTGCTACACTACGGAGCTGGAAAGCTGGCTCATCCTGCGGGGAATCGGGGTGGTCCGGGATCAAATCCCCAGTGCTGGGGTTCGGACTACAAGACGGAACTACTTTTCCTTCCAGGGAAAGGCTCTCCCACCCACGACCTGACTATCACCTTCGACAACTCCGTGTTAGCCCCGACCATTACTGCTAGGAACCCTGGTGTGACACTCTACAGTCAACTCTCCCTTACTACCAACATTACTGCAACAACACGGTCCTGTACATGCTGCACAACATCAGGAGAATCCCCTTCTCACTCAGAAGGTGGCACAGGTTCTGGTACAGGTTATGGTACAGGTTCTGGTACAGGCTCTGGTACAGGCTCTGGTAACCTCACGCCTAGACTACTGCAACTCCCTCCTGGCAGGTCTACCTGCTAGTGCCATCCGACCTCTGCAGCTCATCCAGAATGCAGCAGCTCGATTGGTCTTTAACCTAAATTCACCCACACTACTCCGCTCCTCTGCTCTCTTCACTGGTTACCGGTGGCTCCTCCGCTCTCTTCACTGGTTACCGGTGGCTCCTCCGCTCTCTTCACTGGTTACCGGTGGCTCCTCCGCTCTCTTCACTGGTTACCGGTGGCTCCTCCGCTCTCTTCACTGGTTACCGGTGGCTCCTCCGCTCCCTTCACTGGTTACCGTTGGCTGCTCGCATCCGTTTCAAAACATTGGTACTTGCGTACCATGCTGTGAACAGATGGGGTCCAGTCTACATCCAGGACATGGTCAAACCTTACACCCCAGCCCGCTCACTCCGCTCTGCATCTGCCAATCAGCTTGTAGCTCCGTCACTGAGCTAAACACTCAACAACATTACGACTGTTCGCTGTCCTGGCTCCTAAATAGTGGAATGAGCTCCCCAATTACATCAGGACAGCAGAATTCTCTACATATTCCACAGCAAACTAAAAACACATCTCTTCCGACAATAAGTGGAATAAAAAAAGTAGCACTTTAGTAGCACTTAAATGGCTCTTACTTATAGCACTTGGTAGTTTGGCTTTCTTGAGGAAGTGTACTTTCTTTATTCTTGTTGTTCTGAGTTTGTACTCTCATAGTTGAATGCACTTATTGTAAGTCGCTTTGGATAAAAGCGTCTGCTCAATCAAATGTAATATAAAATGTAATGGACTGACTACTCGAGTTACAGCTACAGCGGCTCAAAAGAAAAGTGTATTAGTTTATATTAAAGGATTTAATTTAATTTACCTCATAATAAATTGTTCTAGCTTTAGATCAGGTACCTGCAAACAGCATGGTTGACAGAGAGCTTGACAGAAAATGAAATGTCTTTCATTTCTTTTACCGGTTGACGTTTACATTTGTGTAATAGATTTTCTTTCAGTACACACACAGTGAAATTAAAGAAGAAAGAATGTCAGGACTTCTCAGTTTTATAAAGCATTTTTGTATAATGTACTTTTAATTACACATTTATGAATTTGAATATTTGCTTTCTTTCAGTGTCCATTGCAGTTGAAAATAATGAAATCAATGACCAACAAAGTTAAAATACGTCAATTGAGTTTTTCAAATCATCCTGATTAAGATTCAGACTCAATCAACATATTGTGCAGTCTTATGCAGTAGTAGGGAAGTAACAAAGTACTTTTACTCAGCTCTGTAGGGGGAGATGACCTTCCATGACTCACAGACTACTTGAACCGTAATGAAGATAATTTGATCCCTGAACAGATACCGGTGTCTGCTAACTATTTATCGTGTTTAAAGTGTTTTAGAGCCTAACCAAACGTGAAAGGCCCCATTTTGTAAAATATATAAGGAGTGCATTTCCCCAGAATTCTTCCCCCTTGTGACAGTTTGGACACCTTGTTCTGGGCTAAAAGAAGATGAATCTAAATTTGACTTTTTTTTGCAATGTCACTTTTCAAATTTCTTTGAGAAAAAGAAAATATTTGTAAAAATATTATATTTTCCATAAATTATGGAGATATGGATTTTGGCAAAAAAGTGGTTTCTGACTGGCTGCTACTTGAGTAAACGTTCACTCAGTTACTTCACAGTGGGTCTTTTTCAATTAGGAAAAGCCGTTGTCTTTTTTTGTCTGCTTCTTGTTGATTGGTAACAAGATAGGAACTCTAAACAATAGTGTCCCGGTCGTCAGGGAGACCAGACTCATCGCGCTACCAACAAAAATTCACTAGAGACCAAAAAAATCCTTACAAACCATATTTTAAAACTGTCAATAAAATAGTCAGAAGTTCTCCAGTTTGAGGTTGAACGTGAGGAGGGTGTTGCTTAGTGTGAGCATGGTGAATGACAAAGGAATAGTTGCTTTCGACCTTTCTAAAAAGACACTGCCCCAACTGACCCCCCTCCACCCTTACTTGCACTTTACTTGTAGTGTAAGCTACTTTATTCCTCTGCTCCACCACATTTAAAGGGAAATACTGTACATTTTACTTCACAAAGGTAGCTGTAGTAACTTGTCACTTAATTGATTAAGACTTTACATTAAAAAACAAATCGGTGTACAAATGCTGCTGCACTGTTATAGATTTAACTTCCCAACAGCTTATTAAAGATACTATGAGGAACTTTTATCTGGTAGTGAACCAGTCTCAGTTTAGTGCTGACGCCTCTATATGACCTCCATCAGTAAACAAGACCATCAGAGAGAAGATCGTCATGTGAACTCGTTTGGCAACGGACATTCATTTCATTCATTCATATCAATATCGTGTTTACAGCTCGTTGCTCTGCTCCCCTAAGAAAGATGCAGGTTTACATTTTGCTGATAATGAGCACTTCTTATCAGATTTTAAATACAGGAAGCTACTTTTACTTATGTAGAAAATATGATGACTTCTTCCATCACAGGCCTGTAATATGCAGCATAGTCACAACATGTCTGGATGCTATAAGCTAATCCGCTACGTGTTTGAGCATGCTAACCCCACCTCCCCAGCATTCGTGTTGACCAGTGACTGGACATTCATTGCAGAGGTGAAAAGAGACGGACACAGTTTTTTCATTATCATTTTTTTTTTACTGTTGGTACTTATAAATATCCAGTTTACATATACTAATAAAATAGCTTAGACATTTTCATGACTTCATATATCGACAGCTTTCAAAAAATGTAGATACTTTTAAAATGTCAAGACCTGAGCCACAAAGGAACAGAAGATCAACAGGAGGTTTGGTAACAGACGCTACACAGTAGCCAACAGGAGACAAACACAAGTTACCACTGTGCTTCTATACCTCAGTGGGCTGTGATTGAAAAAAAAAAAAGGTTTGAATACATAATAGCCAGATTAATAATGAATAAGTTCATCCTGTTTTTGTGTTGAATTATTGATAGAGATTTTTGAAGGCTTTGAATAATCTGGAAATTGATTGCAAAACAATTTGATCTAATTAAAATCTTTATGGCAGTGTGTAACTTTTGGAGATATGTAAATGTAAAGAAAACGAAAGAGCAGTAGTGTATGCAAGTGTAAAGTCAACAAAAGCAAAATGTATTCATACATAAAACATAGATCCAGACATTACATTATCTCAGTCACAAATACCCAGTCTGTATGGACTTATTTTTGTATCTAAACTCTGTGCAAGCAATGGGACATTTGAGCACAGAAAAGTGTGCATGCACATAACAACTATATTCTGTGCATAACTATTATCAAAAAATGTAATTTCTCTTTTATTTTATAATGCAATTTATCTACATAACAACTTTTTGTGCTAAAATCATGCGCTCCCATAGTCCGACCTACATACATGTCTAATCTTGAGTAATTCAGTGGTTGCCAAATCCCTCCTTTTTGCATGCACATGAATTACAATTTGTGGTAAAAAAAAACAATTATCATGTAAGAAATTATTCTTTGTGTGATAATAATTTCTTTCCAAAATATATTTTTCTG
Source organism: Ophiodon elongatus (assembly GCA_016806645.1). NCBI lineage: Eukaryota > Metazoa > Chordata > Actinopteri > Perciformes > Hexagrammidae > Ophiodon > Ophiodon elongatus. Next base: position 618,629 of record JACSYO010000917.1, on the reverse strand, counting down.
TGCTAAAATTGTCCCATCATGCACTCAGAATTAAGCAAGGACAAGTCTTTGGTTGCCAAAGTTCTTGGGATGAACTGAATTAGGAGAGCAGGAGATTCTACATTCTGCAGGCAACATCTCATAAAAACATGTAGTGAGGGGTAAATGTCCTACCACTGCTTTTGCAATTAGCAATTATTGTTTTGTTTGTTGGTTAAAGGTTAGTTAATGATTGATTCATATATTTAATTACAGTGGTTATGAGGATACCTTTATGATATAGCAGTGAGGACAGTGTTTTGTAATGGTCATATAATAAACCCCACAGTTTCAGAATATTCGTGCTATTTTCTGATTCAATACAAATATATTTAAATCACTGTTTTCATATCTCAGGTAAAATAGGACATGATATTGTGTGATAGTAGATTTTCTTTTCTCCATAAAACCTAAAAAATACCCTCTCCTTGCTCTCTGAAAACCTATTTAATCATCACCGCCCATGTATTGATGTCAGATTGGCTATTTATACATTCTAAGTAGATCAGTGGTTACAATTTTGGTATAGTCACTTGTTATGGGGGGATTCTTTGGCCAGAGATCTGTAGTATTGTATGTGTTATGTATTATTCACTGTACCATCTTCTAGATTTGTCCACTCTTCTGGGATTCTCCTTCACCGACTGGACTTTGTATCCAGATCCAGCCCACACGATAGTAGCCATATGGTTGAAACCACCAAGTGAGTGTACCTGAAATGTCGGTAATTATTTGTCATTGCACAAGAACAGTGTGTACCTGCACAATAAGTACAGAAGGTCAGAAAGTCAGAGACTTGGTTTGTAAACTGTGATAGATGTTTACAACCATTGGTGGATCAAAAAAAGGTCCCATGTTCCAAGACGGGACCCCATTCATCCCCCAAAAAGTCGCTCACTGGGCACAGTTACACTTACTTTGTTCTGGCTCCATGTACACATGAAGGGCCATTATGCCAATGGGTTCATGACCAAGTGCTCCTGGGGGACCAGCTTCTCTTCCAAAGACGTCTGACTGACCTGGCTGTTTGATTAAAACCTCTCAGATCATCAGCAGACTAATGTTTCGCAATATCGCTGTGTTCCAGTCATTTTTCACCAGTTAGCTTGGTTAGTATTACTAATGATGATGATGATGATGATGATGGCCGAAACTACAAAAATAAGACCCCAGTTGTAATAATACAGAATTATCCAATATTTCCAGTTGATGGTTCATATATCCGCATAGCTTAAACTAAAGTGATCGGAGCGCTCTGCGTTCGTAGTCGTGATCAGGTCACATTCAGGCTGCTGACAATGACAGACAGCATGTTTGTTACGATTCACAATGGCCTTGTCATGGCTTTAACTAGTTACATCATCAATATCCAACAAGTATCATCAATGTGGCATAAAGTGAGTCGGTAGAATGTCGTATGTCGTAGGTCTTAAAAAGTCAAAATGAGGACTTTGTTGGAAGAGAAACAAGTCTGTGAGACTATTAAAGCTGCTGCACACCCATCTTACCCCCATGCGGGCTGTGTGAGTTCATACAGACTGAGTTAAATGAACATATTCTTGGTCAATATTGGGTGAACTCAACATAAAAATATGTTTAAATAAACTACAACACCAGCGTGGATTGAGTATTTTAAGATCACCTGTCTTAGGTCTCTTTATCTGGTTTTGTTGGACAGGTGCGTTTGCTTTCAGTTTCTACATCACTTTCCTTCAATTCTGCATGAGCCAAAGTTTTTTTGCAATAATGTGTAAATCTTTAGCTCTTGGCCGACACTCTGAGTCAAGTATTGTATAACACTAATAACTCCAAATCTGTCTCCTCCACATATTCTGTTGAACAAATCAGCCAGTTTGCAATAAAACCCCAGTTGTAATAATCCAGAATTATCCAATATTTCCAGTTAATGGGTGAGTGGGACGTTTTAAGAGCCAGGTTCCATCTGTGAGTGTCTTTTCTCTCAGGTCATTGGAATAAAACAGTTATTAGGTTAATCATTGTCCATGTCTGATTGAAGCACAACTTTTCCTATTCAGACTCTCTTTAAAAATAAGCTCATTTTATGGACATGTATTTTGCTGCTCAGGTCAACATGTTAGTCCATTTCTAACTGTCTGTGTGACGGTCGATCACATATCTGGGTCAGCAGGGGAGTTCGTCATTTACTAGAATAGTCCATCACAACAGAGGTGTTCCGGTAGCTGTTCACTGTGGCAGGACGGTGAGTATGTTAGTGATGGTCCATTTCTGATCGGTGCAGTCCTGAAGGACCAGCTGGAAACTGAACTCTGACTGTCGGCTCTCGACCAGCTCCAGACAATGTAGAGACTCCATGTTCTGGATGGAGCCACCCTGAAGGGAGAGAGAGAGAGAGGGTGAGTGAGATTTACAGAAAAAGAAAGGATAAGAAAGGGGAAGAATATTTGTTATTGTGGTCCCTCAGCCAGACCCATTACTTATATATCACAACACCTCTGAGTGCATTATTGCACTTTTATGGCCACAGAAAATTCTACAGCTCTGATTTCTTATGCCAATATTAAAAAAAAAGTCTAGGTAAAGACAGCAAGAGTGAGGCTTTGCTAAAGACCTTTGAGCTAGGGTATTTGTGTAACCACCAACAACCATTATCTCCACTGGAGAGACAGCTTTCATAATAATGTGTGACAGGATACAAAGCTATTCTCCATTGTACAGTTTTCTTTCTCTCACAGTTTCAAAACGTCTGGCTTAGTTCCGTGAACCCCTTCCAGTTTAACTTGATGTTGCTTAGTAATGCTAATTTGAGGCTAGGGAAATATATTTGATGACATCTGAAACAGTAAAGCAAAATCAATATTATGAGTAAATCAATGCTTGACAGTTTTAGTGGCAAGTGGCCGTGGTATAATCAGGAGAACGGCCTCAAAGTTTGCATTGGTTCCCTGATTGTAATGGAAGAAGCACTCGATATATAAAACAGATTAAAAGGAGACATCGTATTTCAACAGACACCATTCAGGCAGCGTTCTCAGCATCCTGGTTTAACAGCAAAACAACCTTTTGAACTAAAGCTTCTGGATCTTTTACAGCTCGCATCTCACCAGCTGCTGGTTGAATGCTGTAAAAATGATGACCCGGTTTACAGCAACGCTGCACAGGCATCTGGGAGACAAGGCCAGCATATATTTGACCTTGTATTTTGAATTTCACAGCCTATAATCACAAATTAGAACCAGTTTAATACAGCGGAAAGAGGACGAGAGTCCACAGTGCAGCCGTGCCTCACTCATCAAGAACACCAACACACAGGTGTGTGGTTGAAAAGTATTATTTTTTCAGGCCAGCAGCGTCGTACAACCTTTTTAGCAGGCTCTTCAAAATCAGCCAGTTTGCGTTGTAAAATTGCTAGATTTTTGCCGTTGCACACCTTGTGTTTCTTCCCTCTGCACACTAAAATACTGAAACATGCTCACTCAATTTGTTATGGTGACTATGCGATGAGACCGGGGCAGAACAGGCCCTATCTCAAAAGGTCGACATTGACCCAAAATACTGCTCCTGAAGATACCAGAGTGCTGACATGATTTCATGGGCCGGTGCCCTGGAACAAGCGGCTGTATTTCTCAGTATGAATGCAGAGTGGGACGTTTTAAGAGCCAGGTTCCATATGTGAGTGTCTTTTCTCTCAGGTCATTGGAATAAAACTGTTATTAGGTTACTCATTGATTAGAATTGGGGTATTATTGATGTATGATTCATGCATGAGGGTGATACATCACTTATTCACTTTAATAAAGATGCCAGCATACAGACTATTCTTACCATAACCATCAAAGCGTGGAGGTGCAATATCAAAAGCCTCACTCACTTTGACTCAAAGACCAAAAACAAACAAACCGTCTTAATCACATTCAGTCTGAGCAAATCACCATTATTCATGTCTCAGTTCTGTAGACAGCAGTCAAAAAGGATTTACCAAAAAATCTAAGCCAATCAACTCGCTCAGGCACCATCTGCCCCCTATCTGTAAAAAAAACTCTGTTCTGAAAAGCTATTAATCAACAATATTAAAATGTCATTCAATCAGACAACTTTTGCAGCAAATAAACTCTGGAATAGAACATTTGAAGTTTAGGAGGCAGTGGTGCTGCTCCCCTGGTGAGGCACTTGGTTTACTGTTTACGCTGCTGCTTTGCAGAATCAGAAGGCTTCATAACACTCAGTTCAGCCTCATGGTAGCAGGCTATAGTTAGGATATAGAAGGCTATAGTTTATAGTTGTATTCTGCTCAGTGACGTGTTTAACAACGTTAATATTGTGATAGAGTGGCTGCTATGGTGATGATGTAAAATAGATTTCGTTTGGAAGCATTGCCCTTCTTTTAATGCTAAGAAAAATCCAACTGTGTCAAATGCATCTGTATTTCTGTATCTTTTTGACACTTTAAATAAACTAGCAGGTTTGCAGTCATTGATGAAGAGGAGGTTGTGGTGTTAAATGTTTCATCAATCTCCCTTTTATATCAGCATGAAAGCTGGGAATGCATTTATATAAAAACCTCAGCCTATGTAGTGGATTCTGTGTCCCTGTGACTCCTGAGATAAGAGCTGAAGACCTGTTCGCCACAGTAAACAAATACGGGAGAGGAAGAGAATCGGCACATCCAATATGCAGGGGAAAGGAGGCCTAGTCACCCCTAAAGATAAAAAAATGTCTATAATGTCCTTGTCCCTGTCTGTGAATGTAAAATACATACTCTTGTCCTCATTCCCTTTTGCCCCACTTGCACCAACTGTACAAGGTGCAGTCACACAACTTCAAAGGTGTGTAGTTGAGCACAAAATAGAGGCAGAGTTCAAAGATGGGTGTGGTCCAACCGAGGCCGCCTCAAGAAGTAGGGTAGGAAGTGGGGAAGGGGCCATACGCCCCTGACCTGATTTGCCATTACAGCTGGTGAGATGACATCGCAAGATGGTCTCTAGTTTAGTTTGTATCTTGTTTCTTAAACCTGAAATAGACTTTTTGGCCACTTAGGGGCAACAAAAACAAGCCATTACTGCAAACACTGAGATATTATCACCTTATAAAGTTGAATAATCTGTTAGCTAACCTGTTAGCAAACAGTTGCTTATTTCCACATCCAGCAGATACAAAGCAGTTTTGACATTAATTAAGAGTTGTGTTTGTTTCCACCTGACGAACATAAGTCTAATGTTCACTCTCCTTTTCAGTCTGTTTGTCTCTCACCAACCCATGAGGGACATTCCTGACTCTTTATGTGCCATATGCTTCACTCTGTTTACCAGAAAACAGCTGCTTGCTGCTGAAAGGTGGTTAATGAACTGAAAGCTGTGAGAAGGAACAAACAGAAAAGTTGCCAAACCAAACCAACAAGCTAAAAGACACTAAAATAATATGTGAAGCTGCAGGGAAGAGTCGAAACATATTTAATATAGCCACTTTAAGGTTCTGTGGTGACAATAATTGGAATATGTTCTTTTACCATTAAAGGTCACATTATGCAAAATACACTTTCTCATGGCTTTTCAGCCATATGCGTCCCTGATGTGTCTAGAGGCCCCCAGCTAGGTGACCATGTGACCAGGTGGCCCATGTGAATCTAGCTCTCTGCTTGCCATAGTGATTTCAACCTGGTAAATGTTCAAGGAACAAAGCATGCTACTTGTTCTGTTTGTGGCTTCTGGCATCTGAGGATGTGAAGACCCAGTGGATTAACTTTATTTTTAACTGTAATGCCCTCACAGCAACTGCACAACTCTTTCTCAACAAGGTTCAGTACGCAGCAGGATTCACTGATAGATAGATAGGCCTACCGGCTGTGCCAGACCCAACTCCAAACTTGTAAGCTGTACGTTTTGGGCATTTTGATGTTGTCTTACTTTTATTTTGTAGGTTAGCCTGTTGATCTTACTGTTAGCATGTTGCAAGGCTAATGTGCGAGTTTGAATTATAGGCCCACAGGCTGGATGTAAGGTTGCTGGAGGTTGGAGTAACTTTATGTAATACTGAAACTGTGTGAGTGTTAAGCCTCATTTGAAGCCAGTTAAATAACGGCAGCAGGTTGGATGTGGCTAACTGTTCATTCATGTTGCTTTTTGTGGAACTTTGTACTGCAGGCCCAGTTAGGTTTGTTGTTACATGAAGGCCTCTTCTGCTCCGTGATTCCAATTACGTTGCTGCTCAATTGTTTGTATGTAGATTTACTGGATTTACCAACACGTTCCCACTCCCAACTTGTTAAATACGGACGCCTGTCCAGCAGCGAGTCAGGGATGCCATGCCACGTTTCCGCTCATTAAATGCATAGCGTTCTTTCAACAACAAAGTTCCGCCTTCACAGTAGATGTACGATTTCTGCTCGTTACATGCATACAGTCTCTATTCAAAACAAACTTCCTACGTAGCTTTACATAATTTTTTCTTACGCAACAAAACTATGTGGTTAGGTTTAGGAAGGCTTTTGTAGGCGACTGTGGTTCAGTGGTAGAGCAGGGATCCTTCAACCAGTGGATCGGTGGTTTGATCCCCGGCTCCGCTAGTCCAGCGAGACACTTAACCCCAAATTGGTCCCGTAGCTGTGCCTATGGTGTTATTTAGAATTCTGATAGGCAGATGGCACCTTGCATGGTAGCCCTTGTCATGTATGATGAATGCACTCATTGTAAGTCACTTTGGATAAAAGCATCAGCGTAATGTAATGTAAACTAATTTGTCATTGTACAATGGAATTTAGTTTTTTGTTCCAATGTGCTACATAGGAAACAAAAAATAAATAAAAACTATATTATATAAGGAGGGTGGCGGATGAATTAAGGAGTCTCACAGCCTGAGGAAAGAAGTTCTGAAGTCAGGTGGTTTGGCAGCTGATTCGTCAGTATTTCTCTCCAGACTATCTACTGATGCTCAGTAGATGGGTACCAATGATGGTTCACAGATACATCTAGCTGTGTCATACCACAAGCATCATATAATTGCTAACATTTACAAATAAGCTAATATTTATTTAGTTTTAATCCATTCTGCCTAAACTATTTTTACACTTGGATTCACGAGAGACGTTTGATGTTCATTATGCAATGTTTAAGCAATACTGCTGATCTGACATTTTTGCTAATATAGCAGCCTGAAGTGAACTGATTTGAGGGAGACAGAGGGAGATGGTGTCAGAGCGGAAAATATGTGTGTCTGTGTGTTTGTGTAGTATCTATGTGAGTGTGTGCACACACTGTATTTGTTCCAAACAGGAATATTATTCACTTTGAATAAGAGGCTTGCTCTACTTTCATTTAATATAAGCCTCTACCTCTCCATTGTGTGTGTGTTTGTGTGTACATCTTAGTTTCTTGAACGATAGGCTGGCTCCAAAAGTAGGTCCTAATATAGCAAGAACATTATTATATTTTAATGAGCCTGAGTCTGAGTGGCTTGCTAGTTAAAACGGGGCCTGGACATGTGCAAATGGTTTTCCATCCAGTGTGATGAGTCAGTTGACTCCAGCCATGCGGCCAGGCTGGCTGTCTTGGTTCCAATGATGTTTGATGACTTTTCCACAAAAATGTTTTTGACCTCTTCCAGCTGCTGGGCCTGATAACATCCCTGGTCGTGTGCCAAGAACATGTGCCAACCATCATCATTCATCATATCACGGTGACAGGAGAGTGTTCCCACCTGCTTCCAGACAGCCACCATCGTTCCTGTACCTAAAGAGTCTGCAGTGTCCATTCTAAATGACTACCGCCCTGGAGCACTCACCCCCATTCTGATGAAGTGCTTTGAGAAACTGGTTCTCCAGCACATCAAAAACATCATCCCACCGAGCCTGGACCCTCACCAGTTTGCATACAGAGCCAACAGATCCACAGAGGATGCTGTCTCCACTGCTCTCCAATCAGCCCTCACTCATCTTGAAAATAACAACACCTACATCAGAATGTTGTTTGTTGATTTTAGCTCAGCACAATCTCCCCGATTAAACTGATAAGTAAACTAAACACTCTGGACTTGAGTATCTCACTCTGCAACTGGTCACCTCACAAACAAACCCCAGGCAGTTTGGATTGGTTCCACACCAACTTCACTTAAGTGTTGAACACTGGAGCCCCCTTCTATTTACGCTGTACACCCACTACTGCTGCCCCCGGTATGAGGAGAACTCTGTTGTAAAGTTGGATTACAAACAACGATGAAACTTCATACAGAGAGGAAATCAACGACCTTGCAGAGTGGTGCTCATGGAGGTGGAATGAAGATGGAGCAAGGGAACCGTTTTAAGTTCCTGGGAATCAGCATCACAAACAACCTGATGTTGTCCTCACACATCTCCATCCTGGTGAAGAAAGCTCAAAACGGCCGTGTTTCTTAAGGACACTTAAGAAGGTAAAATGCATGTGCCAAGTTCTTGTCAACTTTTCAGAGGAGCAATAGAAAGCATCCTGACTGGAAACATTACAAACATGGGATGTGTATGGCACAGGAGAGGAGGGCTCTACAGCGGGTGATTAAAACCTTCCAGAACATCATTGGTACCCATCTACTGAGCATTGGGATATTGGTGAGGAGAGGAGCCTGAGAAGAGCTAAGGGGATATTAAAAGACAAAACCCACCATAGCTAATACCTGTTCACCCTGCTGCCGTCTGGAGAGATACAGAAGTATCAGCTGATGAACCACAGAGACTTCAGAACAGCTTCTTTCCTCAGGCTGGGAGACTCCTTAACTCATCCTCCACCCTACTTTGGTGTTTTGTTTTGTGGCAAAATGGGACTGCAATCTGCATTTTGTTGTGCAACCCTGTTGTACAATGACAATAAAATAACCTTCTAATCTTGTAAAAGCTGTTCCAAGCATTCCATGCATATCAATTTGATAGCATTTCTTTGCAATGCACAAAATATACTGATCCTCTACAGCTTTTGCTTTCAGAAACACTTCCGTCCTGCAGTCCTGGTTTTGACATGTTCAGCCTTTTGACTGCCTGCTGCAGACGGCTGCTAATGTGATATTATAGCAGGATGGACTCATACAGACTTTGCTGATGGCTCTTACCGTACATGATAAAGTAGAGGAACTTTAGATTCATTACAGTAATCAAAATCTCTCAGCTGAAAGCAAGTCAGTTGGCTTTCTTGTACGACCTCCTAAATGACTTCTAACACGTGTACTAATGCACTAAACGTCTGTGCTCTGCCTCTTGGCTTCCCTGAGGAGTACAGATCAGACCTAGTGTCTAGATGCTGAGCGACAGCATATACAAATGCACCTTCTTGTTCCCACAATCTTTGAATGCGTGTGTATGCACGAATGCATACATACACACTCAGGAAAATATGTGGCATTTGTCCAACACCATGTCCTCATTTCAGCGGTGAGCCCATCCGTCATTCTGCAGAGTAGAACCACACTATTGATTCCCTGCTATTAAGGCGGGAACACTAGTTAATCAGTTGGTCAGACAGCCAGAAAGCCATCAGACAGGCAGTCAGCGAGTCGGCTGGCCAGTCAGCGGGTTGGCCAGAAAATCAGGCAATCTCTCTGCCAGGCGCTCAATCAGCAAGTCATTCACCTCAAAGGATGTGGTGAGTCAAAGCACTGCATGAAAACAAAGAGCCGAGAAGACTGGAGCACACGAGCACTTCAAGCATGAAGTACTTGTGCAAATGCAATTCATATAAAAGCTAAACTCTATGAGATTTCATTGCTGAAATATAATTATTTTATTTACACAAGTGGGGCAGTGAAGCACTTCAGCTCTCTACCAACTAATGCTTCATAGATGCCCTCTATCTGCCATGAATTCAGAATGATTAATATATATATTTCTTAGTCTACAGATATTAACAAAACGTAGCCCAAGAGTTTTGTTTTTGTTGCTGATATGTTTATTTTTAACACATAAAGTGTGTCAAAGACCCCAGTAAAAAAAGGACGTTGATGCTAGATTTAAATGGAGGCCGTGAAGCTCCGATAGGAGGAGAAGGCCAAATCACGGCCCTGATAAAGGGACTGAGAAAACACTGAACCAGGAAGAGAGAAGCCTAGAGACAAAATAACCAGAACCATAGAAAGAACCACAACAAGCCCATTTCACTTCCAGAGGAAAAGGAGGAAGAACCAGAGCAGGGATCTAATTTCTAAAACAGTTCGTAAGCTCCACACTAACTGTTTGCGTGCGTGGAAAGGAGGAAATTCACTTACGGCAAAAAATATTCAGATTTATAAGACCTTGCGTATGCCTGCCAGTGAGTTATTTCCTTTTATAAATCCCAAATCAACCTGTAAATGTGCCCAGCTGGTTCAGCCTCAGATCCCGCCCTCTACATGTCCACAATCAACCATAAATGGTCAAAGCAAAGCACCTTTATGAATGTTGATGCATAGAAATGAGCCGCTGGTCAGTGGGTCTTTACGGTGAATCACAGACTAAAGAGAGGAACAACACTCGTTCACAATTCTTCAGTTTACACAGTCCTAACCAGAATATCTATTGCATGGGATGCATGGGATGCATACGCGCAGGAAGGCAGGCAGTTAGTTAGACGAGCAGGTAGCCCGTCTTATTACAGTCCTGCAACATCCAAAGATACCAGATTTCTTACTTGTTTTTTTTCCAGAGCATTTGATTCATTCATTGCTGTCAGGATTTAATGAGAATCACAGAAATGTTTACAATGTTGTTACATAACTGAAACTCAGGCTTTTTGAAAACTGTTGCAGTTTCTATGATGTTTGAATCATATCTTCTACGCCACTTTCATGAGACCTTGAAGTGGTGAAGGAATTGAAGTGAAGGAACAGAACTGTGTGTAGCACAATCTATATACCCTTATATGTGTTCATTGATGCCCTCATACCTACTGTAGAGATATCAGACACAACCTTCCAATTAAAAGTTTCCAAAATGCAATTGACTCAAGCCACAACTGTGTGCAGAGAGTAAAGAAAACATGAGATGGTATTCGCAATGTTCACAATCTCTTTGAAAGTAGCTGCTCGTCTGGGAGCAGTTATACATTACTGATTATGATGAACATGATCAAACATCAGTGAAACTACACTGAGATATTGCATACATAGTGTGATTTATACTTTAAATAGCCTCTATTCTGCAATACATGACTATCTAAATGATTTGTGGAAAAAACTGTGAAATACAAAAGTAGAGGATTGCATAAATTTACATTGCATGTAGACCACATCAAAAACCCCGATAGCTACATTCTTTTGGTGTTATTTTCAGTCAATACTTAAAGTTGCTGTTTCTCCTGACTATCTGCCTTGATTGCACCTGCAAGCAAACCATTCACACTCAGGAAGCTCTACGAGTGGAATGGACCTTGGTGAGTACTCAGCATTCGCAAAATGAAACTTTTTATTGGGCTACGTCATGGTAAGTGGTGTCCATCAAGGGACAAATAAAGGTAGACCTACAAAATAAATAGCTGATGAAAGAAAATCCACTGATATCAGGAAACACTAGCCGCTATATGGGAGAATACCACCTGCTCTCTGGCAGATCTTTGTGAGGCAATTCCTTCCCCTTTCTCTTTACTTCTTCCACACATTTCTCTCTCTATTCATGCCTGCTACCTTAGGGTCAAGCTCAGTTCAATAATGTAAGAGATCTACTTATCAATAATTTACAAATACTGACTGCTTTCACTTGAAATACTGACTGATTTCACTTGAAATGCTGTTTCTCGCTCGCTTCACTTGGTTCCAGCACTGCCTCTCTCACTGCCTCTTCTCTTTTCATTAAACTCCATTGTTCTTTCTTTTTATTCTCTCACCCTGCCTTTCAAAAGGTATCATCTCTTTCTTCTCTCTCACCTTCCTCTGCCTGTATGGACAGGAGAGTCCTTCCTCTTTCCGGTCAAAGTCTCCCTCTGTGCGTTCAACCCGTTCTCCCTTGTGCATGCACAGAGGACTCCTTTATGGCATTTATATAGTGCCTCTCTAGTCTTCTACATATCTTCTACACTACATGCCAACATTCACCCATTCACACAAATATTCATACACTGATCGCAGAGGCTGCCATGCAAGGTGCCAACCTAACCATCAGCGTCCAATCTAAATATGACACACCGATGGGACAGGAGCAATTTTTGGTTCAGTGTCTTCCAAGGACACTTGTACATGTGACCTAGAGTAGCCGGGGAGGGTCCGCCAATCATCCGATTAGTGGACAACCTGCTCTACCTCGAAGCCACAGCTTTAAGGTAGCAACAGCTCACGCCCCTCCCTCTCCTCTTCAGCCAATGAAACACTCATCCACGCCTCCATCACCTCTCGACTGGGCTACTGCAACAGCATCCTCTACAGCACATCCACCAAAATCATCAACAAACTACAATACATCCAAAACTTAGCTGCCCGTCTACTCTCCCACTCCACCAGAGACCACATCCCCTCCAGTCCTTCAAAACCTCCACTGGCTCCCCATACAGCAAAGAATACAGTTCAAGATTCTCCTCATTACATACGAAGCCCTTCACAACCTAGCCCCTTCATACCTTTCTGACCTCCTGCACCGACACACTCCCACCTACAACCTCAGACCCGCCCACGCCAACCTCCTTACCCCCTCCACTCTGTCCAAGCATCGGACCTGGGGGGACGGGGCCTTCTCCATTGCTGCCCCCTCCCTCTGGAACTCTCTCCCCCAGCACCTCAGACACTCTCCGTTACTCGCCACTTTCAAAACTGCACTTAAAATTAATTTCTGCTTTCAACCTGTGAATCTAGTTATGTATGTTATGAACTGAAGTAAATTGTCCTGCAGCTTTAAGTTTATATAATTCAGGTGTGAAGGGATATCACCCAAAAAAGCCACAATATTATGCTCTTCTCATCTTCTAAAAAGAGAAATTTGTGTGCAGGGACTATATCTGTGATTAATGAAACCACTTGTTTCAGCTCTATTCTCCTCTCTGTTAACATCGTTGTTGGACAGTGAATTACTGTATTAAGATTCTGATCATATTGGGCTCTAAGGTTTATTTTTCTGTGCCTTCATTTTGGATGTGTGTCGGTACATTTGCTCAAAAGATTAGTGCTTTGTCTCCGAGTGGCGCTTCACATTGCCGCTTTTAAAAATCCCCACGGTCTCTGAACATATGAGACATACTGGTTTTTGGTAAGAATGAACATATAAGAGTCTGTCCGTTCTTGGTTAAAGGCTCTGGTCTCGCTGACCACATTTCTCTTTTTGGAGAACGACATGTGAAATAACTTCTCTGACTCACGTTCTCTCTGACTGTTGCTCTCAAATCGAGGGTAATACTTATCAGAATACACATATTTGATTGGCCGAGTAGCATCGTGTGTGTTTCCTGGAACACTGAACGAGTGCCGTAAAGGCTAGAAAAGCAGCGCTGGTTAAAATAGAGGTGCTCTGTCAAATTTGTATAATTCTCAATTATCTATTGGCATTAAGTCTGGGTCCAGATACAAAGGTGTTTGGGTCCGGACCCGGACCACGGTCCGCCTATTAGTGACCCCTGCTCTGGATGGAACACAACCTTGTGTGTGTGTGTGCGGTGTGTCACTAGAAGAAGCAGGTCAGTAAACTGCTACCTGTAGCTGCCCGGGTCACAAGGTGCCGCTGGGGAGAGGATGGAGAGCTCAAGCACCCAGGGAGCAAGTTGGAGTTCAGTGTATCATGCGAGCACAGTAGGAGCCAGGGATCACACCGTTAAGCTTGTCGTTAAATAATGACCTGCCCCACTACCATAACCTTCAATCTACACACTACACATGCTATATCTGTGGTGACATTGGTATGTGAACTGTAACCAAATATAATACTAAACACAAACAAACCCGTGAGAGTGGTAGGAGGCCCCGGGGAAGACCCATAACACGTTGGAGGGATTATATCTCCCGACCCCGGATAAGCGGATGAGAATGGATGGATGGATGAGATTAAATAATTATATGCAACGTGAAAGTTGTTGCTCCTTGTGACACCCACAGAGAAATATCACACAACTTCCTTTAAAGACTATTTTAGCCAGAAGTTTTCAAAGTTTTGCCAGGTAAAAAGTTTTGCCAGGTAAAAATGATGAGTGATGTCGAATTAATGTTTTTAACTCTTTTTCACGGCAAAACAGTAAACAACTCAGTTATCTCAATAGTATTGGCTATAGGTTTACAGAATGGACAGATATTTGACAGCTACTATAAGAAAAACAGACGATGCTTCCAAGACGAACAAGACAATGTGCTCAGCTGACTGTAATCAAAAGGAAATATGACTAAGTAGAGCTTTACTGAAAGGTTTGAAGCTTCATTCATAGGTTGATAACCAAATTTGTATCATTAATAACTTACAGAAACATTATCCCCCCACCTTCTCTGCCCCTTGCGCTCTCAAACACACACATACGCACACACACACACACAGACACACACACAAACACTCAAACAGAAACGCTCCTCGTCTCTGTAATTATGTCCTAAGTCCAAAAGTAATCTTTTCCAAAGTTCACATTTTTACCTCACGCAATATCTTCCTTCAATCTATATGTGTTGTCATTTAGCCTGTCAAAAACAACATTTTCACTGCGGTCAAAAACCTTGGCTGAAATGGGCAGACTAGCAGCAATCTAACAGCACTATAAATTATATTTATAGAATTGCTGTTTGCATGCAAGTCTCAACTTTAACTTGTAATCCTTTTTCACTAGTAGTGAACACATTTGACCTGAGAAAAGTGATTATATTTTGAACCAACTGTATTTTATTTCACTTAATTTCCCTTATGAATCTTTCATACATTAACATTTCAACTGATCTGCTAGAAAAGTTAGCAGTTCGTTCTCAGGCCTTATTTGACTGCACCAAATTTGTTATGAAGAAAATGTAATTCTCTTTTCAAAACCCCAGTGGGATTTGCCTAATGGATTTCTTCTCTTTCACTTCTGACATCACTTGGTGAGATTTAAGATTCTCTCTGGTAAATTCCCAGTAGCTGCAGATAATGAGCAAACTGGAGCATTGAACGATGGTGAGGTATTGTTCTCTGGGTTAGAGAGAAAGAAAGAGAGAGAGAGAGAGAGAGAGAAGGAGAGACCCTAACGCCTGAAATTGCATGAACTAGCAGAAGAATGATCCTCTAACAAAACCAAGAGGTTTAAAAGGAGTAAGAAACAAAGTGGACAGAAAGAGGCATGAATCTCTCTAAATTATAAAAAAATGGAGCTTTGGTCCAGCAGACAAACAGCAAGATGTTCTGGCTACATACAGAATACCAATTAGCAAACCAATGAGATTTAAGGCTCAGTACATATGACCAGAGGACCTGAATTGGGTAAAACATGCACACAGCTTTAGTTTGTTACGTGTTACTTGTACATGGAGGGTCTGGCTGCTAAGACGGCCTTGTGTATGGACAACTGCCGTGTGGTTTACCTGAGTCAACGTCCAGGTGAGCTTCATGTGTTTGGTAGCTGCGTAGCTGCACTCCAGCAGCCTGGGTCTGCTGTTCACATCCACCAGACACTTGTTGTCATCATCGTCGATGGTTGGACTCAGCACTCCCAGGTGAAGCTGCTGAGAGCTGGTGTAGTAGACATTCTGCTGGGAAACAGAAGCAGGGACTAAGGAGGGAGGACTTTCCAAAGGTGTTTGATGGAGACTTTCAAGAGTCTTAGTGGCAGAAAGAAAGATTACTTTCTCTTTAGCTGTGGAAAAATATCAAGATGGGGAAATAGTCATTATCTTCTTCTTAATGTGCATTGTAGCCCATTGCATGGTCTGAGGCATAACCTGTTAATGGCGTAACGTAAACATTTACACGAAAGTACAGGCATTTCGCCATGTATTTATTAATGACTTAGTTTTATGTCTGTGTACTTTGTACTTTTGTAATATGTGAAGTTCTCAATAAAGTTCTTGAAATAAAACAATTCTGCATTTCCCCCTGCACCCCACCTGTAATACCACTGCGCCCCACTAGAGGGTTGCGCCCCACAGTTTGAGTTTTGAGAAATACTGAGATATACAAAAACACAAACATTGAGCAGATCCCGGAGAACATCGTTTACCAACCCCTGGAAAACAGCAGGGGCATTGGTGAGACCAAATGGCATTACAAGGTATTCATAATGTCCACTAGGAGAATTAAAGGCTGTCTCGGCGGGGAAGGTGTAAGGCTGAAGCTCAAACGCTGAATGTGTAACAAGCTTCAGTTGATTTTTCCTTTACGAAGCCTTAACTTCCTGTGCCTTTGCAGACTTGCACACAAGCTATGGTTGTAGGCGTCTCCACGCTTTCTGTCCTCAAAGGCCGAACAGGTTCCTCAGCTGGAGAATCAAGCAGCAGACTGCCTGCCCAGGGGAGGCCCAAGCTTTGGAGAATAAAGGCTTCACCCAGATGTGGTGGTAGAGATCTGGTGTTGTTGTGGATCCGTTTGCCTCCAGGGACTTGACCCACTGTTCCCTGTTCTTGGCCCCTGGAAGGATTGGCCTCTTAGCAAGAGTCTGCCACACATAGTGGTGCAGACCCTTCAGGGAGCACAGACTCAATCTACGAGGGTAGCATACTCACACTGCTGGAGGGTGTTTGAATTGTGGTGTGGGGAAAACCAAGCAGACCCAGTCACGTGTGGGTTTCATGAGATCCTGCTTTTTCTGCAAGATCAGAAAAGGGAAAGGCTTTCTTGATCCTTAAAAGTATGATGGCTGACATCAAAGCAGAGGGGAAGTGCAGGCTTTTTGAAGACTGTAGTATCCTCATCGTACAATTTCTGAAGGGTGCCTGAAGACTCAGAGTTTGTGTAAGAGCGCCTGGGCTCCGCCTTCGGACCAAGAGTAGGTCCTGGAGGCTCGGCAAAGCAAGTCGAGAGATGCAAGCCCTAAAGTCCACAAGGGCCTTTGCAGGCCAGATGATGGAGGAGTAGTGCTGAGTCTCAACAAAGGGTAGAGTATGTATATATGTATATTATATACAATGCAAACAGTAATGGGCCAAGAATAGGCCTCTATGGAAGCCCAATACTGAGGGCAAGATTGCACACCAAGCACTTCTTTGGTTCTTCAACAAAATATGAAGAACCAAAATTGAGGCAGTACATACTTTTGCAATTAAAATAATGCATCTTTGCAAATCCAAAGCTGTATTCTATATTCACAGAGTTCAGTCATTAGCACTATTTTTTGAATGTTAAGTGTTTTTTTGTTTAGTTTTTTACCTCACCTGCAAACTTTGCCAGGTCTCTAAACAACATTCTCACTTTAATGTAGCAAGAAATAAACAGGCCACCTGTAACTGATCTAATTAAGAAGAAAAACATAAAGGTAAAAAGGAGGAGAAAATAATCAGTGGTAAATGATGAAGGAGGGAGAAGAAAGGTCGGGGATGTAAAGTAGATCCAGGCTATTTATATTAGCTGAGGAAATGTGCATGAAAAAAAATTAAATAAACAAAAATACAAGGACATTGTAATGAATTCGACTTTGGCCCAGTTTCGAAGCCTGAAAAATGTCTCCCAAGGTAAATCACACACCTTCAGTATTTAAAAAAACACAAACCATTAAGTGAGATACACGTGGGCGACTGTGGCTCAGTGGTAGAGCAGGGCCATTCTTCAATCAGAGGATCGGCGTTTCGATCGATGTGTCCTTGGGCAAGACACTTAACCCCAAATTGCTACCGTAACTGTGCCTACGGTGTGTGATTGTTAGTTAATCGTGATGGGCAGGTGGCACCTTGTATGGTAGCCCCTCCCATCAGTGTATGAATGGGTGAATGATGACATGTAGTGTTAAAGCACTTTGAATGTTCGGAAGACTAGAAAAGCCCTGTACAAGTACAGACCATTTACCATATGCAATCCCTGAGTCTAACAGAAGACAGAGAATCACAGACAACCTGACATGCGTAAAGCAAATGAAAGTAGAAAAAGTTGAGGATAAGGAGTAACGAAAGAGTAAGTACAGAAACAGTACTGATTGGAACACTGACTGTGTGAGTAGACTCTGTGAGTGTGTGTGTGTTTGCAGAGGAGTGTGTAGAAGCTCTGAAGAGGTCATTGATGAGAATGATGATAGTCTTGCAGGAACAGGACATTTCTAAAGTAGGAGCTATATCACACTGCAAACCAGCCACTGAGCTTTTAAGCTGCTGTTTAAAAAACACCCGGATATCAATTGTTGTAGATATCAACAATTGCTTTTTAACTAGTTAGAATTCCAAGCCAACATATCCATAATGTAATTGTGACTAGTTACAATTCTATTTACGTATATCTACAATTAGTTTCTCACTAGTCAAAATGTTAATTCTTGATATCAACAATTTCATTTCTTACCAGTGGAAATTTTCATTATAGATATATTTAACTTATTACAAATAGTCAACTTTACCATTGACGTATTCTCCCATATCTTGAATTAATATTTTAAAATTACATTTTTGACATGTCAAAAAGTCATTTCCACTTGTGAAAACAAAATCGTCACTACTTGGCCCTACTGATTAAATGTTTAAAGGGCTTGCGATAGTGTTGAGCACGTGTAAATGCTTCTAAGTGGGATTTTGGTTTCTGTGTATGTGCATCTACACTAATGAGAGCGATTAAACCTGCATCTGTCGAATAGATTGAAGCTCAGGTCCCAACAAGAGGGCTTAGTGCCAACTCCTCTCCTGTCAGAGCTTCCTAAAACCTCTAATAGAAGGATTATCACAGTGCTCACGGATCGCAATCTCTAATGATAGACATTAACAAGCCTGGAAAGAAAAAAAGCCTGTAAACTAGGATAATTATCTGGTGTTTAATGTCTACCTTCAGCAGATGAAACACAGCTGTGCTGTTCACTCTGCAAATGCTATATGTCATAGTTTATACAAAAGTTGTTTACTGTCAATGTACAGCACAGCACCGTGCATATATTGTACAACTTATGCTTCATGTTGAGAGGGGTCTTCGAACAGAGAACCATAGTTGGACTGTCAGCAGCAGACACAACGTTCAGATGCCCCCAGAGACATTCATCCTAAAAATGAGAAACTGTCAAGTTTGATATTCATCAAGCTTCATCCTTCAATCCAAGATTCATTCTGAATGTGTGAGGAAATGGTATGGCATTATGTCCATTCGATTTCAAGGAGAGCCTTTTGTGTTTTTACATTATCTGAAGGTAGGGATGTGTTCCAAAACCTGGTATTAATCGGGCTCCGGCGCTAAATAATTAGAGATCATTGTATTGATAATTGATGATTTTTATTAGTACTTTTTTAATGTTTTGGTGTCATTTATTATCACGCTGCAGCGCTCATCTCCTCTGCTCTGTCGGGAAGCGCTCCTCCAACTGCACACTCACATAGACACAACACACACACACACAAAGCACGAGCAGATCGGCGCTGTAGTAATTTATCAAAACATCTGTGTAACAAGCACCAACATATAAACGAGTGAAACCTAATTCAATCGGCTCTGTCTGCAGTCTCTCATGCATCCACGCTACGTTTAAACAAGCACAGCACGCATGATCCGACAAAAGCTATGTTTTGTAAACTTCTCTGCTGGCTGAGACAAAGCAGCCAGGAAGACAGAAGGCAGGAGGAGACAGGAGACAGGAGGAGACAGAAGACAGGAGGAGACAGAAGACAGGAGGAGACAGAAGGCAGGAGGAGACAGAAGACAGGAGGAGACAGAAGACAGAAGACAGGAGGAGACAGAAGACAGGCGGAGACAGAAGACAGGAGGAGACAGAAGACAGGAGGAGACAGAAGACAGGAGGAGACAGAAGACAGGCGGAGACAGAAGACAGGAGGAGACAGAAGACAGGAGGAGACAGAAGACAGGAGGAGAGAGAAGACAGGAGGAGACAGAAGACAGGAGGAGACAGAAGACAGGCGGAGACAGAAGACAGAAGACAGGAGGACAGGAGGGGACAGAAGACAGAAGACAGGAGGAGAGGAGGGGACAGAAGACAGGAGGAGACAGGACACAGGAGGAGACAGAAGACAGGAGGACAGGAGGATAGAAGACAGGAGGAGAGGAGGGCACAGAAGACAGAACACAGGAGGACAGAAGACAGGAGGGGACAGAAGACAGGAGGGGACAGAAGACAGGAGGACAGGAGGGGACAGAAGATAGAACACAGGAGGACAGAAGACAGAACACAGGAGGACAGAAGACAGAACACAGGAGGACAGAAGACAGAACACAGGAGGACAGAAGACAGAACACAGGAGGACAGAAGACAGGAGGACAGAAGACAGGACACAGGAGGAGACAGAAGACAGGAGGACAGGAGGAGACAGAAGACAGAACACAGGAGGACAGAAGACAGAACACAGGAGGACAGAAGACAGAACACAGGAGGACAGAAGACAGAACACAGGAGGACAGAAGACAGAACACAGGAGGACAGAAGACAGAAGACAGGAGGGGACAGAAGACAGGACACAGGAGGAGACAGAAGACAGGACACAGGAGGAGACAGAAGACAGGACACAGGAGGAGACAGAAGACAGGACACAGGAGGAGACAGAACACAGGAGGGGACAGAAGACAGGAGGACAGAACACAGGAGGGGACAGAAGAAAGGAGGACAGGACACAGGAGGACAGAAGACAGGAGGACATAACACAGGAGGGGACAGACGACAGGAGGGGACAGAAGACAGAAGACAGGAGGGGACAGAAGGACAGAAGACAGAAGACAGGAGGGGACAGAAGACAGAAGACAGGAGGGGACAGAAGGACAGAAGACAGGAGGACAGGAGGGGACAGAAGACAGGAGGACGGAAGACAGAACACAGGAGGGGACAGAAGACAGGAGGGGACAGAAGACAGGAGGGGACAGAAGACAGGAGGGGACAGTGAGATCATTTATATAGTGACTTTGTTGTTGTTAACATTACTGTTGCTGCTCCCCCGGCTGCAGTGACCCTGTGAAGACTGGAAAAGCTGACCAATAAATTACATTTCTGGCCAATTGGGGACAGTGGAAACAAGTTGTGAGCACACGCCTGACATGGCCAACTCATTAGTAAACAGTTTCTAATATACAGTACACCTCCATCAGTTGTGGAGCATCATAATCATTCATTGGGAGTTGTGATTCTGGACACCTGATTAATTTAAGTTCAATGTTTTGGCTCTGTTTTTGGTCTCCAGCAACTTCTCAGGGAAATATCTATCTCTTTAGCAGCTAAATGCCCCACTATGTTCACCAGTTAGTCTCTACCTGTGTCTGTCAGCTGTTTGGTGATGAGCAGGTAGTGTGCAGTATGCTTTTAGAGCTTTTTCACTGAAAACAGCTGCCTGCTGAAAACATTACTCTGACAGTGGTGAGAATGAATAAAACAGTAAAGTTGTGGGCCTGACGGCTAAAAAGAATTCTGAAACTCACTATGAAGCTCTTCTCTGTATGTTGAGAACAACCACTTTCACACCTCCACAATGTTTTCACATTGTAATTCGACATACTGTTATGTAGAAATATTGATTATAAACACTTTAACCATGGGTGTTATCTCTAAAATGTTGAGATAAAACCTAAAATGTCAACGTTGTCCTTTCAACATTGACGTCAGATCAAGAAACACTTGTACTGTACGTGTAGTTCTGTAGTTTGTCGTTTATTGACCTAGTTACCCTTTTGGAGACTATGCATATCCAGCAAATTTCATGTAAATCTGGCCTGTAGCTGTTAAGATATCTTGTTTTAAGCAAAGTGTTGGGCAGATTGAAATATTGATATAAATAATTGTTACTCTGGACATTTATTGACACTCAAATCACAAGATCCTATAAGAATATGAAATTTGGATGTAAATGGGAAATGTTGTGGGGGGGGATATGTTTGCACCAAATTAAAACAAAAACTAAGGCATTTAAAAATAAAATGAAAAAATAAAATGCTTTTCTATTTTTCAAACTATTGATGAGAGGTTAAAGGAATACTTCAACGCTTAATGTGTCTTTTTACATTGTATTTTAACAACTTTACCAACTATATTATTTGGTACATTATAGCTAACTTTTTATAAAAGTATAAAGCACATGAAGAATATATAAAAGTAAGAATTTATTAAATGATCATTACAAATCCTTGTGACCTCCAACACATTTCAGTCCACTCCCTAATTGGTCATCCAAAGATAATGAAAAATGGCAAAAGGACTGTATTTATACAGCTCTTTTCTAGTCTTACGACCACTCAAAGCGCTTTAACACTACATGACATCATTCACCCATTCATACCCATTCACACACTGATGGGAGGGGCTACCATGCAAGGTGCCACCTGTCCATCAGGACTCTAAACTAATCATTCATACCCATTAATACACCGCCGGCACAGCCTGCTGGAGCAATTTGGGGTTAAGTGTCTTTCCCAAGGACACATCGACATGGACTAGTGGACTTGGGGATTGAACAGCTGATCCTCTGATTAAAGGACGACCCTCCTCTACTACTGAACCACAGTAACCCAAATGCAGGGGCGTAAACATAGACTGTATATAAGGAGTGAAAGTAAGTAATTGTGACATCACCCATTGGTTTATGGACTACCATTTTGCCTCGTGTTTGGCGATTTGGCCTTCGCCATCTTGGATTTTTGCCACCAATGAACAGAAGTTACCATATTTGGAGGAGTGACGTAGAGACGCCGTGTAAATGCAATGACCTGTCAATCACAATAAGCCCGTCCTAAATCAAACCCTGCTGTATGGTCTATTTTACTCTAAAAAGGACCACAATTTACTAAATGGACATCATGCTGTATTGAAGAAGACTTAAAACTAGAGATTGAGACTATAAACTCATGTTTACAATATTTACTGAGGGAATAAATCAAGAGAGAAGTAGAGTCATTTTCTCATAGACTTCTATACAATCAGACTTCTTTTTGCGGCAAGAGGAGTCACCCCCTGCTGGTCAACAGAGAGAATGCAAGTTTAAGACAATTCCGCATCAGCTTCACTCGTCAGACCTGGAGGTTGCCGCCTGGTCACAAATAGTTTGATGGGGATTATTCAGATTGTGAGTCATTCAAATTGCCAGCATAGAACTACGCCTGTGTTCTTTGTAGGACTGAAGTAATATTAAATTAGTGCCATGTGTAATATATACCTCTGAAAAAGCAAACCCATCTCTGTCATAGTTAAAACATGTTTAATAAAATAGTCTGTGGCAATCTAGAATAATGATATGCTATTTTACATAAACTATACAAATGTATATTATGAAAATTATTTAATAAAATGAATAGTTTCTTATTTTCTTTGGTGTTTTTGTCATATTATCATATATTAATGTTGTCTAAAGTCAAGTCTCTATTTGATCAAGTGACAATATGATATATGGTGTTTAGTTCATGCGCAAAATCTGTAAATACCAACAAGCTGAGCCGAGCGAGCAGTCATGCCCTTCAAACATAAAGGCAGCAGTAAGAAAAGACGGGGAAAAAAAGAACAGGAGGAGAAGGTGGCAAAGCTTCGTAAATTAGATTACTTCCGCTTTTTTTAAATAAGCAGTCGCCAGCCCACAATGCGTGCGTTTCATAACTAGTAACTAGCATGCACTGGGGACCGTCTAAATTACCTTACGACACTGTCCTAATGGAACTGAGCTACAACGGACAGACCCACTTGTTTACTCTCTGGGCATCGGATTTTCTGTATGAAAATGACGATATGCTCCCGGTGAGCTAGGTTTGTAGTTAGACAGGCTCATCAATGGTGTTTCCCTCAGCCATATGCTCTGGTGGAGCGAAGGCAACACAAACACACAGCAGCAGATGCCAAGTTGTCGAAGTACATAATGAAGAGGTTCATCCTGTCGAGTGGAGCAGAGAGAGGTACAGGAGGAGAATTTAAGAGAGACAGCAGACATTGAGGTGAACTCCGGAGAAGCTGTTATTTATAGATGCACATAACAAACTGCCTAAAAAATATATTTTTCCTACCACACAGACAAAGGGAGAGAGAGAGAGAGAGAGAGAGAGAGAGAGAGAGAGAGAGAGAGCGAGCTCATTACCGTATCGTACACTGATCAGATTGGTCACATTGGCTTACAGACAATCATTTTGAAAATGGAAAAAAGCTTTTGTTGGAAATAAATACCTTGGAGTAAGATTCTGCAAATACGTAAGATGCCATTTGAACCTACATGGAGATTGTGATCGTTTTTCTTTCGAACTGGTGAATAGACAAGA
Source organism: Ophiodon elongatus (assembly GCA_016806645.1). Lineage (NCBI taxonomy): Eukaryota > Metazoa > Chordata > Actinopteri > Perciformes > Hexagrammidae > Ophiodon > Ophiodon elongatus. The sequence goes on along the minus strand of JACSYO010000917.1, from coordinate 594,433 downwards.
CAAACACTTTCTCACCGATCAATTTTGTCAAAGGTTAAAGTTTTAGAGAGGTTAGTAATTGGCTTTCCCTGAGAAGCAAACGCACATTCTATTTGTCAAAAGTTTTTCAAGTCTGGTAATTGGTTTGTGCTTTCTTTGTATCAAACTGAACCCCTGGGGAAATAGCTCTATTTTAAATCATTAATACACTTCCAACTTTTTCCCAAATGATAAATCCATGTCAAGTCTCTTTAAAGTGAGAAAAGTTACTTTTGATGAAGTAGCAAGGCTTTGTTTCAAAGTTTAATCTTTGGATCTTTTAAACTTGTTCTTCTACTAGGTATCTCTCTCTTTTTTTCAGCCTCTTGCAAATGAAATTCTGCTACAAGATTGCAGCTTGTTCATTTCTGCCTGAACTTACTTACAAGGTCAGTATCCTAGTCATTTTTGTTGTGTTGACACCCATGCACCCCCCCCCCTCAACACACACACACACACACACACACACACACACACACACACACACACTCCACTGGTAGATAGACTCAGTGGTCTAATTTTCCGACATTATTGATCCAGCCACAAACCAATCTTTTTAGTAGAGCTACAACCAATATTGAGGCACAGATCAGATTTCTGTTACCTGGTGAGTTTCCACTGCAACTTCTCACTATTTTGTTGAATAAATATAGTCATTTACACCTCTTGCAGTGGCTTGGAATTAGCCCCCGATTCAACAGCCATATAAAAATGTCAAAAATGACCAAATGCGATGTAGAGACGGGTTTTATGTTTTTAAACAGGCAAGGATGTGTGCACAGCCAGGGAGCAGAAAACATATGGCTACAATAGCATGCTAGTTTATTAAGGACATTTTCAGAATTCATAAATAACGCAACTTGAAATAATGAAATACTTTTCTAGAGATGTATGGGGTATTTGCTTTTCTACAACTTGTTTAAAGAATGCTGCATTATGAGACACAACCAGGCTGCAACCTTATTTTCTGAAAGGTGGAATTGTGGAAGTGCCTGAAACTTGTTATCAACTGTAGCCACAATATGAAAGAAATACAGAGCGGCAAACCTGAGCTAGCAAGTGGGGCACACCCACATACTTTAACATGCACTGAAAGGTACACAGCCTGACCGACTATGTGAACAAAGCAAAGAGAAGCTCGGATTACTCGGATTGAATGGTTTCTTCTGAAAGTATCCAGAAGTAGTTAGTACACAAAAAAAAGTATGGAGGAGTAATAATAAAGAGCCATGATGACATAAATGTATAAAATAATGCTTAACTGGACCACTAAGTTGGCAGTTATGGTGAAAAAAACACCACCAAATCAGGATAATAGCTGAAAGCACACAGACGGCTTTTCTATTTAGCGCTACATTGTCACTTACTATGCTGAGACAGGGCATTGAAAGTGGACAATTGGAGCTAGGTTTACACTTGAAGCAAGGGGTTTACACCAATAAAGCTATCGACACTTTTGGCTTAAGTTTTAATAATATCCGTTTATAACACCATTGAAATTCTAGACAGATACATTGTACTGTGATCAGGCCATATTGTGCTTTAATTATCTTCCCATTAAGATGGCGTCTTACTATGGCGACTGTTTGTTGAAGTGTTTTTTGAGGGGTTTTGTGTTGTACAAAACACGTCCTGTACAAGTACTTAACATAACCAGACGTTAATGGACATAAGATTGGATGTTCCCAGCAACTCCAAGTCGCAGGTTTTACTGAAAAAGATCGCCTATAACAAACAGGTACAACCATGGAGTAATGGCCACAGTTGGCGCGATCAGAGACAAGATAAATGAGGTGGTGTCCTGGTGAGGCTTAGACGGAGTCCTACTCGGGCCCCAATCCCCCAGCATACTGTTGAGCAACAACAAGCTGGACGGACTTCATTGCCGAATTAGCTCTCAAAGGGACATGAAGGACTGTTGTATATTCTGATATTCTGAGACTTGGCTGGGCCCTAACAAACCTGATCGGGCTATACAACCAGAGGGCTTTTATGTGCACCGCATGGAGCTGTATGAGACGATTACTGGCAAGGTAAAGGGAGGTGGTGTGTACGTTTTTGTAAACAACTCACTGATGGACATGGCTGATGGCTAATGTTGGAACTACTAACAATAAAGTGCAGACCATTCTATCTCCCAAGGGAGATGCCATGTGTGGTGTTACTGCTGCAGCGGCACTTGATGAACTGTTTGTACAGACGACCAGATGGAAGCAGTGTGTTGAATGGGTTGAGTGGGTGCCTGGGGTCAAGTGCAATGGTGTATGCTCTGTGTGAAAAGGATTTTCTGTTGAGGTATGAGAGGTTGAGGCCAATCATTTTGGAGGCCTTGTGGTTGAATTTTTTTCATTGGATGCAGTTATTATGGGGAAGAAACAGGGGGTACAATAAAAGAGTATGGATTGAATTTAACTTTTTTAGAGCTGCAGCAGAAGGTGGAGTGCGACAAAAAGTGCTTTGAGTTTGCAGATAATAGGGCCCAAAAAAATCAGGTGGGATCCTGCATGAACCCACAAAGTGTCTGTCCAGTTTCTGAACCACAGCAGCAGATTTGGGCCCGAGCCTGATTAATAATTAATTTTTTTAACAAAAATATATTAAAAAGATTGTATATATATAAATAATTAAATAAATGCATTTATTACAATGTATTACAAGCCAAAGTCAACTAAAGTATTCTCAATGCAGTAACAGACAATCTCTTACAACCATTTTTACACAGCCCCCCACATTGTCAGAGGTAATTGGACAATTGTCTTACAAATGGTTTGATGGCCAGGTGTGGCCTGTTCCCTCATTATTTCATGAAAAATTAAGTAGATAAAAAGGTCTGGAGATGATTCAAAATGTTGAATTTGCATTTGGTAGCTGGTCCAGGGAACTCTCAGCATGAGGACCAAAGAGGTGTCAATGCAAGTGAAGGTGGCCATTAAAAGGCTGAAGAACTACACAAAGCTATCAGGCAGATAGCAGATACATTAGGATTGACCAAATCAACACTTTGGTACATTCCTAAAAATAAGGAATGTACTGGCAAGCTCACCAACACCAAAAGGCCTGGAAGACCACAGAAGACATGTAAAGTAGAGGAAGCAGAATTCTTTCCTTGGTGAAGAAAAACCCTTCATAGCATGAATACTGAGGTCAAGAATACTCTGGAGGAGGTCGGCGTGTCATTGTCAAAGTCTACAATAAAGAGATGCCTTCATGAATCTGAATTCAGAAGGTTTACAACAAGGTGCAAACGACTGGTAACACTGAAGGACAGGAAGGACAGATTAGACTTTACAGAAAACATCTGAAAAACCTGATCAGTTTTAGATGAAGGTTCTTTGGAAGATGAAACCAAGATGAACTTGTACCAGAATGATGGGAAGAGAAAAGTGTAGAGAAGGAAAGGAACAGCTAATGATCCGAAGCAAACCACATCATCTGGTTAGCATGGTGGAGGCAGTGCTGTGGCATGGGCTTGTATGGCTGCCAACGGAACTGGGTCTCTGGTGTTCATTGATGATGTCACAGCTGATAGAAGTAGCAGGAGTTTTGAGGTGTTTAGGGCTTTACTATCTACTCACATTCAGCCAAATGCTGCAACACTGATTGGACGGCGCTTCTCAGTACAGATGGATAATGACCCAAAACATACTGTGAAAACAACCCAAGAGCTTCTCAAGGCAAAGAAATGGAATATTCTTCAATGGCCAAGTCAGTCACCTGATCTCAACCCAAGTGAGCATGCTTTTTATTTATTTCAGATAAAAGTGAAGGCAGAAAGACCTACAAACAAGCAGCAGCTGAAGGAGGCTGCAGTAAAGGCCTGCCAAAGCATCTCAAGAGAGGAAACTTAGCGTTAGGTGATGACTATGGGTGGAAGACTTCAGGCAATCATTGACTGCAAAGGATTTTCCTCCAAGTATTAAAAATGATCATTATGTTCACTATTAAGTTAGTTTGTCCAATTACTTCTGAACCTCTGAAAATGTGGGGGACTGTGTAAAAATGGCTGTAATTCCTAAACAGTTATTGCCATATTTTTGTTATATCCATTGAAATAAAGCTGAAAGTCTACACTCAACCACAGATTGACTGCTTTATTTAAAATCCATTGCAGTCGTGTAAATAGGCAAAATTAGAATTTTTTTGTCACAGTCCAAATACTTATGGCACTGACTGTAGTTTGATGGTCACTGGTAGAAAATATTCATGTGGCGTTCTGTGGTGCACCTCGGTGGTCTCAGTCTGCGGCTGAAGATGCTTTGAAGTGACATCAGTGTGGCATTCAGGGGATGAGAGGCATTGTCCAGAATGCGGAATAGTTTGCTCAGCATCCTCCTCTCTGAAACCTCCAACACAGACTCCAGTTCCACTCTCAGAACAGGACCATCTTTCCTGATGAGCTTATTGAGTCTTTTGGCATCAGCTGCCTTCACCCTGCTGCCCCAGCACACTGCAGTGTAGAAGATAACACTGGCCACCAACAGCATGCTTTTGCAGACGTTAAAAGATCTGAGCCTCCTGAGGAAAATACAGGCAGCTCTGAACTTTCTTAAACAGAGCCACTGTGTTTTTAGTCCAGTCAATTTTATTGTCTATGTGGACGCCCAGGTATTTGTAATCCTCACCGATGTCCACCACTGTTCCAATGATGCTGACTGGGTTTGGATATGTCCTTTGCCTTCTAAAATCCACCACCAGCTTTTTAGTCTTTCTGATATTGAATTGCATGTGAATTAATTCACACCACTCCACAAAACTGTCACCACATTCCTGTACTCAGCCTCCTGTCCCCTGCTGATACAGCCCACAATGGCAGCGTCATCTGAAAACTTCTACAGGTGGCAGTACTGTGAGCAGTATCTGAAGTATGAGGTTTAGAGTGTGAACAGGAAGGGAGACAGGACAGTTTCCTTTGGTGCCCTCGTGCTACTCACTATTTTGTTGGACAAGTTGCTCTGCAGCTTCACATACTGTGGCCGACCTGTGAGGTAGTTGGTGATCCAGGCCACTAGTGGAGCACCCACATACAGATCCAGTAGCTTATTCCTGAGCAGGAAAGGTCTTGATATGTTTAAAGCAGTGGAGAGGAACTTGACTCTCACAGTGCTGCATGCCTCTTCCAAGTGAGTAAAAGCTCTCTGCAGCAGATAGATGATGGCTTCGACTCCAATGGGGGTATGGTAGGCAAACTGCAGAGGGTCCAGAGATGACTCACGTAATGAACAGAGGTGCTTCAGAACCAACCTCTCCAGTGACGACTGTCAGGCTCAGGCCACATTGTTGAACTTGTTAAAGAATAGATTTAACTTACTGGCCTCATCAAGGTCTCCTTCCAACCCCCAATCAGTAATTTTTCCATGGCCAGTGATGGTTCTCATGCCACTCCACACTCCCTGATGTTCTTTTGCTCGTGTTTCCTCCCAAGCTTTCTCCTGAAACACTCCTTTCCCTCTGTGAGGGTAAACAGGAAGTGGCTCAGGACACAGCCCAGTGGGTCTCCAATGCTGGTGATGATGGCTGAGGATGTTACAATGGCTGATCATAATGTTGTGGTCTGTCGCTGAGAAAACCGTGTAGCTAGTGAATGAGAAGAGGGGGGGCATTGAGGTGGTGGAGTTTCTTAATCATCTGGTGTCGCTAAATGGTGAAATTGATGAAGAGGAGTCTGGAAAAGTTAACGAGTGATTCTAATGCCACAGCATCCTGAGTCCCCCTTTTGGCCGCATAGACAAACTGGTAGGAGTCAACAATTGGAAGAGAAATGTTGAGCATCAGTTTTTCCAGTCATCTCCATGGTCCAACCAGCCGCCGCTAAAATTGCAGCTCTTTCCGTATTCTGACCTATACGAGTTTGCTTAAACTTAGGTCTTGGTAACAAGTGTTACATTTCATTTAATTAATTTTCATGAAAACGAAAATTCAAACAAGACAAATACAATACGGTAGTGGACACAGAAGTTAGCATAGAAGCAGACAGGCGTCCAGACAGTGTTGTTACAGCAAACATGTGCCGTACCTGGCAGGCAGGAGAACTTGCACCGTGATGCTATTCTTATTGTGGCAGGACTTTAACCATTGTAACTTTAAAACTGTGCTGACAAAATTCTATCAATATATCAAATGTCCAACCAGATGTAATAAGACCACGGTGAACATATAGTTTACCGGTCTGTCCCACAACCTCACTCTGGGTTATCCAATCATCTTTCAGTGCTCTCGCTTTCCTCCTACAAGCAGAGTGAACTGCAGGTCACTGTGAGAACAGTACAGTCTCCTGTGATATTTCCCGTAGCCCACCTCCATGGTTAGGATAAGGTTAAGGGTTAAGTTGGGATCAGGTTGAGCAACAACTGGTAAGGGTTAAGATTTGGTACTGATTTAAGTAAGGAGAAACTCATATTGACAGGGAAACTGACTTCAACACAATATCAGTAAATAGACGACACACGCACGCACGCACGCACGCACGCACGCATGCATGCAAATTAAGTAATTATGTTCAAGAAGCAGAGGACCCAGAGATAATCTAAAGGATTGGACGAATGAGGAAAAAGGGATCAGAATGGGGAATAAGAGGGACTGGGGGGAATAACATTACAAATGATACTCCACATGAATAAAGAATGAAAGTGATTAAGGCATGATAGAAGACCAGAGGAATATTTGAGGCTATGAAACGGATCCTGCTGGTTTTCGTTCTGCATCCTTAGGCTGCTTATTGCTGATGTCTCACAACTTCTAAACATGGCATTCACCAATGCAATAAACCAGTTTTGGTAGTGGAGATATTTTCGTCATTTCTTTTACCATGTGTCAGTTTGAGCAGGGTTACTCACTGAGACTTGAAATTGAATTTGGCCAATGCAAAGAGAGGTCATTTCTGCATGATGTGTTGGAGGATATCCTTTAATAGCAAAGATTATGGCTTTATCTATTATATACTAACATGCTCTAATCCCTCTATGATGACTGCAGAAGGTACAGGATAATAACTTCCATTTAATTCAATGTGCAGCATAATATATGGCTATGAACCTATGATTCTAAAAGCCCAAATATCTCCTGTCTATGAAGTGATTAGTTCCCCTGGCTGATCCTGTACTGTGCAATGATATTCTGCTGCTATCTTGACTTATCCTCGTAAAGCCCCCAAATACCCCTGTTATCTGAAGACATGTTACACTGCAGTGGATAAATAATGTCTTGCAAGAGGAAATTTCCCCCTCAAACATGAGCGAATAAATTATCTGATCATTTGCTCTGCCTTTAATATCTCAAAATAAATCCATTGCAGCTAAATATCTGCTCACTACTAATTGGATAAGCACATGCTTGGCTTTGAACTCGTTTGTGTCTTAAAATGTGAGTTTTAAGACAAAACCCCTCAGATTTGAACAAATTAGCATCATATTGGCCAGATGAATAATACTGCATCATTCTTCATCCCTAAGGACGGGAATAAAATTGGCCCACAGGCCTCACTCGAAGCAGTGCTGGCTGGGACTGCATGAGGGCACTCTGCTCTGCCACATGCTGAAGACGTTTACCTGCTATCTTTTAGTGAAGTGTCTCTCGAGCTTTGTGCCCAGTTTAAGCAAAACACTCACACTAAATGTCAATTTCTTGTGTTTAAATAAATAAAGACAATGAGGGAGATAATAATGTGCTAAGTAACACATTTCTTTCATCAGCACCTGCTGTTGTTGTGTCCTGGAAAGAGAAACTATAAAAGGCAAAGACACAGGGAAACGCCAGCACAGCTGTTTCAGCAGCTGATGCTGTATTGCTGAGTATGACCCAGACAGAAAGTTGGATGTTTCCGACGTCAAGGAGCAGGTCAAATCTACTAACTTTACCCACAATGGAGGCAAGGCTTGGAGTGTCCTTAAGAAGCTCTTTTAGGTGCCAGGCTGGGTATGCAGTGGAATCTAGTTCTGATTATGCAAGCTTCTTTATGGCAGGCAGAATATAATGCAGACAGTAAAATGTGAATTCTTAATTTAGTCAAGCTACAGAGCATTTCAAAGCGGTGAAAAGGGGAAATACGCAGTCACACTCCCTTGGTGTTTAAAGTGTTTTTTAGGGCCTCCATTAAAGGGGCAATAAGGGCTGCCTTTACTCCACCTTGGAAGTAAATGTCCTTTAATCTGCAGAAGGCGGATAGAGTTGTTGATCGGTGACTCGAGGATTACTTTTCAGATATTTCAGCAGCAAGAGCTGAAAGATTTCACTCTACAAGCAAAACAGCACATGATAAGCATTATTATTATAGCATGATGATATATTAGCGCTTCGTTAGCATTTCCTTTTAGATCCCTGCTCTAAGCCAGCTTACTCATCATGGAAATGTGACTTTCTCAATTATGTAAATTACAGGCCCCCATAGCTAAACATGAGTGATGCCACTATCATTTCTCAGATCTCCTTTACTTTATTAACCAACAACAAAATGTGAAATTTCTTCTTAACTTGGGTATGGTTTAAGCTGCACTAACCAATATCTTTACATAAACAAAGGCTAAAAGGACTATTTGTGATGTGAAAGTAGCTATTTGTAGTGAACCAAAGAACCAAGGAGAATTTTGACTGACTATACAGTTCCTTTCATTTTTAAGAAGCATTTTAGCAACTTTTAGCTCATTGTTTTGGTTTTCTGGCTCATAACTCGTATGATAGCTCTTATCCACATCGTTTCAGCAGCAGGCAGCCTGTTTTCAGAAAGAAAAGCTCTGATAAACCAACTGGATGCTACCTGAATAGGACTTAACAAAAGTAAAACTAAGTTAGCAACTAGCTGACAAACATATTGGAGCATTTAACAGCTAAAAGTCCAGATATTTCCTTAAGGGCTTTATAGAGACCAAAACAGAGCTACAAGCTCTATTGCACTATTGGCATTTATTAGGCAGACAGACACATCCCAGAATAATTGTTAATGTTGCTGCTGGATATTTTTAAATAGGCTTCATCATTCCATCTGCGTTTTTGCATTGGGGACCAGCTGACCACCGGAGGGCGCTGTTGCACGAAGAAGTTATAGGCTTTTCTCTATGTCAGACACAATAATGGCAAACTCAACTTTGTCTACCTTATACAATTTTTGCAATTTTTCATCATATTCTGAATGAAATCTCTTGAAACATATTGCTTTGTAGTGTGTGTTAATGTGTCTTTGTGCCTGTAGCTGTTTGCCTGTTTCCGCTGTTTACTGCTGCCTCAGGTTCCTCTCGGCCTGAGGCCGGTAATACTAGCTAGCTAAAGACGGACTGTGCTGTACTTACGTTAACGTTACAACAGTAGTGATGAATAGTGTAGATTATTTAAGAATCAGTATGATTTGGCACATATTGGAAATAAAATGTTGGGAACACATCTACCGAATGAAATAATCATATCTCAAGAAGGAAATTTCATTCAACCACGAGAAGTTCAAAAGGATAACTTGATATATCAAAAAAACACTGTTCTGCTTTACATGTCTTATTTTTGAAGAAGAAACTGTCTGGACATCATGTGGATTTCAAGACTTGAAACATCTTCAGAAAGGCTGGTAAAACAAGGAAGTTATGCATCACATGTGGATAATGCCATCAAGTTATGCTTACTGGGAACAAAGAACGTTGCCTCATAGCTTGATGGTGCGTACAGACGTGGCATTGAACAATACAACCGGACTGAAGAAAACGGGTCTGTTCTTGGCAGAATTATAACCTGAATAAAACTTTGGGGAAAGTGTCAATATGCGTTGCGTGGACATGACAAGTCTGCTAGCTCGTTAAACCCTGGCCTTTCAAGTTGCATACTTGAGACTATATGCGAAGGAGACTCCAGGCTAAGAAACCATTACAATGCTCAACCCAATTTTATGCACACTTCAGCCATTATTCAAAACTATCTTTTGGATTGGATGTGCAATGTTTACAAGGACGAGGTTGCTCAACAGATGAGAAATGCACCTTTTGTTGTTGGTCATGAGTAAGCTATTTGATGTTGAGAGATCTTTAACATTGTTCTTTGGTGGTCCTATATGTTGGTATGGTAAGATATGTTGCCAGATCTTCATTGTGTGATTTTAGATGGCATTATTCAATAGGATTTTTGTCATCTCTGCTGTTGGTGATACATTGGTCACAGCAATCACAGTGTCTCCCCTCTCTCCCTCATGCACAATTCATTGGTTGTGAGATTATGGCTCATGTGATATATCTATGGTATGTTTGAATTGCATCATCAACTTTTCTTGATGAATAGTCTGTGGCCCCACCAAAATTCCCATACCAAAATTGCCCACTGTATCATTCACAATAACACTTTACACGGTTATATTATGTCAATCTGGTGTTTCTTCTGCTGCCACACAGTGACCATAACAGCATACAAACAACAAAAGAAATGTATTTCAACTAATTTTAACAGCTATATTCATAATGTCACAATATTTTGTATGTGTCTACCTGTATGTTTTCTTACTCTGCACTTTGTGGTGAGGAGAATAAAGAGATATCACAAACCATTTCTGCTACTATAATGCAATTGTATTTAATGATTGCTCTCATTAAATAAGTAGTCCAATTATCTATTGCTGACAACTTTTCCTAAAATGTGCTATTAGTATGTTTTTTGTTTTCATGTGTTTAATGAGACAGAATAGAATAGAGAAAATAGAATACAATGAGTGGTGACTGACCTGTGGTGTCATACCATGACAGAGGTACATGATGGGAACATTGTCAGTGTCAGGTCCTTGGTCCAAACACAGGTTGTCTCTTAGATTGTTCTTCAACTGGAAATATTAGAGAGAGATAAGACAGGTGTAAAAGATGGGCCAGGGAGATTGGTGATCCATCTCATCTTGATAAAACTTTAAGCAGATGTGATTTGATGGGCGAACATAGGACTAATGGCTTGGCAGCCTTATATGATCACAAAACATAGGAAAGAGCAACAAAAAAAACAACTCATCTCTTGTGAATGAACTTAATAAAGCCTTTGTAGTTTCTGATGCTTTTAAGAATAATTTCAACTGAGTTAAGGCTTCAAATTTCTTATAGTCCTACTAGCTTTGAGAGAGAGATAAAAAGACCGATATTCTGACGTGCATTCAGTTAGGAGCTGGAGTCAGGAAGTGATTAGCCTGCGTTAGCATGAACACTGGATGGATGGTGGGACAGCTATGCTAGCTGCTAAAATCACACCCACTATCAACCAACCAACCATCTGTGTAATTCACATGTAAACAAATCTTGACTCCAGCTCCTTCCTCCCCACACTGACCCAAGATCATTCTCCTTATCTCACTCTTAGATAGAAGCATTTTTCATAAATCTTTAAATATAATGTAATACAACACATCTCTGGTTTGACTTATGAACGTAATTTCAGAATCTTTCAAAACTTCACATTTAGAAAGCAAGTGTTAGTGGTTTTAAATACTAATATATTGGAGTCATAAGGCCCCAGTCAAAAGCACCTAATTGCAGCCTGTGCTGGTTTAATAGATAAAAAAAGAATAGCCAGATACACAGGTCCTCACGAGTTTATTTTCATTTGACATAACTGTAACTTTCCAAAAATTATATTTTTTTTGGGGTTGTTTCTAACACTAGTTTAATCTTGAGGTCCCCAGGGTCCCCAGTGCGTAGTCCCTAACTATGTGGTATAGGATGTGGGTTGATTTGGCTTTATTCCACAGATAATTATAGGCTGTTCAATATCTGAAAATGAACACAGGGCAATTGATATACTCAAGTTTGTCCTTGTGTCTAAGTACCCCATCTACTTCATTTTAGTGATGTTGCGTTGTTCCCAGATCTCAGCAACTAACTCAGTTCGAGCTGTAACGTAATCATATCCAAACTTACAGCGAAACCTACGAAAGACACTTAACCCTGATTTGCCCACGCAGGCTATTCCTGTGGTGCGTGAATGAGTATGAATGGATTAAATAGTCTTAATGGGCAGGTGGCACCTTGCATGGTAGCTCCTCCCATCGTTATGTGAATGATGACACGTAATGTTAAAGTGCTTTGAGTGGTCGGAAGACTAGAAAAGTGCTGTACAAGTACAGTCCATTTACCATTTGAATTGTTCAGGATCTGTTGTGGTAAAATTGTAGTTTTCTGACCTGTACCTCCACAGTATTATCTTAAATCTGCCATTCAAGTGACCTTTTAAAAGTGGTGATTTAAATAGAAATGCCTGATAATCTATTCAAGCTATGTATGTGGTCTGAGCCTAGGTCTGCTTTACCATTCCTCATAAGTTAGAAAAATACAAACAGGAATTACTGGGCTTATTGGCTGCATCTGCAATTGACCCAGACTAATATTAAACTGAGTTCCAAAGCTCTAATAATTAGAGTTTATGATGAGTGACAGGGAGTGTGGGAGTTAGGGTGGGGGAGGCGGGGGGGTGGGGGGGGGGTTCTCAATCTGCTGAATAGTTGGTCTCATCAAAGTTTCCAGTCGTCCCACTAGCTGTTTGGTTCACTGAATGAGGCGGAAATCCGATGCAACATTCCCACCTTGAGCATAGGTGGGAATGCTCAAGAATAACCATAACCAAGAGTCTATGGTTACTCTGACTCTTTGATATGATGATGATATACTACTAACGTCTTTTGTCAAATATGCTTTGAGGTTAACAATTGCTAGGATTATGTTTAGTGGTGACATTTATCCGAGTGAAGAATTGCTACAGTTTTGTACTGAAGTTGGAAGGGTATGGTTAGAGGGCATACGAAGTGTATGACTTTGACACTGGATGCCGAGATTCACTTCCTGTATGTGGTTAGGTTAGGCCAAATCACTTTGGTCAAGCTTAGTGACAGATTGTGAGTTTGGTTTGTACAAACACATCATGTATTGTGCTTCCAGTACAGCAATCTTGAACTTTTTCAATATTTTACCAAAACAACAATCTTTCCCTACTGCTTAACCAAAGTGTTCTGAACTTAACCTGAAAGTCATTAATCATTCATTCAGATACTGCATTACAAGAGCGGGTATTAAATTATATTAAATTAAATAAGTTGTTCATGAATGTTTTACAGATACAGTCAATAAGAAGATTTTTTTTGTTTTTAATGAAAATGATGATGTTTAACAGGAATACTGTTTACCATGTTCACCACCTTAGTTTGGAATGGTAACAATTGATAATTACTGCTGAATAATTACTGCTAAATACACAGTAAAGCTGAGGCAGAGGCATTTGGTCATAAACCAAATTTCTTGGTAATCCATGAAGAAATTGTAGAAATTTCACTCAAAACCACAGGTCAACCATATGGTAGCACTAGAGGAAAAGCCATGGGATCAACAAAGTCATTAGCGTTCCTCCTCAGGGTACCACGAATGTCTGCACAAAGCTTCATATTAATCCATCCCGTAGTTAAGAGTTATTTCAGTCTGGACAAATATGGTGGACCAACCGACTGACCAACCAACACATCAAACATTGGCAACCCTACAGTCAGCCATGGAGCTCTGAGAGAGTTCTCATGACCTCAGAACTTCTAAACATGTGTCTAAGAAAACATCAACCAACCAACCGAGTTCATGGCACTGTGAATGTGTTTAATTTATAACAGCTTGACAAATCTTGATATAATGTCGACTTTTTTGACAATATTTACCATGTTTGAGCGGTGTATTCCTCCAGCTTTTGTTTCATGTAATATGAGAGATGAGTGTATAAACAACATCCACAGATGGTGTAACACAAGTTGTACTCTCTCCAACTGCAATCTCCTGTGAGAGTTTGTGTTTGTCAAATATGTAAACTTCATATCTACATCTCTCAGATGTCACAGTGGCAACACTTTCATCTAACTCAATCAAAGCCGTGCCACCGCACATGCTCAGTACTGTCAACAAATAGCTTCATCCAGCTCGCACTGTGATTGAAGTGTTTATCGAACAACAAACACAAGAGGTGACACTAAAGCTGTTGGCTGTTTTCAGACTTAGAGACTCAGTTGCTGCTGCTTATGTCAGAGTAGAACCATGCCATCCTTTTCCCCATCAAATCATAACTTTTTTTTCACCTCAGTGACAGACTTTGAGTCAATAAAGCTGAAATAATAAGACCTGAAGGAAATAGGTCTGTGATGATTATTTTCAGACTGCATTCAGGCTCTAAGGAGACAGATAACTCAAACTATATCTGTACTCAAGTTATCAATTTAAAAGGTTAAAATGAGAGCGCAATCAGAGACTGCAGGGTCAGTCAGGGTGGGATAATTCTGCTCAGCTTTCAACAGCTTACCGTCATTTTTCAATTACGCAAAGTCCTCCCACACCCCTTAGCTGAAGAGAGGAATAGTCATGCGGAAAGTGAGTGGAGAAAAAAGGTTCAACCTTTCAATACCCCGCTGCTGTGATTTGAAGTGAGCTCTTAGAGCATAGAAGCATATATGACATAGTGTGCATGCAATTAGAATCAGTATTAATGGAAAAGTTAAGTTTTACAGCTTGAAATACTTTGAAAAGTTACGTTTTATTGCAAGTGTTTAGTCATGATAACGTGTTAATGCTATTTAAGAGCTGAGTTGTAGCGTAAAGTTAATATAATGTGATATTTACAATAGAGGCTAATGAGAATATTTGTGTGTAATATGAGTATGCGTGTGTGTGTTATTTACATTGTGTGAACAGAGAAAGGAATTATAATGCTGAATTTCATCGTCTATGAAACTATTTTAATTCTGTAGATGACTGTGCTGCTGCTGTGCAGTAAGCGCGAGGTTTCAGTATTGTGACAGGGACAATTATGTTCACATTATCTTACTAACATTATTCAAATGTAGTGAAGGGTTGTATGTTTGATATTGACAAAATGAAAACTGTACAGTTAGAAGAGTTTGAAAAGATCTGAATATGCTATATAAGCCGTGTTATGTTATACAGGCTAGGTTTTTTGATACCCTTGAATTCTGGATTTCTCTCTGGATTTGGATTTGATTCTCTCCCTTACGAGGGGGATGGCGAGCCAACCATGTGAACACCTGGATTGAGGAACCTTAAAATTCTTCACCTGCCCTGCAATCAGTGTGGTAGGACTGAGGGGAGAGAACAATTATATTCATATTATTTTTAGGAAGAGGAATATTTTATTGTATTTAGGGTGCACCCAGTTTCAAAGACATATCAAACTGAATACTGAAGTTGTTCTATTAAATGTGTGTCATTACAATGATCCTGCTTTAAACGTAACTCTGTGTTCTGTTTACTCATTGTGGTGTCCTATTATTGTTCATTAGCTCTCCTTACAAATCTAGATACTGTTCCAATTTAAAAGAGGTAAAACTATAGTGCCAAGCTTAAAAAGATACTTTTAGCCTCAGCATTAATGGAAAATAGAAGGCTTTACAGCTTGAAATAGTTTAAAAAAAAGTTCCTTAGTTTAAAAGTTAAGTGAGGATGAGGTCGCTTTTAGTGAAAATTCTGAGAAAAATAATGACCCAACCGCAGTCCCACTCACCTCAGTGGAATGGTTTGTTGTCAAACAAAGACAGGACTTTAACCCAGGAGACCACTGTTCATGTCCAATGAAAGTCAATGTTGACTTATGTTACCGTAGTTTTGTTATATCAATATACAGTATAATGTTATGAACTGTCTGAGAATATTTATTGGCATTTGGGGACATGTTTGACAGCTTAATTAAAAATATCCAGCAAGTCATTCATCCATGGCCAAATTTGTGGCAAGCCCATGCACATGTTTGGAATGAGTGGCACCCCCTATTGAACTATTTCACTTTCAGGATATGATATGCCCTCCAAGTTTTGTGATGATTGAGCCAACAGTTGTTAACTTTGGTCTAGTTTTGTGCTGAGCCATGCCCCGTGTTCATTGGACAGTATCTTGAAAACAATATGTGATATCAATAAGCTTTTGAAAAATGTTGATATGCTTGGCTTAATAATGATCCACAAAAATTTGTAGCAATTACAAAAAATGCAATACAGTGAAAAATCTAGTCAGGAGGACTTTTATGGTCCAATTTGAATTGAAGTCAATTGAGAGTGTGGCCTTTCCAAAAGTCAGTAGGAGTCCTATTTATGGAAAGTACATGCTCATAATTTCTAGTTATTGGCCCAAGACGTTTTATATCTCATTTCAGCTCTTGGGAATTTGAACCAATAATCGTTGATAATATAAATAATTTCCTATGACATCATCTTTCACGATTACTATTCCTTCGCAATTTAGTGTCACATTTGCTGGAGGGTAATTTGAAACAAATAGGATAAACTCTCTGGGAGGAGTTCGAAAAGTTTGCACAAAATTCAAAATGCCTGACTAGGGCACAACTAATGAAAGCCAATGTGAAATATATCCCAAAAGATGTGAGCAATGTGGGTACCAAATTTCTTAGATATTGGAGTAACTATGTCCTTACTTAGGCCTTCGACACATTAGAGGGCACTATGACTCTACTGGCCATCAGGGGTTGACTCCTGTAGTTGCAAAAAGAAGTCTGATTAAATGAAAGTCTATGAAAAAATAACCCTACTTCTCACTTGATTTATTACCTCAGTAAACATTGTAAACAGTTTATGGACTCAATCAATAGTTTCAAGTCTTCTGCAATACAGCATGATGTCCATTTAGTAAATGATGGTCCATTGAGAGTCAAATAGACCATAAAGCAGAGTATGCTTTCGGGCAGGACTACCTTGTGATTGACAGGTTGCTACTGCCACCATAGCCGTATACTCTACGTCAGTCCTCCACGGCCCAAATATGGTCACTTCCATACACTGGTTGCAAAAAACCAAGATGCCGACGGCCAAAATGTTGAACTTGAGGCTTCAAAACCGCAGTCCAAAAAACAATGGGTGATGTCACGATGACCACGTCCACTTTATATATATACAGTCTATGCCTCAAACCCAAATGTAACATCAAATAAAATGAATTACTAATTTGAACATGGGTGCAAAGTCTCATGAGTTTTTGTGTATTCCCCAAATGTGTTCATAAAATGACTGCACAAGATTTGGCAGAAATAATGTCAAAAAATGGGACTATGTTCTTAAGGATGAGCGCAATGATCCCATCAAATTTTGTGTACATCAAAAGGACATTATCCCAACTCTGGTGTCAATTGGAGCAGCTTTGGGTCCCACTGGCAACGCCTTAACCCAATCACTGCAGTACTTTGCAATTTCATTTCTGTGAATTTTCAAGCATTCCAAGTCCTTCTAAAATGCAATGTGCAGTAGAAAAATAATAATCTCTTCAAAAACAATGGATTCCGTTTGGGCAATAACAATTACAAACCAACACAAACTCACTAGGATTCTTCCGTTTTGCTGCTTGAACCCTATAGCTGTTAACACATTTTTAGAACTCCTTGCTGGTAATCTGCCACAATAAAGGCAGATTAATTTTAGTTCCTATTTCTTGTTATGCTCTAGGGCGTTTCTGTATGTGTAGCAAGCAGTGGGAACTGATCGAGGAAGTATACATGAATGGTGTAGTGTTTATCCAACTGTGGGCTGGCATCCAGACTTTGTTAACTTGTTCCCTGTGGGCTCCAACATGAGATGAATAGCAGGCTCTCTAAGCATTATGATACATTTATTTACTAAACTCAAGGTTGCAGACTGGAGAATAGGAATCTTGAGAACTAAAGACAAAAATTAACTCACCACTCCGTAAGCAACTGTGTTGCTGTAGGATCGGAGCTCAGGGTAGATGTTGGACAGGAACCAGCTGAACGGTCGGCACTGGAGTCTGGATCGCAGGGCTTTTCTCTCAGTAATGTCCCCAATGTCTATTCCTGACTTCTAGAGAGGGAAATAAATAGAAACCCATCTGAGTTTACATTTAGGGTATTTCACCTAACAGCTGCATTTGAAGCATCTTTAGAGTTTAAAAACTCGGGTTCTGGGCTACTGTTAACAAATATAATTAGAATTGATAATTAATTAAAAACATTTGATTATCGATAAGTAGTTTAAGTCAAAGCAAAATTCCAAACATTCGCTGGTTCAAACCCTTTTCCTATACAAATCTCTCTCTCCGTTGCTGTTGTTTGGGGAACCCCAATTACACACAAACAACTGATTTAAAGGCAAGCTCCTTACCCTATCTCTAAGGCTGAGCCCGGCCACCCTACGGAGAAAACTCATTTCGGCCGCTTGTATCCGAGACCTCGTTCTTTCGGTCACGACCAAGAGTTCGTGACCATAGGTGAGGGCGAGGGAACGTAGACCGTCCGGTAAATTGAGAGCTTTGCCTTCCGGCTCAGCTCCCTCTTCACCAAGACGGTCCGGTGCAGCGCCTGTTTCACTGCTGCAGCCGCACCGATCCGTTGGTCGATCTCCCGCTCCATCTTACCCTCACTCGTGAACAAGACCCCGAGATACTTGAACTCCTTCGCTTGAGATAGGAACTCTGTCCCCACCCGGCGGGAGCAATCCACCAGTTTCCGGCAGAGCACCATGGCCTCAGATTTGGAGGTGCTTACTCTCATCATCATTGCAGTGCAGTTTAAGAAATAAAATACAGTAGTGAAATGCAGAAATTGATTAAGATCCTTGAATCTGCTTCAATTAAAGGCAACAGCAAACAGAAGAGTCTTCAATCTGGATTTAAAGGAGTTTAGGGTCTCAGCAGACCTGCAGCTTTCAGGATTATAGTCCCCTGGTGATATAGTTATGTAGATTTGTGTGTAATGCATAATTATGATAACACACTTTGTTGTTTTCCATAATCTGAGCCAGTGGAAGCATGTAGATGTTGAACAGAAGAGGCCCCAGTATTGAACCTTAGGGAACACCACATTTCACCCTAGTCAGCTCTGATGTGTAATTAGCTACAGACACAAAGTATTCTCGGCCCTTCAAATAGGATTCAAACCAGTTAAGTGCTGCGCCAGAGAGTCCTACCCAGACTTTTAGTCTGTCTAGTAGTATGTCATGGTCGACCGTGTTGAATGCAGCACTGAGATCCAGTAATACTAAGACTGAGATTCTGCCACTGTCTGTGTTTAAGTGGATGTCGTTGAAAACCTTAACAAGAGCAGTTTCAGTACTGTGGTGCTGTCGAAAGCCGGACTGGAAGACACAAAACAGTTATTTATGGCTAAGAAGTTGTTTAGCTGTTGAAAAAAACACTTTTTCAATTATTTTACTTAAAAATGGGAGGTTTGATATTGGCCTATAATTTTTCATTATTGCGGGGTCTAAACTAGCCTTCTTTAGGAAGGACGCAGACAGGTCTTCCATCTCGAGTGTTTTATTTCTGCTCATCATGTGTCACACATATCAGCTTGTCATGCTAACCTCAGCACATATTGGTAAAAGCTAAACGTTTCTGGGTTCTGTGTTATGTGCATCAATCTACATTTTGTGTATTATGTGTGCGGCTGTGTGCACCTGACCGAGACGTTCAGCACGAAGATAGGAACCGTTACAGCCCGAATGTACACAATTATGCCCACTCTCACTCTCCAACACACTAAACAATCACAGTGTCAAACTCCCAACACACACGTGTGCTGTCTGTTTACCTGCAGTGGAACATTCCAGGCCATGTAGACGTGACTCTTGTACTGGTCCATCCAGACCTCAGCCACCCTCAGAGCGTTACGACGCACGTGGGCTGTCAGGTTCTGTGTGTAGGGTTTGTGGGCGCGCTCGATGTGTGCAATCCTCGAACAGGGTAGGACCTCCACGCTGCCGCCACACTGCCACACCTGTGTTACACGTACACAAAAAGGTACCCACATTAGTGACTTCAGGGACTCAAAATAAATGTATGGATATTTTCAGTATCTGTCAACTACGTGCCAGTTAAATCTCTGTTCTCTAAAGACGGGATCAAAACATTGCTTTGACTTAGCCTGCTGTATAGAATTATTATGAAAGGTATCATAGGAGGCACCCGAGGTGCCCGCTATTAAAAAAAAAAAGAATTATGTTATAGTTTGTTGACAGTGGAAGCTTTCAAATATGTCTACACAGGCCTAGCAACCTTCATTACAAGCATGTGAATGTGACTCAAGTGAGCAGCCCTTTAGCATGCTTTGACAGAAGGGTCATTCCATGTCCAATCAGATGGAGCTTTTTGTTGTTACATTTTAGATTTAGTTTAAACCTTTAGTACCAAAGTATGACCAAAAGTAAGGTCTATTAAATCTTTTGGATACATTTTCAGAGTAGTTTTGCAACATGGAATTCGATAATTTTTGCTCCCTAAAATCCGTGTACGGCATTAAAACATTTAGGGTTCAATAACTTCAGAAATGTCAGATTTTGCAAAGGGCACAGTGTACAACAGTTCACCCAATGCAGTCACCCAAAGTATATGGACCATTCCATATTTCCTGCAAAAATGGGTATTTGATTAATGTTATACAGAATTTTATGGGAGTTCTAACATGAACATAATCCAGGATAAGGAAAGCATGACAAGCCATGCTTGCAATTTGTTACCTTATTAAATGCCAAAATGAGGATGTGGACGGAGTACTACCCTTATTTATGTGTAAAGGGGAATATACATGGGAATTTTCAGAAGCTCTAACATCATCCATCATCAGATATATAATTAACCAACTAATCATTCATAGACCTGTATTGAGCAATAAAGATAGACACTGAAATTATAACTCAGAATAAACTTGTTTAACGCATTATGGTGCTGTGATAAAATGGCAAGGGAAGTGGGAACTAAGACTGGAAGAGGCAAAGGAAAAGAAATATACAAAAGGTGATTATTTCTGAGGAATAATTTGCAAAATAACTTAATTGCTGAAAAAATGCACACGAAAGCTACTTCAGTTTCTCTTGTGGTCTCCCTATCCAGGCTTTAGTCTCCTCCTTCCAATGGCAGTGGGAGCTGGGATGGTGTACAGAACATGTACAGTTGGCACCCAACTGATATCATCCAATGGATCTCACTTATAGGTCCCAAAAAACAATGCAATCGTCAAAATTCACTGAAAGTATTTTGCATGATTATTTTTTTATGTCAAATAGCATATACACAAGGTATCTATCTGTTTTGACACCGAATCAACCAGTTGTATCTCTATTAGGTCTGTGTTAATTTTATTTGTACTATACAGTATGCCAGGTATGGAAGCAAGGATATGCTCAGGCACTGACCTCCATGTGTGGCCAAGGGACAAGCTTGCATTAAAATCTTAATATTACATATATAAACTTCAGCTGCTTTACTCTCTTTCTCTTTAACTAATTAATCTGCATTCATTTAAACTCACACTTCAACTTACTTTAGTGCTTTCACTTTAGCTGTCATTTCAGTGTCTTTCACCAACTGTGTTTCAGTCACCAACGTGTTTCAACTATTTCAAATGTTTCAACTCCAAATTTTCACCAGAAAATGTAACTTTTTCTAGATGCCACTGAAATGTTTAGTCTACTGATGCTTTTACCATCGCGACACACATTTCTGAAGTAAACCATGCAAATTTCCATGATAGCACTGCTCAATAGCATTGCTCAAAATTCTGCAGCGGGCACCTTAGGGGTTTGTTCGGTGTACCAACCAGAAAAGAGCTGTAATGCTGAAAGCTGACTTGAATACAAGCACCTATTCTCTGTATTCCAGTCCTGCACTTTTTTCTGTGTTTGCACTATAATCCCTATTCTTTCCCTGCATCCTTTCAAAGACAGTACCACAGAACAAAAATAAAACTGTACACCTGGCTTGGCGCCCAGACAGGAGCACAAACTAGAGCCAAATTCTGAGATAATACACGCTTCCCTCAAAAATACCTCAACATTCTCTCGAAAGGATTTACAACACGGGGTTAGAGTATAACCTGTGTTGTATAAGGAGTATTAGGAGCTATTCTTCAAGCATAACAATCCATGACTGTGCGTGTGGGTGTGCAGAGTGAGATAGACAATGAGACGAGAAAAAAACAGACAGTGAGGCGAAAGAAAAAGAGAAGATTCAGAGTATGAAACATTAAACAGAGAAGGTGAATGCATAAAAGCAAAGGGAGATAGAGTGGGAAGTACGGAGAGAAGTTAAAGTGAAATAGAGGGGGAGAGAGAATAATAGCTTCTACTCGTCTTTTTGAGCCATCCTTTCCATCCTTTGCCTTTTCTTTTTTTTTGTTTCGTTATCTTCCCTTTAAATAAAAATCATTCTCCTGCAGGACTTTACAGGGTCGTGTGCCAACTATTACCCAGAACACATCATTGTGACATTGAGTAGTTGCAGTTTCTGTGTTTGCAGTGGCATCCAATGTTTGGAACTTGTGTCTGGCTGATTTGTCAACCAGACAAAGCACAACTCATTTACATTCCTAATTCTCTCTCTTCTTTGGTTTAATACAAAACAAATCTCGCTTGTGGTTTTTTAAAGTTTTAATGAGAAAATGAGAGGAGAAAAAAAAGAACTTAAATTATAAATCATGCAGAGGACGACGACCAATCGTGATAAAAGACGGCAGGAGACAATGAGAATTAAATATGCACAATATTATGCCACAGCGCAGATGACGCTTCATGAAAGCAATCTTTATCACAGTAGGAGCGTGCAGGCCAGAGATATGGAGCACTTCTGCAGAAACTGGGAGAAAAGAATGACATTGCTGATAACAAAAGGAGCCTGTGTTTGGTATGAGGGAAATGGAAATAGAACAACTGGCTATTTTCTAACTTAAACCTCGAGTTGAACTCACATGATGAATTAGTGAGAGCAATGCCCTTGAGACACATGTGTGGAACTCATTCTGTTAAAATATCACTGCTGATTTACATAATCATTGGTCTGCAAAGGTCTCTTTTACAGTGCAGTCTGTTGCTTTAGCAAAAATTTAAATATCGACTTTTTCTTGATGTGTTTATAGTATGTATATGTGGTATGAAATAAATGCCAATGACAGGCTTGTTGGGGCTATATTTGATGTCAGGTTCTAACTCTGAATACCCCTTTGGCACTGGGGTTTGCCAAAGTAAAGAAAGCTCAAAACTCTGGCTAATGTTTTTGCTAACCTTTTGTTGCCTTTCAACTATTCAAAGCGATAGATGGGGGTGAATCTGTCCAGCTGAAGCCTGCCCTGAAACAATCCTGTGAACAGTGAAGTGCCAACAGCAGCGAGCTCAACAGTAGCTTTGAAGTGTCTCTCCCCCGAAACGGGTTCATTTCAGTTCAGTGTTTGCAGAAATAACAAGGGATTTTAAGATAGACCTTTGATAGACTTGGTAATTTATATTTATGACATTATACTGTTAAAATTATATCAGGTCAAAGAATTTTGAAGGAAATATTTAGTGCACCATAATTCATATTATGAGTATCGTTTGCTTACTCCTTTAGTCACTGCAACATGACTGACCCAAACTGATTACTTCTCAGTATGATGTCACACTCACAGCTGTGGAGGGGTAGGGGTATAAAGCTTGTGGAGAAACTGCACCCGAAATGCACCTCATGCATAAATATGGAACAAATACATTTTTACTAGATTACGAATTCTTACTGTGCATTATGGTGTGTATAAGTGCATTTGAAGCTTCCATGCAGTGTTACCTTCTGTTTTTAATTTTCCCAAAAAGTTGCAACTCTAGATGCCTCTAGATTACGTCCTGTTCTAATTTGCATATCAGTAATGTAATTTATGAACTGTTTAAATGTATTTTTTCATAAACGTCAAGTAGAATCTCACTCCATCTATAAATTCAAAAACTATTTCATGAAGGCTGTTGAAAAGACTGGGATAAACTCCGGAATAAACCTCCACACACATTGGGGATTATTGACTGGTGGTACCTTTGCACATTCACAGCTCATCCACATTTCTATCTGGCTGATGATCACTGAGCACTGAACACAATCAGTCCAGAGAGCCACAGCCACATTAGAGAACATTCTCTTCATGGGAAAGGAGTTAAAGTCAGCCCAAAAGACTTAAGAGTTGTTGCAAAACACTTTTTAAATAGAAATTTGCTAAAGGATTCGAAATGGTCTGACCTCCATTTGGCCGTCACTGTCCTCAGAACAAGCTCTCATAACAAGCTGTGCTGTCAACAGCAGCAGTCCAGTGGCAGTGTTCAGTGCTAACGTCTAGTGCCAGTGTGCAGCGCTTGCGTCCAGTGCCAATGTTCAGTGCTAAGGTCCAGTGCCAGTGTTCAGTGGTAAGGTCCAGTGCCAGTGTTCAGTGCTAAGGTCCAGTGCCAGTGTTCAGTCCTAAGGTCCAGTGCCAGTGTTCAGTGGTAAGGTCCAGTGCCAGTGTTCAGTGCTAAGGTCCAGTGCCAGTGTTCAGTGGTAAGGTCCAGTGCCAGTGTTCAGTGCTAAGGTCCAGTGCCAGTGTTCAGTGCTAACGTCTAGTGCCAGTGTTCAGTGCTAAGGTCCAGTGCCAGTGTTCAGTGCTAGTGTCTAGTGCCAGTGTTCAGTGCTAAGGTCCAGTGCCAGTGTTCAGTGCTAGCGTCTAGTGCCAGTGTTCAGTGCTAAGGTCCAGTGCCAGTGTTCAGTGCTAGCGTCTAGTGCCAGTGTTCAGTGCTAAGGTCCAGTGCCAGTGTTCAGTGCTAACGTCCGCCAGTGTTCAGAGCTAGCGTCTAGTGCCAGTGTTCAGTGCTAACATCTAGGGCAAATTTAGGAAGTAGTGTGCTCTTCATTTAGGGTGGTTCTGAGGGTGTGCAGGTCAGGGTGGTGAATGGTATGTAGCTATTCTAACTTTTATGCAGAAGACCAGAGGTTGCGTCCTCCTGCGACCTGCAATGAACATTAAACTATTTGTTTACATAACCACAATCTTTCTCCAATCTTAACCATACCGTAGTTGCCATGTGCAGATATTGTAGAAGTGATAGTTTGAAAAACTTTGGTGTTGAATGGTCCACTCAATGATTTTGTCTGGTGATAGGATTGGGAAAAACATTGTGTCTCTTGTTACATATTTAGAATGGAAATATATTTGTTTCATTAGTGATGGATGTCCAAAATGCTCCAGAAATACTTCAACAAATGCTAACAGTGTGCTCACGTTAAAAGGTAGTTGACAATGACCAGACTTGCTGTCAGGCTTTCCATACTAGTTGGTGTGGGATGGTCATTAGTGGTGTGGAAGCAACGTTAATAGAGTAGTGTAGGTGCAACATATTTAAATCTCATAAAACCAGTATACATGTGCCCTAAAGTTGCAGTTTCTCTAATGGACACTATAAAAATATGGCTTCATAAAGCCAGGAGCCTGCATTTTTTTAATTAATTTTTTTATTGCTGTTTATTTTGCAGGGACAATGCACACCAATCAACAGTAAAACTTTTAAGTGAGCCAGAGTTAACCAGAGAGGCTAATTTTCATCAGCTGTGTTTAAAGCACAAACTCAACAAATACATTTTCCCACAAGAAGTTCACTGCAGGTTATTTCTCTATTTTCAGAATCATTATTAAAGAAGTATTACGAATAAAAGATTATATTTGTGAAGCGTGCAATTCTGACTTTTGTATCTTAATCACAAAAATAGTAAGCTCTAGTATTTGCTTCTAGCTTGTCCGTCTTTATCTCAACAGAAGTTTCATCCTCCTTTGCCTACATTTTGATCTTGTGGCTCCTCTACTTCATATTTGTCAACAGTTTCTACAGTCTAACATTTTTTTATTGCAGACTGGAGAGGATTAAAAGATTATTTTCAAGGGAAGATAGTGTGGCAGCAACAACAATCAACACCTCATGACCGGACACAATAAGAAGAAAGTTAATGACAATGTGGCTGCATTGTGTAAGTTGTTCTTTTTTTCATCTTCTCCTAGCATTGATAGTCCACAGAGATCCATTAAATCTGAACCTGACAAGGTCAAACCTGAGAGATTTATAGTTTTTCCGGTGTGATGTGTTCTTAACCCAGTGGCTCGGTCAACTGACACTACACTGTAAATCACTCTGCAATAAGCCTGAGTCAACAGTTTTCTTCAGATATCTCCTGTGTCAGTTCACACTCAAAGCTTTTCCAACAGTTGCATCTTCTTGGGATTGATTTGCAGTCTCAAAGGATGGTGCTCTTGCAGAGCCCTCTTCCTCTGGAGAACAGATTAGAGATGAAATCCTTGCAGTAACTGTTGATGTAACTGTGGTTAAGCTTGCTAAAAAAGGATGCAACAAAAGAAATAACAGAAAAATGTGATTGATCATAATATAATAAATGTCAGTTTAAAAATTCAATTAGCCTTCATTAAATCACAATGCCATCTGGCAGTTGTTACATCATTAGTAATAAGCTCAGTTTGCTTGAGTCAGACGGAATGAGTAATGTGAATGACCCCATTCTGTCAAAGGAAAGGTCATTCTTCTTTTCTGTATGCTGGACATGTCTGCTTAACTTGATATTTCAATTTGTGACAGTGGTTTATGCCGCTACGGTGTATAGCTTAGGACATAAATTACACTGTGCAGAAATGTATAGTGCTGGCACGTGGTTGCTGGGGCTGTGTGGCCAATAAGATACAGATTCTCTAGCCGACTCACCCTGATGCCGAGCTCCACGTTTTCTCCACCGTATATTTCCATGCCTTCATCTAGCAGGCCAATCTCCTCAAAGTACTTCCTGTCGACCACAAAGCAGCCAATCAGAGCAGGGCTCCTAAAATAGAGGATGAAAAGAGACAAAGTCAGAGGAAAGGAAGATGTAGAATATGTTTTGTATTTAGATAATGCATAGCAATTAGGGAGTTAAAATGCAAAATATTCTTCAAGACACACACACACACACACACACACACACACACACACACACACACACACACACACACACACACACACACACACACACACCTAAACCACAATTATCCCCACACTGGGCAACAGGGCCCTGAAGAAGTACTTTGTAAGCATGCTGCATATTTGATGCTCTTGAACATTAGCCATTGCCTTTCTTTATAACGTATGCAGTACATTGTGCTTAGAAATTATCCAGCTGTCAAAATGAGTCTTTCACCTAATACAGTGGTGTCAAACTAATTTTCATGCATGGGCCACATCAGCATTATGGTTGCACTCAAAGGGCCGGTTGTAAGTAACTACTCCCTAACATATTGTTAAATGACTGTCTCTGCATTTGATTATTGTTTATTTAAGTGTAAAAATATAGTACATGCTTGTATATGAAGGCCTTCGACACATTAGGAGGCACTATGACTCATCAGGGGTCGACTCCTCTTGTTTAAAAAAAAAGTCTGATTGTATAAAAGTAAATGAGAAAATGACCCTGGGGCGACTGTGGTGAGCAGGGTCATCCTTCAATCAGAGGATCGGCGGTTTCATCCCCGGCTCCACTAGTCTATGTTGATGTGTCCTTGGGCAAGACACTTAACCCCAAAATGTCTCCCGTAGCTGTGCCTACGGTGTGTGAATGTGTATGTATGTTATCTACTACATATGGGCAGATGGCACCTTAGCCCCTCCCATCAGTGTATGAATGGGTGAATGATATCATGTAGTGTTAAAGAGCTTTGAGTGGTCGGAAGACTAGAAACGATCTATACAAGTACAGGTCTATTTACCATCCCATTTACCCCGCTTCTCACTTGATTTATTACCTCAGTTGGTCTCAGTCACTAGTTTCAAGTCATTTAGTAAATTATGTTCCCATTTAGATTAAAGCAGGCCATAAAGCAGGGTATGATTCAGGGCGTGGCTACCTTGTGATTAACAGTTCGCTACCACGGCGTTGTCCGCTCTGGGAGTTGTCCGTGTTTTTGTCTTACAACTTCATCCCTTTCACAGTGTGCTTTCATTTCATGAACTTTTTGATGAACATTTTGATTGGTTGTTCAGCGTTCAGTTGTACTTAGTTCCACCCTCTTGTTTCACTTCTGGTTCCAGATAAACAAGATCACCATGGTCAAAATGCTGAACTCAAGGCTTCAAAACAGCAGTTTACAAAACAATGGGTC
Organism: Ophiodon elongatus; assembly: GCA_016806645.1. Taxonomy (NCBI): domain Eukaryota; kingdom Metazoa; phylum Chordata; class Actinopteri; order Perciformes; family Hexagrammidae; genus Ophiodon; species Ophiodon elongatus. Next base: position 566,527 of record JACSYO010000917.1, on the reverse strand, counting down.
AACGTGACGATGTCCACTTCTTATGTACAGTCTCTCACCCAAAACATTTTATTGGGGCGTTTTCTTTAGTCAAATTAGAAAGTATTTTCACATATTGCTCAACAACAAAATACCTTTTATTTTTATAAAAATTATGTTTATTAAAAAGAGATTTTAGCAATATCTTCAAAAAATATTTGTTGTCCTTTCTTAAATTTGGAAGAAATCGAATATTCATATTTTTTTCCTTTCTATGCTAGAGTGTTTTACCTTAGGATCAGGCCATCTAAAGCCAGCAGGCCTTTTTTTATCAAGATATTATAGCAAGTGTTCTTTTCTATGCTGCTGTCTGTTGGGGTGGCAGCATTACAGCTGTGGACAGAAACAGGATCTATTATTGGCCTAACTCCAGATTCTCTAGAGGTCATCACAGAGCAGGGAACCAGAAGGAAGCTTAGGAGTGTTCTGTCATTAGACCTTAGCATAGTACCTTCATAAATAGCAGAAGGAGCCACCGGCTCGTATTGGAAAGGTTATGAAAATTTCAGCTGTCTTTTCAGTGCTCACCAATGGCTTTTGAACTTTTCAATTGCCACTGAAATTAGTCCAGAAAGGACCTGTACAAAAGACATAACCTTAATCCAGACCCACAGACTCTTTCCCTATTCCAACCCATCATGTCTAAGTTGTTGTGATGCGATCAAATGTTATCTCACAGAAAACTGCACACAGGTCAGTGGACCGCCATAATGCCTCTCCCTCACCGAGTGCAGTGTCAGCTACTGGGTTGAATGAGCCAATTTTAAAACGTGCTTTCCTGAATGGGAGATATCGTCAGTGACCTCGTTACAGATCATAAGCTGGACATGCTTTTTTTAACAAAAACTTGGCTGAACTCAAGAGGTACTTTTACACTAACTGAGGCACTCGGACGACTTTTTACTTTCTAAAGGTTTTTAAGGTCTGCAGGAGAAGTGGAGGTGTAGCAGCACCATTCCCTAGGCGACTGTGGATTAGTGGTGAGCAGGGTCGTCCTTCAATCAGAGGATTGGTGGTTTGATCCCCAGCTCCGCTAGTCCATGTCGATGTGTCCTTGGGCAAGACACTTAACCCCAAATGTCTCCTGTAGCTGTGCCTACGGTGTGTGAATGGTAGTTACTCCTGATGGGCAGGTGGCACCTTAGCCCCTCCCATCAATGGGTGAATGATGTCATGTAGTGTTAAAGCACTTTGAGTGGTTGGAAGACTAGAAAAGATCTATACAAGTACAGACCATTTACCATTCTCTGAGAAAATATATATGCAGGCAGCTCTCCTTTGGTGAGTACATTTATCTTGCACTAACACTGAAATGCACAAATCCTGTCTTATGAATCATAGTCTATCAGATGCCAAAAACAACTAGCACTTTTATTGATGAATTAATTATTCCTTAGATTTTGGTTTTATATTGATTTATGAACCACTCAAAACGTGGGCTATACCATAATTATGTCCAAAGGAGTTTATGTATTTTCCATGTCAGTACATTGATTATCAGACCATTACTGCATCTTTTTTTTAAATCAATCTTGATCATACCTGCTAACTCTGCTGCTTTCTTTGCTACCAAATTCTGTAATGTTGCTACTTCTAATATGTCATCTTGTGATAACATGGTAATTGCCTACAATCAAGCAACTAAACTAGTTTTAGATGATATTGCTCCTGTTAAAGTCATAGCTTTGTCTGATAAAGGTAAAACTCTTGTCTAACGGATAAATTAATAAGGATAAGGCTGAGCATGAATTGCGTTAAACACAGTTTCTAGAGCATTCTGAAATCTACAAAAAAGCACATCCTGCAACTGTATCCAGAGGCACAAATACTCCTGCTACTCAGAAGAATGTAATGCAATGTTTTTAAGGCCCTACATGGTCTGGCACCAATATCCAATATCTCTCTGACATGCTTGTGACCTATGAACCAGCTAGATCCCTCAGGTAATCTGGAACTGGTCAGCTGGGTCTCCACAAAAACTGGGAAAACTGCCTTTAGCTTTTATTCTCCAAGCTGCTGGAATATCCTTCCAAATCATATTAGGTGTGCCCCAACGCTTTCGTCTTTTAAAACCCAGCTAAAAAAGCATTCCTTTTAGCTGCATTTCAGTAGTCTGGTTGCCAGTCCTAATTCATATTACAATTTTTGGGGTGTTTTAACTCATGTGTTTCATTTTGTTTTTATTGGTCACCTATTGGTTTGAATTATTCTTGATTTGTTTTTTTTTTAATCTTATTTCTATTATTCTGTTCTACCTTGTGCTTCCACCTGGAATTATTAAACAATGACAATACTCTGAATTGGTCCTTGTGATTAAATCCAGTGATAAATTGCGATTGAGAAAAAGTACATTGGAAAATAGAGAAATAAACATTGGGGGAATTCATCTTCTTCCATTGCAATATTGAGCAGCATACGTCCTCTGGTCTTTGTCCAAATCTATAAACACTGCATCATTGATTTGCTTGCCTTAAACGACAACAACAGGCGTACTGTATTATCCCCTTGCAGATATTGGTTTGCAGTTTTGCTCTGATTGCTGGGTTGTTTTTCACTAGTAGTCTCTGCAGTATGTCTAAGCAATCATTATCTGTCATATTGGGAGTTTTCAGGGCCAACGGTATTATAGAACTATATAATTATATCCATTTCACTGCATGTGCAATGATTGTGCACAGTGTAAGTCTCATCAAATGCGCTATAATAGTGGTGACAAAACTTACCTGCTTTTTGAAACTGTACAACTGCCCACTGCTACTGATAAGACTGCAGTTTTTATGTTACACTCAATGTGCTTTGTGTTTGTGCTGCATCCCCCAGGTTTTATATGGCTTTGAATATTGACACTACACTTACCGGAATTTACATACATAATCATTTGCAGGGATTTGTGTTTCAGAAATTATATTGTAAAATAATGAGCTTAGTAAATGATCTAATCAGACCTTCAATATGCTTCAAGTCAACTATTAGTAATTAATTCTGCATTGGCGGATTATTTTGCTGGTGTCTCACTTATTTCATAATAATAAAAAAATGTTCTTCAGTGCCTACCGCAAGTGAAGGAGTTCAAGTATCTCGGGGTCTTGTTCACGAGTGAGGGTAAGATGATCAACTGACGGATTGGTGCGGCTGCAGCAGTAAAACAGGCACTGCACTGGACCGTCTTGGTGAAGAGGGAGCTGAGCTGGAAGGCAAAGCTCTCAATTTACCGGGCGGTCTACGTTCCGACCCTCACCTATGGTCACGAACTCTGGGTCGTGACCGAAAGAACGAGGTCTCGGATACAAGTAGCCGAAATGAGTTTTCTCTGTAGGGTGGCCGGGCTCAGCCTTAGAGATAGGGTAAGGAGCTCGGACATCAGGAGGGAACTTGGAGTTGAGACACTACTCCTTCGTATCGAAAGGAGTCAGCTGAGGTGGTTCGGGCATCTAATCAGGATGCCTCCTGGACGCCTCCCGTTAGAGGTTTTCCAGGCATGCCCAACTGGTAGGAGGCCCCGGGGGAAGACCCAGGACACGCTGGAGGGATTATATCTCCCAGCTGGCCTGGGAATGCCTCGGGATCCCCCAGAACGAGCTGGAACGTGTTGCGGGTGAGAGGGGAGCCTGGGTCGGCCTGCTGGGCCTGCTGCCACCGCGACCCGACCCCGGATAAGAGGATGACAATGGATGGATGGATGGATGGATGGTTCTTCAATGAACAGAACTGTCTAATTTTTTCTTTTTTTTATCCTTTTCATGATTTTTGAATTCATCTTCTTGTTAAGCTCAAAACAAAGGGAATGATGTTGTAACCCTAGTTCTATAATTACAGGTGGAACTGCTGCTGACTCACACTGTTGTCTGCCATCCTACAATAACCCCACTGAACAAGGCCACGCCACGCTGCATGTAGAATATGCATGAACTACATAGGGAGGGTGTCTTCCCGCCTGGAATCACAAAGCCATCTCCCCAGGCGTTCCTTAGATAGGGCCGTGCGTTCAACATAACATTCCAATGTACAAACTGGGCAAAGCAGCAGTAACTTTTAATCCCTGTCCCCCGCATGGGTCAGAAGACAAAAAGCATTCAACTCTATAATGCTTGACCTGAAAGAACTCCTTATGGAAACTCCTCATGGAAACAAATTGATTGCAGGGTAGTCCCGCTACGGTCAACACAAAGCAGCAAGGTACTGGGGTGCCACGACTGGGGGGTTAGTTCACACACTCTTTTCTGAGGTCAGTGCAAGCCGCAAAGATGTCTTGAATGACAATACCTTTAAAGAGAAGTGCTTCAAAGGCTCAAAAGGACCCTTCACCAAGGCCTCAAGTACTATAGAAGCTCTAGTGTAAGTTCAGTCAGAAGACTATACTCTTGCATGCCTAAGCCCGTAGTTTATTTCTCATACATCTGCCATTCACTTCTCACGCATGCGCACTCATAATTTCCTTGCTGTCATTGTTCGTGGCTGTCAATCATGATATCAGCTGTTCTGATCAGCTGGTCTCCTCTATCCAATAACACAACAAAACAATTACATTGTTAGCCTATCATCTTGCTGCTGTCTCTTTTAAATATGATTGTCTCTCTACCTTCAGTATGTTCATGTTGCTGTTACCCACCCTCTCCACCTCCCCATCTCTGCCCAGCTTCATCAACTCATCATTCTATCAGCCTCATCAGCCACCACCACCACCAGTATCTGGACTCTACGGGGGGATTTATCTTGCTGCTGCTCAGGGCAGACGCCTCTCGATTACAAATCTCCCTGTAGAGTACAAGTGCCAAAGACTCTGTCAAGACTTATCATCTCATATCATCTGTTAATAATAAATAATTATCTTTTCTTCATCTGACTTGTCTCTCCTGATTGTAATGGCAGTTCCCACAGCGAGGAGGAGGCAGGCATCACCGAGTGTTGCCTCCTGACCCCCTGCGAGAACCTCTTCACAAGAGGGTGGCCAAACACCGGTCTGTCGCCAAAACCCTCATGGCAGTAAGAAATGGCTGCTGCATACACCTTAATGCTAAAAAAGGGAGACAGTAGACCAAACAGCACAAGAAAGGGGACCTAGCCTTCTTTCCTCACACCAGCATCGAAACCCTGACCACTTTGCCTTGTAACCGCCAAATTAACTTCACCACTTCAAGGTGAAGCCTCAACTTGCCTGGTAGGGGTCCGCTTCTTGACATAAGGTTGGCATCCCTGTTCTCCAGTCCTGGAATGTTGACAACAGGTGCTCTGAACCCCACATCCACAGGCTCTCTGCCATCCCCAACAGGGTAGCGTTGCAAACTCCGTCCTGTCTGTTGATATAGGCCACCGTCGTGCGCTTGTCGGTCCTCACCATCATATTCCACCGTATCAGGGGTACAAGGTGCTGGAGGACCAAGACTACTGCCTGTAGTTTGAGGAGGTTGATGTGTCTGTCTCCGCTTGAACCTCCACACAACCAACTGCTTTGTCCAGGCATGTCCTCCCCAACCCCGTCAGGGATGTATCTTTTAACCCTGTGATGGAGATGGTCACTTGTCCCAGCAGCATTCCCTGCAGCAGGTGTTGTGGGGACCCCCAGTAGAGTAGATTATTCTTTACCAAGGGGGAAATGGTAACCATGCACCGGTTGTGCTTCCTGGTATGTGTGCGTCACCCCCGATTGGCAGCTGCCATGAACCCCAGTGCCTGCATGATGGTAAATGCTGTCACTGTCACACCCTGCTGTCAATTGCCAACTGATCGCTGCAAGGCAAGACATCTGTGTTCAGACAGAGTCGCCCGCATAAAGCACAACCCCCAGATACTCCACCTGTTGGTATGGCAGAGGGCCATTATTGACTGCAATAGTCATAGGCTATCCCCTGGAGGGCGACATGCATGAATATTCTGTATTTTGGAGCCACCTCGATATGAGAGGATGCCTTTATGTCGATGGTGGTGAATAAATCGCCTTGCTGAACCAGTAACCGCTTGATGGTGAGCATACGGAACGCCTTACAGGTAATGCATTAGTTTAGAACGCAGAGATTCAAAATGGGTATAAACTCTCCCATCTTCTTGGGGACTAGAAAGTATGCAGAGTCAAAACCTTTCTGTCTGTTGAGAGTTTTAGCTGACATATACAGCCTGTTTCTTCAACAAGGCATTGATATGGTAAATGGACCTGTACTTGTATAGCACTTTTCTAGTCTTCCAACCACTCAAAGCTCTTTAACACTACATGACATAATTCACCCATTCCCACCCATTCATACACTGATGGCAGGGGTTAAGGTTCCACCTGCCCATCAGGACTAGCTAACATTCATACAACATTCGCACACCGTAGGGGTTAAGTGTTTTGCCCAAGGACACATTGACATGGGCTAGCGGAGAAGAGATTGAACCACCGATCCTCTGATTGAAGGACAACCCTGCTCACTACTGAGCAACAGTCGCCCCTATCTACTGAGAGGTAATCAATCTCCTCCTGGGAAGATATATTCACCTCATCGAACCCCTATAAAAACAGACAAGGAACAGTGCAGAACTGCAGAGAACAACCCAGTCTTGATGTCCTGTCCATCCATTCTCTTAACGTGCAGTTGTGTCACCACTCTCCATAAAACTGTGTTAGAGGATGAGCGACAAGTTGTGCAGCTAAAAAGCTGTGACATCCTGTCTCAGCCCTATCCGCAGGTAGACCATCCATTAACAAAGGCTGGCCCATGGGGGTCTGACAGGGAAAGGCCCGAGCCTGTGATGAGGTCACTGAAATCCTCACTGCTCGCCTGTAAATGCTGCCTGGACGTCTTTCAGTTTAATCATTCTGGTCTCCCATGTGAAGATACAGGATTAAAGAGGAACAGACACGAAAAGTGAAGCTAGTCAGAGGTATGGGTGCTCTATCCCACCAACGTGCCCTCCTCCTGACGAGCAGCAGGTGGCAGCTGAGCTGTGATTTATCCATTTTAAGCAATGGTTGATTAACCAAATCAATCTGAAGAGCTCTTCCATAGCCATGGGGGGTACCAGGGGGTCATTCTGGTACATTCATCAGACAACCCTGTCTCCTGAAAATTACATTCCCCCAGAACTAATACGCATTTTCAATTACGTTTGACAGAAAACGTATTTGCTCCCTCATTACGTTTGTGTTTGACGTATATATAATACGTTTCTAATCAACGTATATGTGCCGTTTGTTTTCTTGCTTTGCTTTCCTACAATACGTTTCTAATCAACGTATCTTTGCCGTTTGTCCCCCCCCCACACCACACAACTCCATCACTGGGGATTCCCAAGTGACGTCATACGTAATTAGGTCAATGGTCACGTGAGGGACGTACGTAGGGACACGCCCATTAGCGTTGTTTACGTTATCCTGCTAGCAATTCATTTTCGACCAAATCCATTGGACTAATTATTATACTGGTTAAAGGTTAATTAATCACAGGTGTTTTTTGGCGTTTCACGTCTAACCATTATTTTAATTCTACGTTCTCATGCCATCACGACACTATCGCACTATGCAGATACATTTATTTGTGTTGCATGTTTAATTGGGAATATTTTCCTGTAGGACAGGAAGTACGTCACTTCACCTCGTTTTCTTCGTCGTCGCTCTTTTACATACCAGAGAAAGCATGGCTCAACGAACCAGACAGAACAGCGACCCCACGTGTGTCTAAGTTGAAATTACATCTTCGTTCTTGAAAACAGGTGTCAAAGTTCAGACTGTGTCAGGTTTTTTCTGAAATATTTTAAATCCACCAGTATTTAATTTAAAAAATGTGAGAACAGCTTAGGAAAAACTTTTCCAAGTGTAGGGGTTTTATTGCTAGATTGCAGATTGCATGATTAGCCTCGGTTGGTATACAAATCAAAACACTGGCTAACGTACAGCCCTATAGTTTGTATGAAAATCAGAACATCGGCTGACACCTCAGGTGCACCTTATGAATGTTTAACACATTAAATGTTCTAAATCTGTGTTCAGAATTTAATTTAATTTATTCATTTTTATTTCTGAATAAAACAATTTGACACACAGTGCTGTTGTTGATGTACATTTTATGAATTGGTCAAATAGATTTTCTTTAGCTCTGATCTTGATAGAGAGTTCACGTTTATGCTATATTGAAGAGTGAATTTACGACACATCTTCAGAAACATGTGCTTCAGATATAAGTCATATTAATCTTGCAATCTGCAATCTAGCAATAAAACCCCTATTTAACACTTGGAAAAGATTTTCCTAAGCTTTTCTAACATTTTTTAAATTGAATACTGGTGGATTTAAAATATTTCAGAAAAAACCTGACAGTGAACTTTGACACCTGTTTTCAAGAATGAAGATGTAATTTCAACGTAGACACACGTGGGGTCGCTGTTCTGTCTGGTTCGTTGAGCCATGCTTTCTCTGGTACGTAAAAGAGCGACGACGAAGAAAATGAGGTGAAGTGACGTACTTCCTGTCCTACAGGAAAATATTCCCGATTAAACATGCAACACAAATAAATGTATCTGCATAGTGCGATAGTGTCGTGATGGCATGAGAACGTAGAATTAAAATAATGGTTAGACGTGAAACACCAAAAAACACCTGTGATTAATTAACCTTTAACCAGTATAATAATTAGTCCAATGGATTTGGTCGAAAATGAATTGCTAGCAGGATAACGTAAACAACGCTAAAAATACGTTGATTGGAAACGTATTATATATACGTCAAACACAAACGTAATGAGGGAGCAAATACGTTTTCTGTCAAACGTAATTGAAAATGCGTATTAGTTCTGGGGGAACGTAATTTTCAGGAGACAGGGTTGCATCAGAAGGACCAGAATGAATTCTGACCCTGCCTGCCTGTTTTCAACTTTGGATTCTCTGCCTGCCCCTTTTCGGATTTGTTTGCCAGTGTGACGGATATCCCGGTTTTGACCCTGCCTGAACTTGAGTAAACGAACTGTCTTTGTTAATCTGTGTCGTACTTTTGGGTTCCTTTGAGCTTGTAGCTGTAAATGTTACAGGTTCAAATAGTCAGTCTGAGACGGTGGGGCAGGGATGTTAGACTGGGAATATGCTAGCAAAACGCTGTCATTTAGCAGAACCAGTAAAAGGCTGACTGTGGAAGCAGGTGGGTCGTGAGGTTACGCCGTTCGTTGAAAAGAAAAAGCGATATGTGTTGCCTTATTTACTGTGTGGTCCCGTATCAGGTAACAACGTTGGTATCAGGCCAAGTTTGCTTTATCCAAATTACCAATGCATGCTCGTGATTGGAGGAGACTATTATCCATAGAGTCCATTAGAGGGCAGAGCCTGTGTGAGTTAGAACAAAGTATTTCAGCTTTTCCTGTATTTACCTGATAGGGGCCGTATGGTTGTGTTGTGTCCACCAGGACTTTGGTGGGTTAAGGTATCGACACCACAGCTCCCAGTCAAAACCCTGAGCAGACAGCGGATACTCCTCAATCTCGAAGGTGTCAAACTTGATGTTGTCAAAAGATGGAGACACCACCCGAGTCCGGTTCTCCTTTATTCGCTGCAAAATAGGTTCTGCCCTGTGGGATGACAGAGCACAGACACAATGTTATAGAATACGATAATAATATGATAAGTTACCATCGGAACATTCAATAAAACTTGAGATAAGGGAAATGAAAGTCAAACAATTTGCACATCTGACACAAAATGTGTAAAAAATAAATATAATAAACAGTTTGTGCTTCAGGGACCTATTTCCAAAAATAAGCCTGACTACATTAGCTAAAACAAGATTCAAAATTACAAAATCTCAGACTTCTTCCGCTTGTTAAAGCCCCTGAAAACTTCAAATGCTCTATATTGAATAATATTCATGGCTATATAAGCAAAAGCCCAAGAAAAAACAACAACTCAACAAGAGATCACCAGTCAAAAACTGACCAGACTTCCCGGGATTGTCCCGATTTCAAGCTGGGTGTCCCGAGTCCTGACAAGTAAAGCCCTCAAATCGTTTTTTTTAATAATATTATAGTTGTGTTTAGAGCATGTATAGACATTTATCATGTTCTCTCCCACTCATTATTATCTAATCCAATATTAAAACATTATCGATGCACCACACGTCTGAATTCCACACTGAAATGTCTGTATGTGTGTCAATCTATCACTCTAGGTGTCATTGTCCAGGCTGTTGCTTTGACGCTTGCAACTCTTTCCAACAGAATCTGTCCGTACGTTAATGCAGTCATTCACCATGACTGGGTCGGGACCCACAGGTGATAAGTGATTAGATTAGAATTGCCAAATAACTTTGCAGAGTTTCTTACATAGTCTTTTAACAATTATATCTGCAGTATACCCATAAGGGTCTGTGCATGAAGTGTTATTCATTTGCCTTTGTTCACGTTGTATAATGAACAATGTCAGTTTAGGGGTATTGCTTTAAATATTGGGTACATTACGTCATCACTTGCGACCACACAATAGCCTTTCTTTAATTAGCGTTTTTAACTTGAAACAACTTGTAACAGAGTTTTTTCACAGTGTGGTATTAGTACTTTCGTAATATATGAAGAATAATATGAAGTTTGTTCAGGAGCAATTTATTGTTCATTAAAATATGTTTAATAAAATGCAGAACCTGTTTATTATATTAAATAATAGATGACAAATTAGTCTGAAATAGTTTTTTTTTGTTGGGAAAGAGCTGATTGGCTGGACTGAAATCAATGTTACCATAATGCAAAAGGGCAGTAGACAGAAAACATTTGTAATTTCTTAAATGGATCTGTACTTGTTTAGATGTTTTCTAGTCTTCCGACCACTCAAAGCGCTTTAACACTACATGACATCATTCACCCATTCACACTGATGGGAGGGCCTACCATGCAAGGTACCACCTGCCCATCAGGACTATCAAACGTTCATACAACATTCACACACCGTAGACACAACTTCCATTTTTATCCAAAATATTGGAAAAAGTTGTATTTCAGCAACTCTATCTCTTTTAAAGGCAAGAATGACATATTTGAAACCTTTCAATCTGGTTTTAGAGAACAACATAGCACCGAATCAGCTCTTTTAAGACAACAATTTGTTAGTGTTAAAGAATAAGCGTATGTGACCTTATGAGATTTATAAACAGCCGGTAAAATGATAAATCATCAGAACATGGGAACTGTCATTAGAAACATTTCTCAAGAAACTAGAGACAGGGCCTGTTTGAAGGTCAGCCAGATCCATTGTACAATCATGATGTGAATTGCCAAAGACATTCAATGACAAGCCAAGAAGTCAACTTGACCTGAACAAGTACGTAGGAATAGGTGGGAAAGTGCAAGATACACAAGTAAACAAGTCCAGGTGTTTTTGGGTCGACGTGCTAAAATCGGATTGGTGGAAAGTGACGTGAAGGGAGGTATATAATTCTGATTTAGGGATTCTGATTCTTTGGAGTTGTTTGAACTTTTCTGATTCTTTGGAGTTATTTGAACTTGTTGTAAGATTATATTCTTGAACAAAGCATTAAATGGCTCCCCGCTGGTTGCCCGAATCAGAATCCTGTCTCCATCTCTTAATTTGCCACAACATAAGTAGCAGCAGACGACAAAGACTATCCTATTCAAAATACTCTTAGACCTTAGCGAAGCGTTCCTCGACTATTTCTAAGATATTAAAGACTGGATGTCTCAAAACCTCTTGATGCTAAACAAACTGAAAACTGAGGAGGTTCTCTATTGGCACCCTGAATTCATCAGGTTTCTGTGTGAGATGATCAGGCCACTGTCATCCTTTGGGACACCATATGGAAAAAAACCTTTGGACAATCTTTGACTCTTCATTGAAGTTTGACATACAAATATAATCTGTTTGTCTGTTTGGAATCTGGTGAGAGGAAGCTTTATCCAACTGGGTCTATTATAGTTCCAACATTGTGAAAAAGTAATGATGCTTTTATTACCTCTTGCCTTGACTATTGTAACCCCTTGTACATGGGAGTCTGCAGTATGTGCAGAACACTGTTGTGAGGTTTTTAACTGGTGAGCATATTTCCCTCATACTTGTAAATGGTAAATGGACCTGTACTTTTCTAGTCTTCCACCACTCAAAGCGCTTTAACACTACATGACGTCATTCACCCATTCATACACTGATGGGAGGAGCTAAGGTGCCACCTGCCCATCAGGAGTAGCGAACATTCATGCAACATTCACACACCGTAGGCACAGCTAAAGGGAGCAATTTGGGGTTAAGTGTCTTGCCCAAGGACACATCAACATGGACTAGTGGAGCCGGGGATTGAACCGCCAATCCTCTGATTGAAGGATGACCCTGCTCACCACTGAACCACAGTCCCCTTGTTCACCTCCCCCGGCTCCATTTCATGGAGTTCATTTTAAGACTTTAATTCAACCATTGAATCCCCTACCTAGGTCACGCAGGTCACTAATCGGTCTCTCCTGGTCGTCTCTCGGACCCGACAAAAGCTCAATGCCAAAGGTAGATAGATACGTCACATTTGTCATTATGGCTCTCTGGAGCTGAAGGTTTGCACCTGGTTAAAGAAAATGGGTTACAGCTACATCAGTGCTTAATAGGACTCAAGAGGGGGGAATTGAATGATCACTTCATGAACCAGCTGAAAAATAGATTGTTTTGTGCTATTCAGACGCTGCTTTGACGGATGAACTGATGTATATTGGGGAAAAAATAAATGCCCTCACATCGAGAAATCGAAATTATGCCTCTTTTCGGATTTAATCAGCAACCTTTCAAGCAAAGTGGCTGCTGAATAATTCCTAACATTGAGCATCTCGTTTTTTATTTCAGTTTTCTTCTCCTTTTTTGTAACCCTGCATTTATAGCAGGCTCTATCAAGTAGTTGGTTAGAACTGTACAAGACAAGGAGGTATTCATGTGAACTATTTTTGCAGCAGTGTACAACATCGAATGCCTCATGAGATATTATACGGTTTAATCACGACTGGACTGATGGGAGAAGGTAAATTGAAACTGGAAAGAGAAAATCTAAACCGTTACTTTGGATTCAAATTAAAACGCAACATCACATCTTTAAGGACAAATGTTTATGTTGCTCCAAACAATTGGCTGGTGCATTAAATTGTGAAATACACTTCTGAAGCATTTTAATACAGACCCGTGTTGTGAGTGGCTTAGGGTTAGGTACCTCTATGTATGCAATCAAGTAAAAGTCATGTAAATCAACTCTTTCTACAGGTAGACTCATCACATGTCTTAACACTATAGCCTGAAACATTCACCCAAACTGTTTAAGAAGGCTTTATTTAAATACATGAATTGATAATGTAATAAATCATTACATACAGATAATTTCAGTGTTCCAGCCCAATGTTGACTGTATTCAGTATCAGTCGTGGGAAAGCGGCAGAAATATGACTTAATAACAGTTATATATTATGTTTATTAGTTAGGCTATTTGTTTGAAAACGCGCAACCTTTACTTTGAAGGCGAGCTGTCTCTATTTCCGGATCTCGACTTCCTTGACTCAATTTTCATTATTAAAGTAGGATAATGGAACAAGCTGACGTTTTGGGGCACAGAATTGCATTGCACATGTTCATTGAATGCAACAATAACACAGGCCAAGCATTAACTGCATTTAGCATCGGCTATCGAAGAACGAACTCACATGTAGCAGAATGCATCGGTTCAAAAGTAGACCAATGAAATTAGGAAATACCCCTAAACTGACATTGTTCATTATACAACATGAACTATGGCAAATGAATTATACTTCATGCACGGACCCTTGAGCCACATGAGAGGGGAGGGAGTTTTACTGATGAGACAGAAAAAAAACAAGGGCCTGTAAACTGCCTAAATGTAAAGTTTTTGCAGATGAGAGGAAATGAAAAGAATCAAATAGTCTGTGAAATGCACTTAATGCTTTTACTTACTGTCATTTATAAAGTATATAAGATATGTATATGTTTTCAATATTAAACTATTGTTACTAAAGTTCCAATTTTTCACATGTATATCTCTTAAAAATGACAGTGTACCTTTTCAAGATACTATAAGGTGATGTGGAAATGGCAGTAAAAATAGTTAGGAACGTTTATTGATGTACAAATTCCCTCTTCTCACTATTTATAGATTAGGGCTGTTGTCAAATGAGTCGCAAAGGTTTGTCATTTTTTAATAGTGGGTCCCCAAAGAAAGTTTGGGAAACACTGTTGTTGAAACACAACAGTTAGTTAGCTCCAGGAGGCTCATTCCTTCCTTCGTAATGTGCCCTGCTGTGAAAAGGCTGCTTCAACACATTGTGTACAATTTTGGTCACGCACAGTGGAAATATCAATATAAAAGATCAAATTCAAATTTGATTCAAATATAGGATAGCTAGCAGAGAGTGTTACAGTCAGCAATTTAGCCGGCAGCCTGTGCTGGTGCACAATGACAAATACCTTGTGTTTAGTTTTAATAGTTGTTGGAAATACTTTAAATTGGCTGGCTCCACTTTGCCTTAAACCTTGTGAGTGAATTTGTATTAAGCATGTGTTATGACCCGGCTCTTACGTCACAACAAATGAGAGACACACCGTGATCAAGTTTTGACAAAAGATATTTTAGTGAACCAAATTAACCCAAATCAGACCAGATTAAAAATGTAACAATGTTTACAGTGTGGAGTGTGGGAATCAGTGGTGGCAGTAGTGTGTGTGTGGTGCATGAGTGGAAAACGTGTGTGTTGCCACTAACGTGGTGCACAATGAAGTGATTCATTTACCGAGGATTGTGTTTCCATGCATTTTTTTTAATCATATTTCTTTTTAAATATGATAGCTCTTTTTGATTATGTCTGATGATGGTGATTGTTGGTCCTGCAGCAGGGTTTTCCGATCTTTTGTAATTTAAGGCCCACTTCTGATTGTTAAAAAAATTATGAGGACATCCTTCCCAAATGAATGAGAAAAAATACTTAACATGACAACAAGAGAAAAAAAATAATTAGGCTTCAATGTGTTATGACACTGTTAGTTATGATACCCAATATAAATTATGAATGGAAAGTCATGGAGAGATCACAACACCTTGCTCAGCCATTCCCAGGGTTTTGAGCATGAGGCAGCACAAGAGTTGAGAGGGACATCCGAGAGTCTGGAGACAACTAGAGCCTGGACTACAAACTAAGTCCTTGATTGGGTAATATTGAATTCAGTTGATGTTAAATACAAAGTGCTCTGGATCTGATGATGGCCTTCCACCTAAGGCAGTTCTTAAGATTTACAGAGCCTTTTTGGCAGCCTGGCAGTAATCACAGGGTCTATCAATACGGAGGATTTGCTGAAAGCTTGTGTGCCATTAGAGAGGAGCACTTCATGTCAAAGAGACTGAGCAGGTGGCCCGATGCTCAGCCACAGATAACAGCTGTACACTACTTTTATAAGTTTGAACTTTGGTTCCTGGTGTAAGGTGTCCAAAACACGCTTCATTAGCAACTTAAACCAAGTAGATTCATCTACTAATTTACAATACAGTATTCTTTGAAATACTTCAGTGAATACTTTCTGTTATGTTTCTCAAATGTGCTCTTTGCTCCAAAAAAGTTGAATTTAAATCTTACATATTTCTCAATAACATTTACAACTAAATCAATTCCAAAAATATCAAATTTTAATGAATGTGTTTAGGTTTTATCCAACAAAAGTATAAACATCTAACCATTTAAGCATCTAACCCTCTGTACGTTTGCAAATCTGCTTTCTAGATCAGTGGCTCCCAAAGTGTGTGCCGGCTGCACTGAGGACAGGCCAAGTATGCACAAACATTACATCATTCTATGCCATTATCCAAACCGCTTATCATATTCAGGGTCGGGGGCGCTGGAACCGATCCCAGCTGACATTGGGTGAAGGCAGAGTTCACCTGGACAGGTCTCCAGTTCAGGTCATATATAGAGACACACAACCATTCACACTCACATTCACACCTACGGGCAGTTTAGAGCCTCCAATTAACCTGAGCTGCATGTCTTTGGACTGTGGGAGGAAGCCGGAGAACCCGGAGGGAACCCACGCTGCCACAGGGAGAACATGCAGACTCCACACCCTCTTGCTGTGAGGTGACATTGCTAGCCACTACACCACCGTGCAGCCCAACATTACATCAACATAAATTTATTCTCAAACTTAACTTAACTGTTCTTGGTGAGCTTTTATTGGTGAACTTAAAAACTGTTAATAGCATAGGGTGCCATTAGCAAGCTGAAGTGACACCTGAACATCCAGGTTCTGTTGCAGAAGAAGGAAAACCTCATTCAAAATCCCACTCTTATTTGTAACTGGAAAAGCGCATTCCGTAGAGTGAAAATCTCAGCCAGGTGTGTTTGCAAAGACCACTATTGTAATGTTTGATTTAATGAATATCCATTAATATTGCCCTCCATTTAGATTGCAAGCGTATCAGACATGTTCTTTATTGTATAGGTGCTCGCTTGAAGAAGAGGCAACCCAGCCACACCGCTTCACATGCTCCGGCGCCAGTGCCTCCTCCCCCCCCCCCCGCAGAGATATCCTTCTTCAGTGGCTCTGGCCCATTGTAAGAGCCAGCAGTCATCCCCCAGCTGGTCCAATCCAGACACCCAGATGGCCCACACACAAAGTATCAGTGGCAGTGACAGGTCTCATTCCAGCTGGGCAATGTAAAAAAACATCCCTTTTCAGAACCACCTACTTTAGTCTCCTCCCAGTATGCTTAAGCTCCCACTGAGCAGGTTCTCCCTGACCTACACATGCTCTCCCACACAAAAACAGAGGCATGCTGCTGCACACGCAAGTCACAGTGGAGAAGGCACAGCACCAGCCACTTCCTCACATTTTCACAAGTAATTATCAACCACCTCCCACGCAACGGTGTCAAGTGTTGCCCTCTGCAGTCCACACAGTGGAAGTCATACAGCACTTGCAAACAATGGGTTTCCCCATAAACTGGCAAAAGAGCACTCTGCTTCCGCCAGTCGTTAATTTACCTAGTTGTGGATATGAATTCTGGCACCATGAGAGCAAAGTTGAACTCCACCCAGGCTGCATGTGCTAAACATGCGCTAAACTCGCTCAACAGAGTGGTAGCGGTGCTGTAGGTGATTCTATTATTCTTGAGGGGCTCATCCTTCCGCCTCATAACGCGGTCACAGCAGCTGTACAAGGCATGGCTCAGTCAAAACAGCATTTATCTCACTGACTGTGACGCCATCACACAAACCTCTGGGTGCATTTCATTAGAGCTTTATCCTCAATATTGGCCTCCTCGAGGGGAAAGACAGTGGTAGACATCTGTGCAGCATTATACTGGGCTTCTCCGTGCCCTTTCATCTGTTTCTATCTACGAGATGTATCTGAGTCTTCCCTGACTCATTCAGTGTTAATGGCCTCGACGGCAGATGAAGCTTTGCCTGATCTGGCGCTTTTACGCATGAGTCAAATGATGTGCGAATCCAGTCATCACAAGATAGTAGGCTGCATGGGGACCAATATGGTACATGATCAACATCCAACTCTTCTGCAGTGGCAGTGCTGTGTGAGGACAGTGTAACATTCCCACTTTTTTTCTCCACACATGGCTGACATGGTGTTGGTGCCTCCCCGCCTTATTATGCATGGCATACACGGTTTGTGTAACTCTTAGTAAGTAAATAAGTAAGTCAAATTGTATATATACATATACAATTTCAAAACCTAGGTTACAAAAGGCTTACAAAAGGCAAGCAATTATTAAATAGAAATGAGTAAAACACAAACATTACAACAGGAGAAAATCCTACAACAACAAAAGAAGAATAACAGCTCAAAATAATGTACATGACTCAAGGACAAAGAAAACTTAGAAAACACTGTAACTCAATACCCCCAACAGAGTCTGCTGACCTGACTCCCAGGGAGAGCCTTGGACCCAGGACAGAATTGTTTTTTATAAATAAAAAAATACTTTTCAGTGTTGAACGAGGTACAAATAGCAGGCCTGGTTCAGAGGACTGAGGGGCTGAGTCAATGTAAACGGCATTAGGAGTTCATTAATACAGTCTGAAGCAAGATCATTCAAAGCAGTACAGACGAGGAGGAGAATCTTGAATTGGATCCTAGATTTAATTGGAAGCCATTGAAGTGACACCAGAACTGAGATGATGTGTGAGCGATATGTGGTCCTAGTGAGTAGTATTGCTGAGTTTTGCAAACTGCTAACTGCAAATGGGTGACAGCGTCTTGGCTAAGGCAGGAATAAAGAGCATTACAGTAGTCTAAGTGGGAAGACAGAAGTATGGATTACCATTTCCAACTGCTGGTAAGATAACAATGAGCATGTTTTTGCAATAATCCTCCAGGGAAAGTAGCAGGACTGAAAACGGTCTTGACATTATTCAAGGTGGTAGTCAAAAGTGATGTCTAGGTTTTTGGAAGATTTTTTTATTAGTGGCCTCTGAACCTAGGTGTTGGAGGATATTTGTAGATATCTGATCTGGGGCAAGACCAGAATTTCAGTTTTACTGTGATCCTTTTATGTGCACCGTACTTGGCAAATAAACTATTCTGATCTGATCTGTTCGGATCTGAGTTAACTGAAGAAAAGTTTGAGACAACCAATTACTAATCTCGGCCAGAGTCGTTAAATTTGCCACCTGGCCAACCGATAAGTAGAGTTGTGTATCACCAGCATAGTGACGATAAAACACACAACCAGATTGCCGGACCATGTGCCCTAAGGAGATTATATATAGAGAATATTAGCTAGTCAGAGAATTGACCCCCGAGGCAACCCACAAGTTACAGGAGCACAGGTTCTTGTCATCAACGGATATATAAAAATTCCAGTCGGGTTAATAACAGGAAAGCCGTTTTAGTTCTACACCAGAAATCCAAACCCATTTTTCCAGCTGAACAATTAGAATAGCGTGGTCTATTGTGTCAAAGGCCACAGTCAAATCTAGAGGAACAAAATTGGCAATTTCACCATGAGAATATAATTTGTGACCCTTAACAGAACTGTCTCTGCGCGCCTGATTGATATTAATCAAATGTTTAATTGTCATATTTGCAGAATTTGCTTGCAGACCATTTTTTCTAAAATGCAAAAGATAGCTTAGAGATAGGTCTATAGTTTTTTGGTGTGCTCGGATCTAGTTGTGGTTTCTTTACAAGGAGTTGAACTGCAGCCATTTTGAAGGATACAGGAGCATGGCCTGATCAGAGGGACTGGTTCATAATAGCAAGTAGAGAAGGTCCAACAACTTTAATGGCCTTCTTAAGTAATCTGGGAAGGACAATGTCAAAGGGGAACATGAAAGAGGGAGTGTGGGAAACAGTATCAATCAGTCCCTCAGTACCCTCAGCGAGAATTGGTCAAGTAAGAGGGGAAAGGTGTGGGATGGGTTGGTACAGGAGCTGGGGGTGCTAAGGGACACAATAGATGCCCTTATACTGTTGATTTTGTCAACAAATAAGGATATTAATTTTTCACAATCCTCCACCAGAGATGAGGACATGCTCGAGGCGGAGTAATTAAAGAGGTGGTGGTTGTGCTTGTGGTGATGAGATTATTTAATTAAGCTGTTGATGCATCTTTCATTTGAGTATGGTGAACAAGCATTTATGTGGTTTTCCACTTACTTCTCTACGTTCTCTTTTCATCATTTATGCATGAATTGGTTATAGAAACTGACTATGTCTTGAGGGGGAGCAGACACACATATTATTAAAATGGTTCAACATGTCATCAATATGCAAAGATGATGACCCCCCTTGATCCAACACAGAAAAAGCAGAAGGAAATGTTGCTAGGGATTAACTGTTAATGAGGCAGTATTTTATAGTGTGGGTTAAAAGGATTGGATGAAAAACATGTCAAACATTCAAGGATTAAAGGATTCAAGGATAATCTATTGTCATTATGCAACAAGATTCAGTTGTATCCCATTTGTAACACAACGAAGACATGACAAACAAAACAAAAACAGTAGTACAATTCTGTAGCACACTATTAGAATTTGCATCACAGCAGCAACAAAAAACATTCTCTAGGCAGATAATATGGCTGACAATCTCCTGGTGGAGATCATGCTAATAGTTTCCCATCAGGGCTGTCTGACGGCAACGTAAAGCAATGAAAATATTGTAAAAATATTGTACACTTTAACTTATTCTATTTTAATTAAGGGAAATTAAGTTGAGAAACTATAATTATATTTATTTAAAGAGAAAGTGTAAATAATAAAACTATCGGCAATTAGTGGCTTAGGGTAGTTACGATGGTCCCCAGAGCATGCTAATAAGATGGGCCCTAGTGTACATTATGAACAATGTGTTAGAATTTACAGTAGAATAACTTAGGCTATTGTATTGGGAATAGCTTTCTCTAAGGGCAGCTATTAATTAGGGATTGAGTCATTTGCGAAAGCTGTACAGACACATGAGAAAATTGCTTGAAAAACAATTGGACAAACATATCACATATGGAGAAATCAGTGTTTCAACCAGAAGACAAGATGCTGTATTTAAAACATGGGCATCAAAGGGATTAGAAAATGTCAAGTATTTGTATTTACCTAATACAGACAGCGTGATGTCATTTGAAGAAATTAGGCACAAGTATGATATAGATAGAAAATACTTTTTCAAATCAGAAGTTTTATTAGAATGAGCCAAAATAACATCCTACCTAAAGCCCTAAAATATAATTTAGAGAAAATTATTTCTCAGGATAGTCTAGGCAAAGGTCTATCAGAGTTTTACAATTTCTTACTTTCCAATTCACCTTAAACCACTGACAAATGGGAGGTGTGGAGAGAAGACCTAGAAACAGATATAACAATAATAAAAAATAAAAGCAATGAATCGCTTCCTGGCCACTGTACCTTAACTACTTATTCTGTCTACAGACGAGACAGATGAGACTTAGTGCACACACCTGCTTAATGGACCGTTAAACCACTCTGTTCTTTCATACATCAGCAGCTTCATGTAGCATCATGCTATTTGATTAAAGCAATTCTTTAAAAAAATTGTGATAACTATGTGTGAAATCAGATGTGTTACAAAGAGTGCTATTTACACTGGCACACACACAACATACATTTTTCATGGCAATGTAGCACCAGAACGAGAGATATTTAAACACAAATAATAAATGTAGAAAATATGTATATGCTTAAAGAGAGGAGGAAAGTAGACAAAATGTTCATCCAGCTCTTTTGTATTTCTGCCAAGAATTATTTCATTAGTCATAGACCAATACGCCTTCTGTGGCAATATGCGGGAGGTTTGTGTGTGTGTGTGTGTGTGTGTGTGTGTGTGTGTGTGTCAAGTGAGAGATAAGGTTGGAGTGGAGTACAGGGGTTAAGAACCTTAAAAGTGACTCTTTTCTAATGTGGAACACAGCAGTAACACATTATTTTGGAGTTGTGTATGTGTGTGTGTGTGTGTGTAGAAGAGCAATACAGCACAGACAAATATATTATAATTGGTATTGGTACAGTGTTGTCAGTGGGTTTTAAAGTGGGGACCCTGAGTTGATGAAGTGTCCACCTCAAAGATATTGACAATGAATTTCTGCTGAAAAGAAAGCAGCAATAGCTTTGTGTCAGAATAGTTGAGAAAAGTATGAAAGATAACATGTTATGAACCTTAGCTGCCCAAGTGGCTAAGGTATACAGAATGAGATAAACTGAACACCTGGACTGTTCAGCCCTCCATCTCAGAAAAAAGAAGTGGGAGACATAAAATAATGGGAATCTCATTCAAATGCATGTTAATGCAAACAAGAGAAAATATGAAAGTTCCATTATGAAACAAAGGCAGGACCAAATTTCCTATGTAGTGGAAGTATATAAAAGCAAGAAATCATAACCTCTTGTAAATACAGTTAAGGTTTCCTGCAATAATCTCCAGCCTTAAGGCAATAACTCTACCTTTAGGAAAGCATGCTTATTTGCATCTAACCCCGAGTCGTTAGAGCGAAGGATTAAAAACAAGCCTGTCAGTTCATTTTTTTGTCATTCTGTGAAGGCTTCAAGGCCACAAAAGGAGCACAATCCTTTTGTGAATTCACCCCTCAGATTTTTGTAACATCAGTGTGCAAACCTGCCTCAGTACGAGAAACGGAGGGCGAAGGTAAAAAACTATTATAGCTACGATGCTTTTAATCATTAGCATCATAACATCACTATGAGAACAGAGCTGAGTTAAGTTCCTGCATCTCCATATAAAGTTGTTGTGTAATTAACTCTGTCCAGGGAATACATAATAAATCTGCATATTTATTTGATCGATAGGAAAATATTTTTCATTAAATAAAATAAATGTTTTATAAATTTTTTTAATTAAGAAAAAATAACATTTACATTGGTAAGGTCATGAATCAGCCCTCTTTCGAAAAATGTGAATTGAACATTTAAGATTCAAGATTTAACCCTGAATTCACCCGATTTCTGTGTGAGATGCTCAGGCCACTGTCATCCTTTGGGACACCACATGGAAAAAACCTTTGGACAATCTTTGGCTCTTCATTAAAGTTTGACAAACATATCTGTGGTGAGAGGATGCTTTATCCAACTTAAGCAAAAGTAAAACCCTTTTTTATCATTCTAACATTGTGAAAAAGTAATCATGCTTTTATTACCTCTTGCCTTGACTATTGTAACCCTAGATACATGGGAGTCTGAAGTATGTGCAGAACACTGTTGTGAGGATTTTAACTGGTGAGCATATTTCCCCCATATTTGTTCACCTCCCCCGGCTCCATTTCATGGAGTTCATTTTAAGACTTTAATTCAACCATTGAATCCCCTACCTAGGTCACGCAGGTCACTAACCGGTCTTTCCTGGTCGTCCCTCGGACCTGACAAAAGCTCAAGGGCGACTGCCCCTTCTGTGTTTCAGGCCCGTCTGTGGAACAAACTTGTCCAGCACAACAGATCTGTCCCCTCTACTGAGTTGTCCAAAACAAAAATCAAGACTCACCTCTTTTCTTTGGTTTTTGATTGTACATAATTTGCCACTACTAAATGGTTGTTTATTAGTTTTGCATCATGCAACTCATTGATTTGATCTCTATCTCTGTCTATATACATGTTTTTGTTATCTGCTCTGTTATTTCACACGTTGGTTAGCTCATGTTGTTTTATGTGCTGTAGAAATACATTTGATTTGATTCCCCACGAGGTGGGAGTGGGATCAGTTATTGCCTGCCAAAGGTAGATAGATACGTCACATTTGTCATTATGGCTCTCTGGAGCTGAAGGTTTGCACCTGGTTAAAGAAAATGGGTTACAGCTACATCAGTGCTTAGTAGGACTCAAGAGGAGGGAATTGAATGATCACTTCATGAACCAGCTGAAAAATAGATTGTTTTGTGCTATTCAGTCGCTGCTTTGACTGATGAAAAAATATATTGGGGAAAAAATAAATGCCCTCACATCGAAAGTATGCCTCTTTTCGTATTTAATCAGCAACCTTTCAAGCAAAGTGGCTGCTGAATAATTCCTAACATTGAGCATCTCATTTTTTATTTCAGTTTTCTTCTCCTTTTTTGTAACCCTGCATTTATAGCAGGCTCTATCAAGTAGTTGGTTAGAGCTGTACAAGACAAGGAGGTATTCATGTGAACTATTTTTGCAGCAGTGTACAACATCCAATGCCTCATGAGATATTATACGGTTTAATCACGATTGGACTGATGGGAGAAGGTAAAAAAAAAAAGGAAAACTTGAAAGAGAAAATCTAAACCCAACATCACATCTTCAAGGACAAATGTTTATGTTGCTCCAAACAATTGGCTAGTGCATTAAATTGTGAAATACACTTCTGGTGGAATTTTAGAGCTGCGACGAGGCGTAAATGGTTTGTATTTTAAAGCGCTTTTCTAGTCTTCTCTCCACTCAAAGCGCTTTAACACTACATGTCATTATTAACCCGTTCATACACTGATGCCAGGGGATACCATGCAAGGTACCACCTGCCTTTCAGGGCTCTATCTAACCATTCACACCCATTCACACACCGTAGTCTACAAGAGCAACTTGGGGTTAAGTGTCTTGCCCAAGGACACATGGAGATGGACTAGTGGAGCCGGGGATGAAACCGTCAATCCTCTGATTGAAGGACGACCCTGCTCACCACAGTTGCCCCTGTGTACGAGTGGTGTATTTAGGTATGTTTTGGAGAAGCTATGGCAATTTGGAACAAACTGGACATACAGAACAATGGTAAACTATGATTAATGTTACAATAATTATTTGAGAAGTTTGTACATAGGTTTTCATGGATTTGAATTCTATGCAACCTTTTGAATCCAAGCTGTTTACAGATGCTGTTCTTTGCAAAGGAACAGGTGAATAACCTTTTTATAGCCACATTCAAGTTTACAGCTAGCTGCAGCTTTCTTTGATACTCAAACTCAAACTTGGCACAATTCCTGTGCCAAGTTCTTGTCAACTTTTACAGAGGAGCAATAGAAAGCATCCTGACTGGAAACATTACAAACTGGCATGGGATGTGTATAGCCCAGGACAAGAGGGCAGGTGGCACCTTAGTCACTGCCATCAGTGTATGAATGGGTGTGAATGGGTGAATGACATCAAGTATAGTGTTAAAGTGCTTTGAGTGGTCGGAAGACTAAAAAAGATCTATACATGTACAGGTCCATTTACAGCGGGTGAATAAAACCGCCCAGAACATCATTGGTTTCCATCTACTGAGCATCAGTGACATTGGTGAGAATAGGAGCCTGTGAAGAGCCCAAACAAACCGGCTCCACTAGTCCATGTCGATGTGTCTTTGGGCAAGACACTTAACCCTAATGTTGGTAATTACATCTATTCCAAAGCCTATTAATTCAACTTATAAAAAATGATAGTATATTAGCCACTTTCAATCATAAAACGTATCAGTATTGGTATCCATATCTCTTTGAAGTTACGTTTACTTAATGTTGTTTTTTACCTAATTACATTTTAATGGCAAAACATTATCACTACCTCGATTATGTCCAGAGGCACCGTTTTTTGAGTGAATGATGCATTACATTTATGTGCAATGTTTGACTTGCAGGGAGGAGTTTGAGGTGGGTGGTGGACGTATAAAAAGTAAAGCACTTTGGTTAAGGTTGGAAAAGTTCATGGTGTTACATGTTCATTTACAGGTCGTATGATGAACATTTTATGTTCATAATAACGTATATAAAGTGTAAACTGGGTCACATTTAAGGATGCACCCCAATACCCGGTTATAAACGACAACCAATAAGACAGTAGTAAATACCCGGAGTATCGATAAGGTCAGGAGTTTACGGTTCTGCTATCGGTACTTTAGAAGTTACGGAGTGAGATCTAAAAAAAAAAACATTGCAAACTTCCTCTCACTTTTTCTGTGTCTGTCTTTGCACAAGGGGCGGCGTTGTGCTTTACTCTGACACACACCGACTCCGGCTCAGTACAGCTTGAGACACACATCATGGCAGAGAGAAGAAAGAGAAAACGATCCAAAGTGTGACTACATTTTACTCCAGTAGATGCTGAGAACTCTTGTATCAAATGCAATAAAACCCTAAAAAGTAAGGGAGGAAACACCAGCAGTCTATCAAAACATTTGACAAACAAGCAGAACTTAAATGTGCAGAAATGCACATTTTTCCACAGTTTGTCGAGCAGCCATCTATCCCCATCCATTGCAGGTAACGCTAGCGTTGCCATACAGAGTTTCATCATAGGAATAGGCTAATAAATGAAAGCTAATTTCTTAGATAATTGTTTAGCTGCAACTGCATTTCAAGGATTTGGGAACTTTTTGTAGATTGTCCGACTGACGCTGCATGACCCAGCCCGCCCCCCCCTCCCTCTACCAGTGCCGGTCCAAGCCCAAGCCCCTTTACACTGGCAGCTACAGGGACGAAACAATGTTGAATCTTTTTTTATTAAAATGTATTTTTTTTCCTCAGAAAATAATCAAAAAGAACCAATAAGAGTATTGCTAAGGAACCAAACCCATAATCAGTATTGATAATAGTACTAGTATCGATAAAATCCTAACGATACCCATTCCTACACATTTAATAGTATTGCCCACCCCTATGCCCTATCAGTGCCACTCAGCCCCACGCCTATTCATCCCTACGGAATACATAAATCTTTGAAATGGGTCAGAAATATTTCTTTCATTTTTTAATAAGGAGGCTCAGTAATTTCCTTAAACAGCTGGCCACTGTAGTTTTTTTATCAAATATTCCTCAAACATAAGTCAAAAGTAAATAGCTGTCAATTGTTTTTGTATTTACATCATCAACAACAGTGTGACTCATTGAGGATTTTTGGACAACAATTGAGCTCTATGGCACACAGGAATAAATTATATCATGCTTTGGATACTCAGACAATCATTTTTAGTAGGATCAATTCACTGCTGTTTATGGTCTTTTCATGAGCTTTGTTGACAATAAGAAAAATATAGACAATGACCAGGCTTATCCATTAACACCAGGGAGCACAAAAGCAAAACTCCTCGGCTGTCACCAGGTAAACAAGGGCATGGTATGAGATGACCTTTCAAGATGTGTGGTTATCAAAAAATGTCAGTCACCACTTGCTGCCATTTGGGACCAGGAAGTGTGTAACTGCTTAATTTATCCTTAACTAGTTTTATTGCAGACACTGCTGTAGTTAAAATGTATAGTATGAACCAAAGCCAGCTGCTCACCATCCAGTGTTGAACTCCACATGTGCATCGAACAGAGCAACGACGGGAGCGGAGGCTGCCCTCCATCCGCTGACTCTGGATCTGATCAGTCCTTCCTGCTTGTCATGGCGGACCACCTTGATGAATCCCGGGCCGTACTGAATGTTGGTCTCCTTTACAAATCTCTGCAGATGCTCTTTCAGTTCCACTGGAGAGAAAGCGGCACAAACAAATACACTTGGATGTTAAAGAAAACTCACTGAAGCCTGTTGCAGCATTGATCTTATTGACAAAGCTACACAGAATCTCCCTCAGCACTAAGGAAAAGCAATCTGAGCATGTGTGTGTGTGCCACAAATGCTTGTGTGTGGTGTGTGTTAACAATTTAGCTAAATGTCTATCAAAAACATGCAGTACATTCAAAGTTACTGAATTTGAAGGATAATTCTGTTTTTTTTTTACAACATGTGTTTTGCCAAGCCTACTGGCTGATTACACTTTACTAACACATTTCATTTCGGTGTGGATGCACAAGGTATTAGCCATATGTTGCAACAATAACACACATACACACTTCATGAACCCCGTGGCAGAGCGTAGGATACACAACAATTAAACAAAATATGCCCTTGAATAGACAAACACGGTGAATTGACATTAACATGAAGTCTAGAAATAGTGTGGCAGTGGTGTGGCAGCAGGGAGTGGTGTGGCAGCAAGGGAGCAGTCCTGGCCTGACTGTTCACAAATAAGTTGACCAAGACAACCTATTCTCACTTCCACCACTTTGTCAGTGCCCCTCTGCATCAGGCTTTCAACTAGCTCCAATGTAAACCCTTGAACAAAATGAAATAGTTTTCCCAGTTTGGTGAGGAATAACTTGCCTACACAGACCCCTAGACATCAAACCAATCACGTTCAAGAAAGCTTTGGTTGAATGCAGGTAAACAGTCCATCTGGAGAGCATAAAAGGCAGAACTCACTGGCAGAAATTAAATCTGGGAACCCACTGGCTATTGTCTGTGTATGATTTAGTTTTTTATTGGTTGAAAATAAGTTTGTTGGAAACTGGCTACTTGTGAAACAATCCGGTCATACACATCCTCTCTCAACTCAGATTCCTGTCTTGTACTTCAAGTTGCAAATTGGACTGTTAACAATGAACAGCAAAAAGAAAAAAGTAGTCTTACTACACAGGAACCCAAGAAATACAGCCCTCTTGCCCCCTTCTCCATCGTTAGACTGAAAGACATTGGGTTTCGAGATTTGTGAAAAACAGCCTATAAAGACTCAAGGAGAGCACAGATGGATGGGTCAGTGACAATGCCCAATGCACAACAGGATGGGCCTCTAACTGACCTGAACTCTAACTAACCACACATTCCAGGTGTGTCAGGAATACAGATAGGAATCAAAGGACAAAGAGGCTGACTTTTCCATACAAAATTAAGTGTACATTAATGGATGTGTTATGCTAAGCTAAAATACAGGATAACAAATGAAGCTTTCTTTTAACATGCTGATTTTGATCCAGGTACCACAGAAACTGAACCAATAGAAACTATTCAAATAGATCTGTTAATCTAGAATAGCTACAGAGACTTTCTGTGGAGATAGAAATTTGGAGAATGGGAAAATATAACCAGTTAACAACCAAATTCTTCATAGCTTGCAAGAAGAAAACAATGCAAGCTGAAATGCCAATTTTGACATTCACACACGCACAAGCTGTGATCCCAGGACCCCTTATATCTTGCACATTAATAGACAAAGACAGACCACTGGGGGACTTGTATTTATTGTTAATTTCTCTTATTCATTTGCTGTGCATATAGATTACTTTTTAATTTTCTGTGCATGTAGGTACTCATAATAACAGAGGCTGTAACATGATTGTCATCTATGAGCCTATTTAATGCACACTGTCTAATTCAGGTTTTATTCAGCGGTTGATATCAGGTTTTATTTTTCAGTAACTGAGGAAGGGTAACTTTCAAAGTTGGGGGAATTAGAGATGTGAAGAAAAGAATATTGATTCTGTAAAAGAAAGGTAGACTTTATTATTCCAAATAGGGAAATGTAGGTGGTTGAGGTGCAGGAACACAAAAAAACAGACATAAAAAGAGAAATAAATACATATATGCAATTTGCAAATTGTACAACCGCCCATCCCCATCCATCTCGCTATCAAACACACAGACTCTTGCATACACACACTCACACAGGGAGAGCATTTCCAAACACATTCACTCTGACATGTGCTCACACAGACACACAGAGAGCACTTCCAAGCATCTCCAGCATACCCTACACACATTAAAATAAAGATCACTTACAAATAAACTCTACATCGACATATATACAACTAATAAATATATTGCACTAGAAAACATAGCCCTTACTAATATACCATCAAAATACAATCAAATCCTGTGTTTTTATACTGTTCCTCTCAGCAAGAACTTTTTTATTATAATTAAGCAGTTCTTTCATTTCAGGGTTGAACCATGGTTTGTTATTTGTGTGAAATGTTACTGTCTTTTTGGGAATAGTTAAGTCCTCACTAAAACAAATATAACCTAATACAGCAAATGCTGCATCATTAATATCTTGCGATGAGTCCAATGTGACTTCCCAATCACTGTTATCAAAACAATAACTCAGGTTTGACCCACTGGTCCAGCATCTGACTTCTATTTTTTTTTAGAAAAATTCTACTCGACACCAAGTGTGAAATCATTCTTCATGTAATTTATTCTTGCAAGAAGGAGCTGAGTTGAAATCACATACAAGTCATGTTTCCAAGTTGCTACTCAAAGGTCCATCTCTGAGCCTTTGTCTTTTATACCCTGTGACAGACAGAAACAGCAGGGGATGGTAAGAGTCTGAACTGGTTCAAACCAGTTCACTTCCTTATCTTTCCCAAACCCAGGTCTCCATTGTCTCTCTGTGGGGGGCTCGTCCTTGTCCTGTATTCCAGAGAAGCAAATGGTTGTCCTTCTCTTTGAAGTCCCGGTGGTCAACCCTTTTGTCCGAATACTCTCTGGTTCCTACAGCAAGGCCATCAGATCATAAATCTTATGTAAGACCCCTGAAGAGAAGTCACACCTAAGTGCAACAACTACAGGAAGGAAGAATCTGAAGCATCTCTTAATCTAAACATTCTGTGACCTGTAAGGTCACAACCTTACAGAAACCATTATTTTTCCAACAATTTTCCATGCTTTATCCTGAAGCAGCCAGGGTTGATAAGCAGGCATAAGCAAAATCACATGATGGTCCGAGCTTCCCAGCCATGGCATCAGCTTTGTTCTGTAGACTCTGGACGTTAACAAGAATGATGGATGGAAGTGGTTACCCAAAAGGCATTCTCTTAAATCATCTTCTGTCTATCTCGTATCTCTTGTTCTGGCTCTTACCTCAAGCTAAATTCTGGGCCCACGCAGAACTCCACTGAATCCCCAAGCCATACCAAACATGATTGAGGCCGACATCCACCAAACTTTGAAAAAAAGAAAATCTAAACAAGAAAGATGGGTGGATCAGTTCAATCCGAATCACTTTGTTGGACCGAGCAAACCCAAAAATATCCCAGGATGCCTAAGAGCTCCAGGGAGCTCCAGATGAAATTTGTCCATCCATTCCCTCCAGCGTAACCTTTCCTCAGCCACTGGGTGAAACTTTTCTTTTTCCTGCGATAGTGGTGTTGATGCTAATTCACTAATTGAGATGTGTTAGATCATAAATTGGAAACAATTTTGAACTGTTTCAAAAATCTTCCCTTGTGCTTCTTAATCTCTCAGTTGCTGAACAGTGCATTATGTCAATTTAAGGTCATACCTCTTGCCAAGATATCCTTCACTGACTTTACTTGGTATATACACTGGTCCTCCTTCATTCATAAAGTGTCCATCACTGTATTCATTGTCTTTAGTCATCATCACATTCATTTATTTGTCTGTTCGGTAGGTATTGATTGCACGGCTGTGAGCACCCATTTAACATTGGAGGACACCATTGGTATACCCTCCAAACCATCCATGGGATTCTGGATGCAGTTCCATCAGGGAAAACTTTTAAAAACCTAACAGCTAAACCGACCAATTCTAAGCATTTTGAAACATAGATCTAGATTATTTAATTAATGTTACATGAGAGGTTAAGCTGTTATGATCACAACATCCTCCCTCACCTCCTCCAAGTCACTCATACCTGCCCTTTCCCCAGCATCCCTCAATGTCCACCGAGTACACATTAGTTAACATGAGATTATTTGGCAAACTATTGCATGCTGTTCATACTTGTATATATTTGAACAGCATGGGTCTACATGATTTACATGGCGGATAGCTGTAGGTGAATGTGTTATTCTTAAACTTTAAGTTGATCCTTTCTTATTTACCTCCATGCCTCAACTGCTGCCATCTAACGACCAGATCAAATGGCCAAAGTTCCAAGATTGGGGGTTGTGGCAAGACAGGATATAAATTTAGTTGAGATTGTGAATTCGAAGAGTTCCAGAGACAGCTGGAAGCTAGCTAGGATTATGTAACCTATACTTTGCAGTCTGGACAAAACTAGCATCCAATTTCACACCCCTTATAATCGATGATTCTCTCTCTGTCAGTGTGTGTTCTTTAAAAGCATGTCACAGTGGAAATGAATGTTGAGTGGTTCTGAATGTGATGCAAATTATAAGAGCAAAAAAATAGTGTAGGTGCAGGGGGCAATTTAAAACTTTCTGCTTGTACATATTGTACTTGTAAGTGATTACACCTAATCTTAGTTGTATGAGTAGTAGTTGATAATGTGGTTGTGTGTATGGAAAATTACGGTCACTGAACATGAGTACTCAGTAACAACCTTCAGAATTGAGACTGAATTAATGAATTAGCTATCACTGTCCCTAGATTAATTTAAATGTTAAAATTCTGTTATCATATATATATATATATATATATATGTATATATATATATATATAACTGACTATTTCTGATAGCTGAAGTTGAGTGCAATCACTCCCCTTCATCTTTAGTACCAATTCATGTGTCTACGTAACATATTTTGGTTTCATTTATTGCATTTATGCTAAATTTAATTGAAGCAAATCCCTGCAGCCAAGTTTCAAATTTGGGTGATAAGCCTGTAACCAGAAAAGTGGAGGCTGTAATAGCAGCAGATAAGAGCCCATGGTTTTGAAATGAGGTGTTGTACAATCACATATAAGTGTAATGCTTGGGTGATTAGGTTAAATACGGGTCTTGTTTTAATCCTGTCTGATCATTCCTGTGGTTGCTCATGCTGTACTACTTTCTAAAGCTTTGTCCCTACATTACTATTAAACTGGTAAGTAAAATGGTATCATAACTGATATAAATAAGATAATAAAAAGTGTGCCATGTGCCTTGAAATAGTCAGAGACTGTACTTTAAATACTGTGTTTGTGGCCATAACAATAAAATCTTGGGTTGGACTGAAGTCGGTTTAGTCATTCTTTGTGTTTATCATTATCACAATCACAGAAAACCCTACAATCTTAGTTTAGTAGCATGTTTACATTTTCTAATTAGCACTTAACATAAAGTACAGCTGAGGCAAGTGGTAATGTCATTCATTTTTAAGGTAACTGGCTATAAACTAAAGTATTGGACAACTTCAACGGTGACCTGATTTTGACGCTCAGGAAAAAGTTAAAGAATTAACAATGTCACCAACAATTGTTGATATTTTTATGTCTGGATCAAAGACATGGAACAACCAACTTACTTATGGAATTTTCAATCTGTATGTGTGTATAAATATAGCTAAACACTGATTTATTGTGTTGCTATGGAAACAGTTAATGCGAGAGGTCTATAGAGTTCATATTAAAACATAACAAATTTATTCTGTCAGATAATCAACCCACAGATGTGATACGCTACATACATATTCTTATATTGAGATTTAACATTGTGTTGCTTCTGTCTCTTACCATACGTGAGTTTCATTTATGCCTTGCACACATTTGGGTAGACCGACAGACCCAGAGAAACTCTGACACTCTAACCACAGTGGAACAGCGAACATCTTCATTTCCTTGTTGTGATTTCTCTCTGTTGTAATCCTGCCTGCAGGCTACGGCTGCTGTCTTCCCTTCTCTTTTCATTATTAACATCAGCCTGAATTCTCTAGTCTCTCTGTTTTCCTTTAATGAGCCTAAGTTTGCCACTGACCTGGAAGAAAGATGGGCTCATTTAAAATTGGAGTTGGGATTATTTGAAAAGCACCTTATTGAGTTACATGTATATGTGAGAATACTTCCAAACATAAAAATATAAAGTAATTCAATCAAGTGCACCTCCAGTTACCCAATTAATATTCAAAAGTTTAGTCACTGTGAAATATGTTTTCACTCCAACAAAGCTGAATTAGCTGATGACAACTACTGGACTCCGTCTGAGCAAAGAGGATGGTTGATGCCTTCACACTATCTGGAAAAAATGTAATTGTATTTAAATACCAGAGTAAAAAGAACAATGAACCTACCTTAGTCCAACCCAAAATGTTATTGTCACGTCCGGAAGAAGAATAGTATGCAACATACATATGACTTATCAAAGCATAGTTCACTTTATGTAGTTCTGGTAAATCCCTCAGTTTATACCTACATAGACATAACTGAATATGTAGTTTGCCTTATACAATCTTGTCCTTTAGCATGAGCATATTTCAGTAATATTTAGGTCAGAACAACCAGGGAAACATATACATACATAACATATACCAAAAGAGGGACTCTTTGTCAGTGGCGTTTGGTTCATTATTGGCACTGGGGTGCCGCCCCTCCTGCAATTCTAATTGTGTAATATATAGTTCATGTGTTGGCTTGTTTGCTAGCCCAAAATCCTAATCAGAATATGCCAACCCAAATGCAGACCCCACGGTATATATGGCAGCCCACACAGCTGTCTCCTATCCTACACAATATACAGCAAGTGGCAACAGGGCCTCTAGGTAGAGGGTTCGGCCTGTGCCTGTGCTTATAGAACTAGGGTTACAATATTGTAACCTTCATTCTTACTCACACAGACTCCACACTCTACTGGACTCTATCAGCCGGTTCTTATTCCCAATTCGTTGAATACAGATGCTTTGCCACAGCCCTCCGCATCTGATACTAGCGCACAAGGCACCCCTAGGACCCACAAGTCCTAAACCCTATCCAGCAAGTGGCTTGATAAAATACTTTATACAATTAATCTACTATGATTAATCAAATACTAGTCAACTAAATGTTTTAATACTAATTAAATGACACTTCTGTCCATCCAGGGAGAGTGATCCTCCTCTGTTGCTCTCCCAAAGGTTTCTTCCCTTTTTCTCCCTGTTAAAGGGTTTTTTAAAGGAGTTTTTCCTGAACCGATTAGAGGTCCCGGGACAGAGGATGTCGTATGTGTACAGATTGTAAAGCCCTCTGAGGCAAATTTGTAATTTGTGATTTTGGGCTATACAAAATAAGTTGAATTGAACTAAGCCACACTAGCTACCCTGTGAGGCTATAATGCTCATTATTAAAGAAACAAAAGTGTCCAAAGAAATCAAGAGACAACTTTGCAAATGTTATTTTAGAACATCTGCCACTCAACTTGTCAGCTCTACATTGCCCAACTTCCATTTTATTTGTGTTATCTGTATCTCTTACACTAAAAGTGTATTTAAACAAGGAGTGAACCTAATTTTTGCCTTTTAGTATGAAAAAACACCTGACAAAAAAGTATTGAGCCTAAAGTGCCAGCTATCACATATTACTACAACAGCTAGAATTTTCCATTCTAGCTGTTTTAGTGTTGTGATTGGATGTTACCATTGCAGATTTACACAGATGAAAAATGCAAATGACAAGGTAGTCTGTTCAGTTCAGACTCGGATTGAACTCAGAACTCTTCAGAATCTCTGGTTCTTTTGAAGACTGACTTCTAGCCTTTCTTTTTTTCCTATTGTCTCTGAAAGTTTATGAGGCAGATCCATAAAGCTCTTTGACACAATTTTTCTAAAGTTGCAATATTTTCAACTCGGATGACTCTCCACGTCATTTTGCAAAATCCTGGGCAAGATCTTGTCTAATCTCGTCTTTCCAATGACATTGTATGCAACCATAAAGCCTGTAAGGGGCTGAGGGGCCAGGTAGTTGCTGGAGTATACATACACCGACTCCTTCAGGACAGTGAGATCAGGTGTGGCAGGAGACACACCTAGACTTGATCTCCTCATCAAGGAGAGGAACAAAGGGCATGCAGGAAAAACGGATCGGGAGAGACATGCTGCAAGAGGAGCAGTGTGGGTGCTCCATCAGATCACAATGATACAAGAGCAACGACAGCAGAACGCTCTTATCCATGCAGAGGTCCAAAAGTGTATGGCTCAGCCCCTCCAGCACTAAGGGAAAGGACCAGGCAGCCAAATCCAAGTTGGTTTATTCCCGAAATGACAGAGAGCGACGATATAGAGGCCTAATTGATAGTCTTTGATAGCACAGCTAAGAGGGAGGGCTGGCCTGACGAGTCCTGGGCAGATCTTGTCGGATCCTTCCTCCTCGGTCCGGCACAGCAAGCATACCTCGACCTCCTTACTGACCAGGTCAAGGAATACGCTGTCTTAAAGAAGGAAATCCTGGCAAGGTACAGTTACAGTTTAGCAGCAAGAGCCCAGAGTTTCCATGACTTGAGATTTAAGCCAGAATTGTCAGCCAGGGCTCAAAAGTATGACCTTGGCCACGTAACCAAAGCTTGGCTGACATTCGACCCAGAGAAGCTAAGTGTCTTAGAGAGAATCATGATGGACAAATACATTTGATCTCTACTGTATGAGACCAAGAAAATGACCAGTCAGCAGTATCCACCCAATATAGATGAACTGGTTAGCCTGGTGGAGAG
The DNA here is from genome assembly GCA_016806645.1 of Ophiodon elongatus. NCBI lineage: Eukaryota > Metazoa > Chordata > Actinopteri > Perciformes > Hexagrammidae > Ophiodon > Ophiodon elongatus. The sequence continues at coordinate 530,938 of JACSYO010000917.1, read as the reverse complement.
CCAGAGAGTCACATCCAAATTGCTGACATCAACACGAGCCGGAGGTGAGCCAGAGATCTAGGGGAGAGGTACCAAGGACTACGAGGACACCTGAACTGGAGGGTCCAAGACGAAGGCGACCTTCTTCAACAGGTGATCTAAGGCGATGCTTTCAATGCGGAGAACCAAGCCACATATCCTGGGACTTTTCCAGGGGGATGATGAACCGAAGCCCACAGCCGACTCATCGGGTGGAAGACCCTGTCATTTACTCAACTCCTGCTGGGTGCAGGAAACCTCGCCAGCCCATATGATACCAGTCAAAGTGGATGGGGGAGATGCAGAAGCGCTGATAGACTCTGACAGTGTTGTGTCACTCGTCCAACCCCATCTTTTGGAACCATCAAGGCCTGGTGAGGTGGTGCCGGTATCCTGCGTACACAGGGACACCAAAGAGTACCCTACAGGCGTCATCAAACTTGCTACAGTTAGAGGCAGCTGTCAGCTGAAAGTAGGGGTCGTTCCATCTCTCCTGGTCCCATTCTTGGTGGGTCGGGATTGTCCACTATCTTATCGGCTGTACCAGGAGTGGGAGTCCACCAAGAACCAAGTCTGGGTCGAAATTGAAAAGCCGAGGGAAAGAGTGTACTCCAACCAGTACATCTCGTCAGGAGGTGCCTAAAGTGGTGTGTGGGGCACTTGAAGAAAGGAGGGGAGACACTGGACAACTTTCTTTTTGCCTTCCCATCGGGGCCAGGCACTGATGGCGAGGAGGACGAAGCCTCCTTGCTTCCAAATTTGAGGGGCCAATTTGGAACGGCCCAGAGGAGGGACTTGTTGGTTGTCCCAAAACAGTATATTTCAACAGCGTTGCACCTAGCCCACATCCATGTTCTCAGGGCCCACCTCATACCTCTCCTTATACAGTAATTGATGTGCCATTTTCCCGCATTGCTATGGACTTGGTGTTTCCCCTGGTGAAGTCTGCTAGGGCACATCAGTATATTCTGGTGATTCTCGATTATGCAACAAGATAGAAACCTTAGTTCTAGTTTGGTGAAAGAGCTCTGGGAATGAGCTTGATTTTCTGTTGTTTTTTGAAGTTGTTTTTATTAAATATCATTTAAAAACCTACAAACTGACTCCGCCTCTGACTGCTGCGCTGCCATTTATATCTGGGTCCTCCGTGCAATCCTGTTACAAGCCTATTAAATTCATTGGAATTCTGCCTTAATGTATATTACATATACCCTTTGAGGCTGTACTTAGACACTGCTGTGCTTTGTCGAAAAGTAGAATGGGAGTCAGAGCCTTCAGCTACCAAGATCCTTTCCAGTGGAACCAGCTCTCATTCAGTCGGGAAGTCGACTCTTAAAGCGCTCTCGAAGACTTTCCTCTTCAATAACGCTTCGGGCTGGCTCAGGCTTGCCTTGGACCAGCCGCTAGATATTCTGATATAGACCCAGACTGCCAGGGGACTTCCTACAATACTCTAAGATACTCCCTCTCCTCTTCCTCTCCATCTGTATGCATTCTTGTGGTATTAATGCATGTTACAAACTTAGTTTCTTCCCCAGAGTCTTTTTGCTTTCTTGTCTCTTTCACTTATATGGGTCGTCGTATTATCATTCTATTATATTCACTGCTGCTATTCTTATTAGTAGGATTCATATTTCTATTCTTGTTCATTAGCGTCATTCTATTATATCCATCACATATTGTTGAAGTTGTCTCCTTTTCTCTCCCCTCCCCCCTTATCTCTCTAATCACAGTAACAGCCAAGTTAAAATAGAATAAAATAGGTTTAATACAAAAATAAAAGGTAAAGTGCAGTGTAAGAAATGATTAAGTAAAAGTCAGCAGCAAACAGCAAAGTCCTCAGCCATGATTTAAAAGAAGTGACTGATGCAGCTGACCTGCAGTTTTCTGGGAGTATGTTCCAAATATATAATGTATTAAAAAGTGAAAACCGCTTCTGCGCGGTTAGTTTTGACTCTGAGGACCGCAAGCTCTAAGATGAGAAATATATTTTGGCAACATTTAGTGCTTTATAAACCAACAACAGTATTTTGAAATCAATTTGTTTGTTTAATTTAAGAAGGTCTGGCACATCCAACCATTTGATCTGTTCACGGCATTTACTCTGTGCTAGAATTGGACCACAGTCCCCTGATGATATGGCCATGTAAATTTGTGTCATCTGCATAATTATGGTAACTTATGTTGTTTTCCTTAATCTGAGCAAGTGCAAGTATGTTGATGTTAAACAGATAGGCCCCAGAATGGAGCCTTGGGGATCTCTGCATGTCATATTTGTCCGCTCAGATGTGTAATTACTTATCGACAAAAAGTAGTCCCTGTCCTTCAAGTAGGAATCAAACCAGTTTACTACGGTGCCAAAAATTCCCACCCAGTTTTCCAGTTGGTCTAGTAATGCTTAATTAATGGTAAATGGACTGCAATTATACAACGCTTTTCTAGTCTTAGTGATCACTCAAAGAATTTAACAACAAAAGCCAGCATTCACCCATTTACACACAGATTCATAAACTGGTGGCAGAGGTGTCAAAAGGTGCCAACCTGCTCATTAGAAACATTCATGCACACTCACATGGCACAACCATCGAGAGCAATTTGAGGTTCAATGTCTTGGCCAAGGCCACTTTGTAGACATGTAGACCCTAGGGCCGGGGATCAAACTCCTCATCTACCAAATAGTTTAGAACTGCTAAATTATCTAAGCCACCGCCGCTAAGTGTTAAGGTTAACTGCAAATGTTGCCACAGTCTGTGTTTAAGTGCATGCCATTGACCTGAACAAGACCAGTCTCAGGGCTGTGGTGTGGTTGAAACCCCCGTTTTTTTTTCTTTTTTTCTGGCCATTCCCCTTCCTCTGTCTCTGTCTTTAACACCTAGTAATCATCTGGGATCAGCACGCCTGCCTGTCATCAAGTAACCTGCTCCAACAGTCAGCCCTCATGTGTTTAGCGTCTTTGTATTTGTCTTATATTATAGATTCTTTGTTTGTAAAATATGCAGCTCTGCTGACAGGAGACTTGTCCGTGTTTATGATTGGTCATATGTTGCAAACACCACGACTTTTATGAGAACACACTCACACCAAACTGAAATGATGATATGTTGATAACCAGCTAAGTAGGAGCGTTTAGTATGATCACGGTTGTAAGGGTTAGTTAAGCCAGATAACCAAAAGATACCCTGGGTATGTTGAACTTGCTTTGTACTACAGGCCCCTGTACTCCTTGACTTCAGGGTAGAGAGCCATGGGTCTCTCCACCTGAATGGTTTAGTGGAACTCCGGGGTTATGTCCCTCTTTTCTAATTCAATGTGAACTTGTTTTTCGAACAGCAACCCTGGTCCCAATTTATTAATGGACCAAGGATATCTTTCCTCATAAGCCTTGAAAAAGCCCTGGCCTGAGAAGGAGCCCTCAGTAACCATGTCATCCTCAGCTTTCACTTCGGGGATGCGCAAGTTGTTTGATAGACCTGTATGGAGCAAAGATGCCTCTAAGACTTTTCTATCTCCGCCAGGGTCCCCGGAGTGCTGCTGAATATGCCATTGAGTTTCGTACAGAGTCAGCGGAGAATGGATCGAATGAGGAGTCCCTCAAGGCAGCATTTTCCCTGGGTCTGAGGGAGTTAATTAAGGATGAGTTAGTGTAATTTCCTGAACCAACTAATCTCAAAGATTTGATTTCCTTAGCTTTGTGAGTGGATAAGGAGAGGGGAGAAGCAGCATTGTTCTTCCTATGACTTTGCCTCACTGCAAACTCTGCCTCTGCCGGGCCGGCGAGCAGGGTTTGTACAAGGGATGAATGACTCTCTGGTGTTAGTTATGTTTTTGTTATTTTGCAGCCTTTTTGGTACGATTGCGTTTGATTTGGTTTTGTCGGGCCATTCACATTGCTCCTTCCTTTGTTTATTTCTCTCACACCTGGTAATCATCTGGAATCAGCACGCCTGCCTATAATCAAGTCCACCCTACAAGAACCTGCATCAAAAGCCAGTCTCTGCTGCATTTTTGTGCCATACATGGTTAATGTTCCACAGTCCAGCTCTAGACATTCGTCTATTTGAACGATGACTCTTTTACAGGTCAGAGTCCTGATACCTGGTTTCTTCCAAAAGATTCAGAGGAAGACACTGTGAATTTATGGGAAACATAATTAAACTAATTCAGCCTTTAAATGAACATTAATTAATCAGCCAGGCTTAAATATCTGAAAAAGTATTGAATTTCTGCTTCACATGTTGAATCTCACGATTGAAAACTGGAGAAACAATACTAGGCAACACACTGGAGTTTTATGACCCCTACCCTGCATTTCTCTTGTGAGGATCTCAAAATCTCACACACGCACACGCACACGCACACGCACACGCACACACACGGAAAGCAGCTTCTTGATGAATGTGAACATCATAAAAATTAACTGGTGAAGGAAATCACTGCTTCCAAAAAGTTTGGGAGATGTGCTCCAGATAATGATAATAAGAGAATAATGGAGAAACCAGATTCTTTGGAGAAACCACAGATTTGGTGCTGTTAGCTGTAACTTTAAGGCTTAGGAAATAAAAATGCACTTACCGCAACTTCACATATTATCAGTCTGCCACTGACTTGGAATATCATAATATATGATCATATCAATATCAATATTCAGAATTCAGTGCCAATTCTCACACAAGTGGCTCTGCTTTGGCCATGATGCAAAGAGATGGAACCCTATTACCACCAACCAGGGGAAGAAAAAAACTGCAGGCAGGGGACTGTCTCCAATAAAACAGGTACTGCATGTGATGAATTTACCCAGTAAACCATAGTCGGACACTTGCTTTACTGCTATGAGTAAATGTCCTTTGTTCCTGCTATTGCCAAGACTATGACAGTATTGTGGATTTTGATATATTATTCCGACTTTAAGGTTAAGAGTTGTTCTGTGGCAATGACATGTCTGCTTCCAACTCTACTATTGCTGCCATTCAAGGTAATGAGGCCCCAGGGGACTCAGAAGTGGTTGCTGAACAGTTGGATGAAATAAGCCCCAGCCCAAGAATCTCAGCTGAACCACACACTCCTTTTAGAGGTAAAGGCACTTTTATCCCCCCAAAAATAGAAATGTATCAATAGATACATATTGCAGACTAGTGGAGAAGAATATCTCCCTCCTCCTCCCATCTTATTTAAAAGACTTCAATAGAGTTCATAGAGATGATTCGGTCTATTCAAATACCAGATAAACAGTAGTTGATTATACCTGGATACTAGTATTCCACTAATATTTTAAATAATTGCCCAATCAGTGTACAAACCACCTTAATCGAAGAGACTGGCCCGATTCGGTCCGATCAGAAGGAATTTTCAAATTGGGGTTGAGACAGCCCATTCTCATACCCAGCTTTGTCACGCTTCTTGGAGTCTGACAGTCGTCTGTTGTCTTTCTGCCCCACCGTGACAGTACCTACCCTTCATTTCCAACTGGAAGGGATTTTTTATTTATTTTGAAAAACATCTGGAACCCAACTGAATTTATAATCGTATTAATGCTAACAGTCACCATCTGAAATTCACCACTGAATGTTTTGAGCACAAGATGATCTTTTTGGACATCCTTGTCTACAGGGACTCAAACAGACTTGGTTTTAAATTATACTGTTAAAGCACTATCCATCTAAACTCTGAACTGTGCTAGATGGAGAATCTTTCCATTCACGTGGCTCACTGGTAGAGCAGGTCGTCCTTCAATCAGACGATTGGCAGGTTCGATCCCTGGTTCAGCTGTTCGATCCCCGGCTCCGCTAGTCCATGTCAATGTGCAAGGCACTTAACCCCAAATTGCTAGGCTGTGCCTGAGGTATATGAAAGTTAGATAGCCATTATGGGCAGGCACCTTGCATGGTAGCCTCTGCCCTCAGTGTAGGAATGGGAAAATTACATAAAGTGTAAAAGCGCTTTCAGTGGTCGGAAGACTCGAAAAGCGCTATCCAAGTACAATTCCATTTTCCATTTGTAGCTCCAATGCACACTACCAATCCCAAGCGGCTGACTTAGAAAAAACATTATAAACAAACATTACTACAATTTTGTTTTATAACCCATATATTTTGCTACGTTTACGCCACACTACACTACTCAGGAGTTGTAGAACCCTTAAAACAAAGAAAATGACGTCGACGTTGTTTTACTTAAAAAACTCCTGAGTTGCATTATAGTGTGGACGGGCAGAAATTGAGACCTTTGAAATTGATGATGTAGACACTCGCATTCAATACTTGATTGGGTCTTAGCAGTCACAATGTGTCCTTCCCTGATTCATCACGCCGCCAGAATAAAACAAACACGAGCCTTGATTACAGGCGTTGGTGACCTTGTTGTCTAGGCTAGCAGCTGTTGTGCAGTTTATTTATGCATTTTATAATTCTCCTACTGCCTATATAGATATACAGCCACCAGCACAGCTACAAGTGTGACAGACATTGACGAAACCAAGGGGAAACGAGTGAGAGACGTGTGTTTCTTTGATCTGTTCATTTTCAAATTAATTTGATGTGTGTGTGTGTGAGAGAGCGCGAGAGCAAGACCTACAGCCTTGTAACCAAGTTTGAAAAATTAAACTTATTTCTTCACAAAATTTGTCTGAGTGTGAGTGCGGGGAATGTAGAGGCCGATTTAAGTATCAAATACAACCTTTTATTACAAAAGAGTACAATAATAATATGTTGTATTTTCTGTAACTTAAGTAACTAATCTACTTCTTCTCCAGTGTACATGAGTGGTATGTGATTTTTGTTTTCAGGCATGTAATACGGAAATCATTTAAACAAACGGTGCAGAAACACTCATGGGGACGGAGATCAAACACAAATTAGTGTGGATGTTGTAAAGACACTCCAAAGATGATTGGATTGCACATGGCCACTTTGAAAATGTATGACAAGCAGAGGTCTTAACCAGACCAGATCAAGAGCATTTGAGTCTTATGTATATTCCAGTATTACCCCCTTGACAGGGCAATCCATCATTCAAAAACAAAGGCACATCAAAGAATCTGATCCAGAACTCAACAAATGTTTAACTAGGGCTCTCTACAAGAGCCCACCACATCTGAGAAACCTGCTAGTGAGAGCAGACCTTAAAGACTATTCCGTAATTTCACACACAAAGCCATTACTTTCATTCATCTACGAACAGGTAAAAATTTTAACGTCAACGTTGTCGTAACATGGAATTTAAACAATTGAACTGGCACGCTAACTCAATTGACAGATGGATGCCAACCTGAAAATTACAAAATTTGCTAATGAAGTCATCAGAAGTTGCAAATAAGTGTAACACTTGTATTGATGCACAGTAGCAGAAGGGAACTGATACATTTCTGCCCTAGGCTTTCCTCAGAGACATTGTGGGTGTGACCACATTTATAAAGCAGCCAAGAACTTGCTGGTGATTACCACTCCACTGATATAGATCATCGAAACAACATCATCACAAACCAAATACTAGTAAGATAAATAGTAAGAAAAACAGTTACAAGAAGATGTAAGTGAATAGAAAAAATATCGGTCATTTATCAGGATAAGTGACCAATTTACACACCAACACTAAGTAATGTTGGCCATAACATATGCAAACCCATTGTGTGCAGAACCCCCGTAGAACATACCAATAGATATACAACAATCATAACTTCATCAAAAGATGGAAACTAGCAAGAAAACTAATAGTAACTTAATAGTAAGTGACCAATTTAGTTGCACACTAACAACAATAAAATGCATGCTTGTACAGAAATACATATACATCAATAATACCCATCTGTATTCATAAACATATATTTTTTTATATTTAAGCCCCCAGGTTTCTCAGTCTGTAAATGTTGTAACCAATAGATCTCTCTTTGGAGAAGTTTCTCCTCCCTATCTCCTCCCCTCAACAATGGCCACAAAAATGAACCGTAGACTACAAACCAGCAGAAATAAAGTGTCTGGTTACAGGAGACTCCTCATCCATATTTCTGATGCTACTCTTATGCTCAGAAATCCTAATCATCAATTCCATTGTTGTCTTGTCCACAATGACATTTCAATAGGTAGCCTAAATATACATGTGATTCTACCCCTGACTTTCTTATTTTTCCGTGTGGGGGTGTTAAAAATGGTCCCTTTGGATCATGGCATTACAATTCACACAGCTCAAGCGAGGACATTTCCCTGGGGAAGAGAGTTTAGCATATAGATCTGTCTTAATAGGTCTGTCCATCAAATTACTGGGACGGTTAACAAACTCTCGGCCAACTATAGGGTCACTAAACACAAGATGACAGTTTTTTGATGACACTTTCAACCAACTAAGATGAAAAGATAGTAGTCAAGACAATGGAGTTTCACGAAGCTGAAACAAACATGGCCTTAAAATTCTCTTTTCTGTCGAACCATGAATGTCATAACCTGCAACATCAATAAAGTGATCCAAATGCTCTAATGCCCATGTGTCCTAGTCTACATTGGAAAAACTACCAGATACTTAAAGAAGAATTATTACTGAATTACCGAGCACAGATCCACAATTTGAAACCTGTGCTATGCTGTCTTTTTTAATTGCTCTGATTTTGATATAATATCCTCAGCTTGTGTTTGAATTTTTTTTGCTCTGTCTTTCCATTGCTGTGATATTGTTTATTGCCATTTGATATTATCACCCTTCCATATTAGCAGAGGCGCCTTTTCATAAGTTAGGATACATTTCCCCTTTTTCTTGTTATCACATCTGTTATTTAGTTGTCATGTGACTCCTGTTATATTCAAATTGTTCTGAATAATCTCTGGGTACTGTACAAGGTCTTTTGAAGTGTACTTTGGAGCTTTGTACATATTTTGTGTGTATATATTGTGTTTTATCGACAGGTAGTACATTCTTACTATGCACTATATGTCGGTTATATACGTCACACACTTTGTTTACTGTGTGCTGAGTATACGATCACTATATTGTCTGCACTGTAATGGATTTATTTAATCATTATTTCGGATCCAATATATTGTTACAATTTTCTTTTTTCTTGTTCTTGTATGTTGAAATAATAATTTATACATTATATTTTGTTTTTGTCATCCCATCTTATCATATAATAATTTTTGCTGAGCTGAACTATTTTCTTGTTAAATGCATTTTATGTTACTGTTGATCCAGTGTTAACCTACACATGACTAATAAAGTAAAAGTGAAACTGGTTCTTACGTGATGCTGTAGTTGTATGATATTCAAGTTGTTCTGATAAATCTTTAGGCACACGTGTACCATGGAGATTTGTGCGTGTCTTGCATATTTAAGAAAATTGCGTAGTTAATATGTCCACTAACGTGCTGAGCATATTATTATAAAATTGTCTGAACTGATGTGTAATATGTGATGAATCAATCCAATATGTATGTATGTATCCATATGCTGTATGTTTTCAATCCAAGGGAGTTGATTCGGACCCGGTGACCTGGCCTTGTATGGATTTGAAGGTGTGTCTCAATATTAAATATTTAAATATAATTAAATATATCTTCATAGAAGTATTGTCTTGTGTGCTGACTCAATTTCTTGCATCATTAGCAATAAACACAAAGTGCAGCTGAAGCTGATGAGAAAGTCATTGTTTTTTTTCCAGGTATTTGATCATTTACCACACAGTATTGGACAAATAAAAAATGTAACCTGCTGGATGCAGATGTAAAATCAAGTAGTCACCAAAGTTATTATAGTACATTGTTAACATGAATATCTGCACCATGTTTTATGGCAATCCATCTCTGACTCAACATTTCAGGATCAGATCACACAATTGATCAGTTCCTCATAGTAATTGTTTGATTAAATGATAGTGAAAATAATCATTACATGTAGCCCTATTTTTGAAATGATTGTTGAATTGGTATAAGTTATGAGATGAAGATTTGGTCAAAAGTGAGACCAAGTAATTCAAAGTAACGTCATTGTGACATTGATGGGGGTTTCCAAGGCTCAATGACCTTTGATTAGAACTTTGAGGCTTCTAATCAAATTTATGAATACAACCCCTGATGTCTAGCTTATTTACTATTCTGGTGGTAATGCATAATGATTGGACTTCATCTCCATTTTTGCCTTCATCAACACTCAGCTGACCCTCTTCTGTCATAATTACACCATGTAATAAGCTATAGTAATAATTGCACATTAAGTTATTTCCCATCGATTACCTTCATCACCACCATGCAATTGTTATTCACAGCAAAGAGAACACATTAAATCATATTTCCTAGAGAATTGTTACCTCAAACAGGTGTAATGCATTAAGAGGAAATAGTTTGAGGTAAATGTTGAATCGATTAATCCCCCTGGTTGTTCCGCTAATCAGTATTCAACCCTGTGCAGCCACCATATCTAAATTCTGATATACTGTATTATTGAAGTATAGAGGTGCAGAGATCCAGAAAATCTGTATGAAACTGTAGTGGATACATATTTCTGATAATAGTAATTATAGATTTGGCAGCAGTGAACAATGTTCCATAGTACGTGATGCAATTGTTAACACCAGTCTGCTGCAAAACGTTTTAATCTGTTTTCATGCACCACTGATGCAGTTAATGCCTGAATATGTCCTGATCTAGTCCACCATCAAAGTGTGACATGAAATTGGACAGTCGAGGCTATATCTCACCTACAGTAGTGAGTACTTACTGTAATTATTACATTCTAGATATTTGCCCTTTAGTGTGAGGAAAGACTCTCATAAATCTGTGTGAATTAAATCGACTCTTTATTTGCCTATATTTTTTATTATCATTTGGCTGCAGTTTTGTCAGAGTAATAAATGGCAACTTCAACAAGGAGATTTTTCCTACCATTTGTAAACAAAGTTAATTTATGAACATGACATTGAAATCAACTACTTTAGGTCAGACTAAAGAACCTTTCAGAGAAGAAATAACATTTCTCCTCTCAAGTTTAATTCAGAACATATGGGTCCGGAACTTAGAATCAGTCCACTCAAACTCGGTGGAGTGGGAGAATTCTAAGTTCTGGACCCAGGCAAGTGTTATTTGTTCTGAATTAAACGATTTGCCAATCAGCCCCAAGGATGGGACTTATGCCATTGTCGAGCCAAGGAGAGTTATAATAACAACAATGGAGTCCACAACAGACGACAATAATTCTGTTATCGTGGATGTTCTAAATGGATTAAAAGTTAAAAGTACCGGTTTAGACTCTGGTACGGCTCCTTTTTTGTGGCATCTTTGTTGGCATATCACAGTCCCGCTTGTCTACTCTTCTCCAGTCTTCCTCATTTGTGTCTGTAACCATAACGTTAAGCTCTGACTGCATTCATTCATTCATTGTACATGCATGTCTTCTCTATATGCCTGACATCGTAGGCTAGTTCTGTTTTTTATTAGTTTTCTCTTTTAACTCGCTCTGCTCCACTCCTAAAACACCGGGAAAAAGTATGTTGTTTTGGCAAAATATCACCTGTTGACTAAAAATGACGTTAGATTCAAGTGGATACGTTGATCACTAGCAATTAATGAGTGAAAATCAAACCCCCAACCCCTATGGACATCGATTAGAGAGGAAGCAGCGTCAGACTGAAGATGGAAACAGAGTGAAACGAGTTGACAAATAATGAGGTGGCTTATTTAATCCATATTTGCAATGTGTCCATACCAAATAACTGACTTAAATGTGAAAAGGTGTTCATTCATTGAGCTTTGAATTAAGACAGGTGGGCATGCTGTCCACATCTCTAAACTGGGTTGCATCAAAAGGAGAGGATGAACATATCATAAGAGTGCAATTACGAGAAAGTTTTATGATTCTTACGGCTGCTGCTGTGGTCATCTACCAGTATGATCTCTTTGAGCAGTTGTAATGGAGTCCTCTGGATCGCTGTGTGGATGGAGCGCAGTAACACCGACAAGGCCTCATTAACGAAGATGAAGATGACACTGAGCTGAGGAAGATCTGATGAATATGACATGTTTCTGCACCTGGGGGAAAGAGAGAATCAGAGTTTTTCTTTGGATAACAATACTGCCATCATACATCTTGATGAATTAATCAATTAGTTGAGTACGCCTCGATCGACTGACTGACCCGTCCGGTCGTAAATCCGGGATTGGCCGGGTGAGGGAGATACGGTCACTAAGGTAGCCATTGTAACCATAGTAACGGAACTTCCTGAGGGCGGCCGTTCGACTCTCGGGGCCCAGGTCGTGACCCCAGTGGTCGAACAGTGAGGAGGAGGCTGAGTCTGACGAGGACGCAGCATCTTCACTGTCCTTCTGAGGGGTCTCTGTGGACAAAGAGGGAGAGAGGTTGATGCACTTTGGAAAGAGTGTATTTTGAAGAGTTTTCTCCAGACCCACCACTGCTGTGCTGTCAGATGCTGTGAACCTACCTGATGTGGAGCAATTTAATGACAAATTAACTTTCCTCAGCGAAAAAAAATTACTATGACAGAGTGCTAAGTATGCTGTTTGGTTAATAAAGAAAATTTGTTCACTGAGGGTTGAAAGAATAATTTCAGCAGCTCGGAGGATAGAACAGAAATATGATGCGCCTCAATAGGGATTTTCATTGTTATTAGAAATAACTCATTCTGGCAGCCACGCCGATCTATTTCTGCAGAGGTGGACACTAACCACAAACATGCCCAAGGTAAAACAATGTGTTTTAAATGTAGCTTACTGTTCTGTGCTACATGGTCAGCAAGGGGCCGCTTCCCATGCATGGTGGAAAACAGTGAGAGACAAAAATAACCTTGAGGCATGTTTGGGCAGAAAAAAAACCAATAGAAACCTTACTTGGTGGTTTTGAAATATTTGCCTTTAATGTGAATTATTGCATGCAAATAATAAAAGTGGGTTGCACTCATTCTAGCTCGTCATGATTCATAACACAAATGTAGAATAATGCCCTGTTCTCTCTGAGTGGCAGATTTGGGGCAAAGAAGCTGCGGAATATGAAAGCAGTGATCTGCTGCTTGTCCAAATCAATGGAAGACAAGATCAACTGAGTGGATGAAATATTCATGAGTCTGAGACATGTAAAAATGTCCAACACTGATGGGATGTTTAAAAGGTGTAAAGAATAACAAAAAGTGCCCAAGCCTAAAAAAAATATTTGCAATTACAGTATGAGACTCAACTTAAATTAGTAAATAGTGAATTTTATATTCACTTTCACAACTTCCTATTCTCTTCCATAAGAATTTTTTTCAAAATATTTTGTGTTAAATAATTTAGAATATAAACTTGAAATTCAAAGATCGATGACTCTAGACAAAACCAATGTAGAGGGTGCTATCGCTGCAAAGAAATTAGTACACACTTCAATATCTTCTTTTTAGTAATTACAATTTTGGCCAAACAAGTGCACACGTCAAAACAAACACCTGGGAAATATATACAGATTTCTTAGCAAAAATACCTTTAATTTCAGTTGGGCTTTAAGATTCTGGCTCACGTCTGTGAAATATCACCTTTTGTTTTCTCTCCTGCCTTTCAAACAAGCCTGCTGAAGGACTGTGAAGTGCCTCCTCTCCTTCCTGAGCTGAATAGGTTTGTTATTAGTTTGAAGAACAGTACTTCCCCCTCTGGCAATAACATGCTTAATGTTCTCGTGGGTGGAATGCCACTTTCCTATGAATCCCCTCAGAGCCTCATAATAAGCACCCTAAAAGCATTGCAAATTATTTTGTGTTACACTTTTCTTGGCCACAAATGCACCTACAATTTTGTGGAAATTGAAGTCGCCTCATTTGGGCATCTTTTTTTGTAGAAATCTGAAATAAAGAGGAATGTTGGTTGAAAAAAGCCATTTATATTCTCTGATGCTTTTAGTTAATGCATTGAGCTTTTTTAGCACAGGGGGACAGCAGGAATGAGACTGCATGCTTTGAAAGGTTTCTCAGCATAGCCACATTCTGGAGAGGGAAAAGGACAGATGCTTCACAGAGCAACTACACTATGTGTGTGTGTGTGTAATACAGTAGTGTATGTGCAACAGGGAGTGCTTAGTGCATATGAGTGTGTTTTACTGTGGACTATCAGGAACAATTTAATTAGACTTGCTTATTTCAATGTGTAAACATTTTATTTCCCCTAGTCATCGCATTATTGTACTTCCTTCATGTCAACATGTCATTTGACATGTTTTTACCTTTTGAAGTATTAATGTGCTCGGCAAATTTCATGAAAATAATAATGACAGCCATTTACCTCAAATGCACACAGTTCATTCAAAATGTGCCAGATGAATAGGTCATTCAGTGTCACTGCTCAAAGTATGGAGGAGCCTGCTTTTTGGTTTAATTTACAGATGCAGTAGGCAGCTGCTTGGTGAAAAATGTATGGTACGCGCATTGAATGATTGGGTCACAGCACCAAACAAAGTTTGTCACTAGTTGGTGAACATAGTGAAGCATTTAGCAGCTAAAGAGACAGATATTTTCCTCAGTAGTAATTGTCTGCTGGATTTGCAAATTTGCAGCTGTCAACATATCTGTTGTGTTTACCAAAACAGTGTTTGCCAAATAAAGAATTACTGCTTTAAAGATACAGTCAAGACGTTTTCTTTTGTTTTGTTTTGTTGTTTTTTTGTTTTATATGTCACTTTGTGTATGAATTAAACAAACAAGACATTTTAATGAGTGAGCTGTAGAGGTTTTAAAATAAATATCTTTCACTTTTGACAGAGAAGAGCTGTGTCGCCCTGCTTCCAGTCTTCATACATGGCTTGGCCTAAAACATCCTGACTCCATCTCCATTTTCATTTTGTATACATGTTACTGATGTCCAACTATCATCTATTCCTACATTTCTATTGTGCTCTACAAATAAACTTGAACTAGACCAACTGAATTGATATGAGCTATACTTTTTGTAAAGTTAAAATTGTGTCCTAAGGATGGGGATATAGAGATGAAAATGGAAATATGGAAAAAGTTAATTTATTGGGGAGCATGAATGTTAAGTGAATTTTATGCTTATTACATATTTCAATGAAGTGCACATTTTGGTCTAATGGTGGGGCTAGAGGGAATGTCAGGGGGTCACAAGATGGTCATTAGAATTTCTACCTTAGATTTCACAGTGAATCTGGCCAGTACATATTACAAAATATATTATTTAGTTTATCAGCCACACGACCAAGGCCTGTGGAATTTGTTTTCAGCACAGTATGTTACTCTCTGCAGCTCAAATACATATATAGACAACATCAGACAAGTACATAAATGGTAATGCATGTCAGTGGGAAGTGAGGAGCGAAGAGTCAAGAGCCCAGATGGCTGAGGGAAAAAAAACTGTTTAGTTTTTGTAGACAGTATGTCTGTATGCAGAATGCTCGCTTTACAGATCTGTGAGTATGTAGAGATTCAAGTGTGGGGAGTGGTTTGCCAATGATGCTGGATGCCTTTTGTTATCAATTTGCTCTACCAAACTGTAATAGAGGATGTGATGGTGGACTTGATGTATTATTTTTCCACTTCAGGTTATTGCTAATGAATGTTCGGAGGAATTTAAAGGAGTCTGGTGACAATGGGGTCTCCATTTATGTGTATGGGTATTTTGAGGTTTGGCCTGCAACGAATGTCAATAATGAGGTCATAATCAGTTCTGGACCAGAATACAAGACTAACTGACCAGACAAAATCTTCCCTTCTTCTTAACTTTTTAAGTAAAAAAATATATAATCTTTTTTGTCCAATCAGTGTGCTAAATTGAAGCAATAAATCCCTTGGTGCATGCTATATTTACCTAGAAAGCTGATTTTGCAGCTGCAAAATCCGTTGGTCTTCTTGCATCCTGTGATGTCATTTGATGTGACTGTGAGGTAGTCTGATGCAAGAAAGAACTACAGGCTGTTTCAGCTTGGATTTCTCTGGGTAGCAAAGGGGTGTTCTCTTAGCATGTAAAAGTGTAGTCATTTGGAGAAGAGCATCACAACTACTGTAATGTGTGTGTGTGTGTGTGTGTGTGTGGTAGAGATAGAGAGAGGAACGGTGAATGTGGTGTGAGTGGCTGAGAAAGAGTGATTGGAGCAGAAGAGACTTAGTTTAGTGGTAGCATGGAAGAAATCAGCGTTCCAATCAATATAGCGCGCACAGCGTAAATCATTGCTTCGATTGACTACATTTACCATTAATGCTGACTGGACATCCATATAAAAGTTGTTGAATTTTGAAACTTGATTTTCTTTCATATTTTATAGGCAGAAATTCAAACAAGACAGACCGATGACGTGGACCATTCCGTGGTTGTCTGACCAATCAGACATCCTACGTTACTCCTTCAGCACTATAGAGTGGTATCTGTTTCATGACAACAACATAGACACAAACACGGGTGGATGTGGTCATTAGCTACTTCAGCAAATGCATCAATGATGTTGTACCAAGGATTACTGTGCAGACATTCCCAAAGCAGAAGCCCTGGGTTAATGGGGAAGTTTGCGCCAAATTAAAAGCATGGACCGACGCTTTCACCTCGGACAAATGGATGACGAAAAAAGATCCAGGTATGCGCTCTGGAGAGCCATTAGCAGTATGTGGGACAAAGTAGATTCTAGCTACCACGGATCCAACTCCAGGACCATGTGGTCTGGACTAAGAAGTATTACTCACTACAAAAAGAAATCCAGCAGTGCTGAGGTAATGTCTGCATCTCTCCCTGATGAACTGAACACTGTCTATGCCCACTTTGAGAACAACTTCCTGGCTGAGGCGGTACAGAAGGACCAGGACCCCTGCCCACTAATAATATCCAAGACAGATGTGAGCAGATCCTTCAAGAGGACACCTGGACCTGATGACATCACTGGCCGAGCTCTCAAGGTGTGTGCAGAACGACTGGCAGATGTCTTTATACAAATGTTTTACTGCTCACTGCTCCAGTCTGTAGTGGCCACATGTGTCAAAAAGACCACCATTCTTTGAACCTGAACCTGAACCATTGTCCCTGTCCCCAAAAAAGACCAAAGCCCTCTGCCTGAATGCTTACTGCCCAGTACCACTGACCTCTACCGTCATGCTATTTGAGATGTTAGTCAAAATCTTCATCACCTCGGTACCGCAACATCTGGCTCTCTTTATTTTTATATATTATTTGAATCTATGTAATACATTCTATTTAATGTTTTATGTGTTATATTCTATATTCTCATTTTACTTGAGTGATAATCTTTTGATACATTTTGAAGTTATAATAACATATAATGCAGTTTAAAGTGCTTCACAAGAGAAACTAATTAACAGGTATTTTATTTAAAATTATTTAATATATTTAAAAGTATAAACCCCCTGTTTATACTTTTAAATAAATTAAATAATTTTAAATGCTTGAAGCGAAAAACGATAGAATAATAAAATCCCAAAAACTGGAGATACAAAATAGGATAATATTGCTTCACAATACTTTTTGTAAGTTATTTTTGGTACATTGGGCATGCCAGTGTTAGATGACCTAAGGGAACAGTTCAGAACATCTGATAAGCAATCTGAGAGGGTGTTTACACACTTATCCTGTTTTTTTAAGAATGGAGATATTTATATTATCTGCACTCACTCTCAGATAATTTATTACTTTTACAAGCGCCGTCTCAGTACTGTGTCCCCTTCTAAAATTGGACTGACATTTTTCATAAATCTTGTTGCGAAAGTGCATGCATGTTTAAATACTGCCTTTTCCAATATTTTGCTTAAAAATGGCAGATTGGCCTAACATTTTGTCGAGATTATGCTTCTTGAGTAGAGGCTTGACTAGAGCTATGTTGAGTCCATCTGGGAAGATGCCTGTTTTTAGACAGCAATTTACAAAATCTAATACATCACAAATAAAACTGTCCAAAATCTCCTTTAAGCAAATAGTGGGAACTGCATCCAGGGAGCATGTGGAAAACTTCAATTGTATGATGTTTATAGCAGGTTCCCCATTCACTTCTTCTACAAAAATAATTCAGATGTATTTCACGGTCAACATCATGTGCAATAAATAATCCATAGCCTTGCAGTCTGAGGGGTTATCAACGTGCTATTTAAGATAATCTTATAGCTGATGATTAAGTACAATTGGAGGTAGCCTGTGAGCAATTTCATTGCCAACCACTGCTCCACTGTAATTATAGTGCATGTGATAAATAAAGAACCAGACCAGCTGGTAGTCCACAAACAGAGGACCTCAGGTCACTCTAGCAGCATCCAGGACTGCGTCGTGATGGTAAACACTGGCACTTACTGCTTTGATACCCTTGTTGGGGGTAGGAACTTGGCTGCCTGTCAATGTCTGCTCAGCTGTGATTACGCACAGAACACACGCATAATGCACACGTGATGGTTCAGGAAGAGAGAGTGAGGTGTACAATGTTGGAAATAATTTTTGGAAAGTTACATTTGCAACATTGAAAGGACATTGAGAGGGGTTTGAAGAGTGACACAATAAAAGTACTTACATGATATGGAGCGAGGTGTGAGAAAATGATGAGGAGAACAAGAAATAAAGGAATTCATCCCTGGGCATCTCTAAACTAGGCAACCCTGAGCTCCGTCACATCAGCTTGCTAGCTTTTATCGGCTCAGACATCAAGATAGCTCCCTGTCCACAGACATCCTTCTTGCCAACCAGATAGATAGATAGATAGATAGATCCTGACATAACAAAATGGCCACACTACAGCTCCCAGAATGCCTCATCACTCACCTAATTGAAGCAGGACTTAAGAGCTTCACAAAGGACAGGAGGGGGGCAGAGGGACAGAGAGCACACGGCTGGAAGGAGCTGGGCAAACAGACTGGGAACGGACACCTACGTACAGGAAATTACTAAAAAGACTAAGAACTGTGAAGAAGAAGAAGACCTTGTAACCAGGGAAAATGAACATGCTATGTTTTGTTTTCGTTGGAGCTTAAGGAACCACTTTCTCCTCTGGGACGTTTTAATGGTTGTTGGTGGATTTTGATTGAAGGAATTACCTGGGTTGCCTGTTTTACGGAAGAATAAAACTTCACCTTCGTTTGAACCTTCTACTTTTGCCTGTTTTTACAGTTATATTGCACTGCCCCAACCTAGCCTGTTCTAGGGACCTCTCGTGAGACTTAACTCAACCTTTTTCAGGACTTCACACAATAGACCACCAAACCCAAATGGAGCAACTGGTGCAGATGCTGTTGGAGAGCAAGAGGGCACAGCAAGAAACCAGTGCAGCATTGTTGCAACATCAAATAAAGGCTAACCAACTGAAAGAGCAGGGGATCCAACAGTTACAAAGGTTGAAACCCAAAGCAGCTGACTACATCCCTAAACTAGGAGTGGCCGGTGTGGAAGCTTACCTTCATGCATTTGAAGCTACAGCAGCTTGAGAGGAGTGGCCAAAGGCGCAGTGGGTTGGACTCCTGGCTCCTTTTCTATCGGGTGAGGCACTTAAAGCTTTTCAAGATGTAGAGGCCAGCATTGCTCAAGATTATGACCAGCTAAAAGGAGAGATTCGGAGCCGCCATGGTCTCTAAATTTACCATGGCTCAACGTTTCCATAAATGGTCTTTCCAAAGTGGGGTAACTCCCTGGTCCCAAATGCATGAGTTGATACGAGTGACGAAAAGGTGGCTAGAACCAGACAAGAACAGCCCCGCAGACATTATAGAGACCCTTGTTATGGACCATTATCTAAGAGCTCTGCCAGTAATTAATCAATTCAATTCAATTTCAATTCAATTTATTTTTGTATAGCCCAAAATCACAAATTAAAAATTTGCCTCAGAGGGCTTTACAATCTGTACACATCCTCTGTCCCAGGACCTCTCATCGGATCAGGAAAAACTCCCCCTAAAAAAAACCTTTCAACGGGGAGAAAAAGGGAAGAAACCTTCAGGAAAGCAACAGAGGAGGATCCCTCTCCCAGGATGGACAGAGTACAAATAGATGTCATGTGTACAGAATGAATAGCATTTCAGAGTTACAACACATTCAATTCACATGACAGAAATGATTCATGTAAAATCACCAGACGTTAACAACGGCCGCAGAGTTAGTAGAAGCAGTAGAGCAGTACCAGGCGGCCTCAGACATGCTCCGCCCAACCCGTATAGAGGCTATGGCTTGTGTCACAGCCCGGTCAAGTGTGCTTCGCCATAGAGGTCCTAAGCTGGCCAACCCTCACTCTGACCCACCCAATAGAGTCGTTAGTCAACCTGTGCAGCAACGAGGGTTCCTGAACCCAGAGTCCCGCCAGTGCTAGCGCTGTGGCAAATTGAGCCATATCTCGTGGCAGTGTGAAAAGCTGATTGAGCCAATGCCCACAACAGAGTCCGTTAGCAGCCCCCATTTCCCCTGTGCTGCCCTCCTGGGGGAAAGTAGAGACCGAAGACCAATGTGCCCAGTAACTGTGAATCAACGAAATGTAGAAGCCTTGCTCTATTCTGGAAGTGCCAGGACCCTGGTCCATGAGACCATGTTGGGGGCATCTCCCCTTGCTCAAGGCGACCCGGTTCCTGTTGTTTATGTCCATGGAGACACCCACAAGTACCCAACCACCGTTGTGAAGCTAACCACAACTAAGGGCATGTTTAAGTATGTCAAGGTGGGAGTAATCAAGACCCTTCCAGTTCCAGTCCTGATTGGTCGTGGCCTTCCAAATACTGTGGAGGGAAGCCCAAGAGAGGCTTAGTCGGGATTCCCGAAAACGTAAGCCAAAAAGTTAGGAAATGAATAGATCCTGGGTTAATGTTGCCAAACCATGCTCTTTCCCACCAGTTTCAGTCCAAGCCTTGGCAGAAGACTCTAGTGGCGCTGAATCGGATGACTCAGAACCACAACCTTTAAGTGGCTGAAATGCCGCCACTTAAAAGGTCAGTATGGAACAGCTCAGTTACAAGACCCCACCCTGGGAAATGCCTTAAGAAATGTCCAGGTGCTAGAGGGAACTTTGGTGGGAACCAGGTTAACTCCTTCCTACTCTCACTTTGCAATGAAAAATGATATATATTATATCAGGTAGTGAAAAGTATTGAGGAAAGTCGTTGAGCAACTCCTTGTTCCCCAACCTCATCGCTCCACAGTTCTGCAGTTAGCACACACTCACTTGCTGGGAGCTCAGTTGGTGGTAGAGAAAACAAAATAGAGAATATTGCAGAGGTTCTTTTGGCCAGGAGTTCACAAGGAGGTAGAGAACGCCCGTATCCCTTTGCCTATCATAGAAACCCCCTTTGAAAGGGTAGGGAGGGATAATGTGAGTCCACTCCCCAAGAGTGCCCATGGACACCAGTACATCTTGGTCATAGTAGACTACGCCACCTGGTATCCGGAAGCCGTACCCTTAAGAAAGGCAAATGCTAAACAAATAGCAAAATAACTGTTCCTCTTCAGCAGCCGCGTAGGGATTCCAAAAGAGATAATTACCGACCAAAGGAGCCCCTTTATGTCCAGGGTCACCAAGGAGTTGTGTGGTCTTTTGCAAGGGAAATAGGTGAGAACCCTGTACCACCCCCAGACGGAGGAGCAACCCTGTCCCTATCGTGCCATAATTGAACATGTGGGGCCGATGCGTGGGGCAGCTGTGGTTCCCATTGTGAAGGAGCACATGGTGAAAGCTCAGAGGGCAGCTTATAACCAAGCAGCCTAACCCAGAGAAATCAAACCAGGAGACAGAGTCCTAGTTCTGGTCCCCACCGTGGAATGTAAGTTTTTGGCTACTTGGCAGGGACCATATGAAGTAGTTGAAAAGGTTGGGGAAGTGAAATACAAAGTACGGCAACCAGGGAAAAGGAAAGTTGAGCAAATTTAACATTATTAACCTCCTAAAGAAATGGCAGGATCGAGAGGCATTGTTCAATTGTCTTCCCCCCCAGAGAGTCGAAAGAACTTGCCCGGGACGAAGTGCAGTTTGACCCGGACCTCTCCCCTCCCCAACTGCAGCAAGCAAAAGAGCTTAAGGAGGGTAATCAGGATGTCTTTTCATTCCTCCCAGGCTGCACCCACCTGGTGGAACATGAAATGCGCACCCAGCCAGGAGAAGCGGTGAACCAAAGGCCGGAGGCCCGCAAGAAACTGATTGATGAGGAGGTAAGGAAGATGTTGGAGTTGAATGTGATTGAGGAGTCCAAGAGTGCCTGGTCAAGCCCCATCATCCTGGCAGACAAGCCATGTTTCCAAGGACATTTCTGTAATAATTTCAGAAAAGTAAATTAAGTGTCTGAATTTGATGCATATCCCATGCCTTGTGACAACGAGTTAATTGAAAGCCTGGGCAATGCACGATTCCTAACCACCCGGGATCTCACGAAGGGATCCGACAAGCAGCCTTGACGGCAAATCCCAAGAAATGTAAGCTGGCCTTCGGTGAGACAAACTACTTGGGGTACACCATTGGGTGGGGCCTTGTCAAACCACAGGAGGCAAAACTTTGTGCCGTCCGGGACTGGCCAAAACCATTGACAAAGAAGCAGGTGAGATCCTTTTTGGGCCTTGCAAATTATTACCACCGATTCATCCCTGACTTTTCTATGGTAGCTGCCCCTCTCACAGAACTGACAACAAAGAAACACTCCTGTATGGTGACATGGACTCCAGCTGCAGAAGAAGTGACCTGAAGAGGGCTTTGTGTTCAAAACCGGTCCTTATTGCCCCCGACTTCAGCAAGGAGTTTGTGGTCCAGGCAGATGCCTCTGAGGTGGGTCTAGGCGCTGTGCTAGCACAGATCAATGAAAGTGAGGAACACCCGGTTTTTTATTTGAGTTGGAAGTTGCTGCCTAGAGAGAAGAACTATGCCACAGTGGAGAAAGAGTGCCTAGCCATAAAATGGGCCCTGGAAACACTCAAATACTACATGCTTGGAAGGAGGTTCACTCTAGTGACAGATCATTCGCCTTTACAATGGATGGCTAAAAACAAAGAGACAAACAGCAGGGTAACTAGGTGGTTCTTAAGCCTCCAGCCAGTCGTTCACAGGCCGGGACGGTGCCATGGAAACGCAGATGCCCTGTGCCCGCTGTGATGCCTTCTGGTCCTCACCCTGCCGAGGACGTCAGGCCCGGGGAGAGGGATGTGTGCCTGTTGCCTGTTTTTTCAGTTATATTACACAGCCCCACCCTAGCCTGCCCTAGGGACCTCTTGTGACATTACAGTGCGAAAGACTTTTCTCCTTACTGCTTGAGCATTCTCCACTGGACTTTGTAAAATAATTCAGCTATACAATAAAAGCAGTCAACAAAGAGGTGATGGAGATGTCTTTTGAGTCAACAGAATTAACAAGTAAAGGCCTGTTGGTGTGGAGAGGAAATGTTTATGGTGTTTTTATCCTCTGCATTAAATCACACAGTGGAATCAGGACTATTCTGTTTATTTAGTCACATTGATTTACGTGTGGGATAAAGGGATGCACATAAACAGCTTCAAATGATCTTAAATGGGACATGAGCCCGATTTGCAAAACAGTGTGTAGATGTAAAAACATTCAATTAGACTACTGCACCACCTCCATGTACTTTCAAGTTGCTCATCATCCCCACATTGAAACACTTGCTGCTTCGCAGGAACCTATCCCAGCAGGCTTTGCACTTGTAACACAAACACACACCCACTCACACCCGAGGATTTAAAAGAATTTGTTTTCGTGGAGAAAATCTCATTTGCTTTGCAAACCCTGCAAGATTATCTCCCTCCGAAAGCTTTTTTTGTTCCAATATTTAAAGAGGCAAGAGGGAAAACACAGGCAATTCATTTGCCTTTTTTACCAACTCAGTGCTCCTTCAAATCACACACCGACTTCTTTCATATCAGAGCAAGCGATGACAAAAGTGCTTTTTCAATCTGTTTGATTGCCACGGGCATGCTCACACAAAAGTTGTTTGCAAAATGTTGTGCTGCTCCCGGCTGGGGCAAAAAGTGAGCCCACCTGCACTTCCTCTCAGTAAATTAAACTAGTTTTTGCCAGTTTTGTGCTGCTGATTTTTAGGGTACAATGACACACACATAAGCTACTGACGTGTGCGTGACAGAGAGTAAGAGATGAGAGCCTGCAGCCTTGTGCAAAAGTTCACACATGATTAATTTAATCAAGCAGCAAGCAGATGGTAATCTTTGTCTACTTCCCCTCCACTCAGGTATGAATAATGTGTTTAATGCCTCACACCTGGACAAGTCAAATCTGTACTTACAATGCAATCAGAGAGCAAGACAATACACATAGCAGGACACACACAGGAAACTAGAACTGAGATACTTTGAACTGAAGATGTGTTATTGTAACTCTGCTGGCTTTATGTCAGTTAAAGGAACAGTGTTTAACATTTAGGGGAATCTTTTGGCAGAAATGGAAAATGATATTAATTTAGTATGTTTTCTTGTACCTGAAAATAATAATTTTGTGTTTTTGTTACCTTAGAATGAGCCACTTTTTTTCTACATATTGATGCACTTTGTATATTTTTCTTATTTTTGTACGTTGTATTGGGTATCCTTAACAAATAGCATTCTGCAAGAAAACAAGTTTTTTTAGTATTCTCAAAAAAGTGCATTTTTCAGATAGGAGGTTTTGCTCTTCGGCCATCAATATGAATGGTTCCTCCTCACAGAGCCGGCCTCCTTGTTTCTACAGTAACCCAGAGCGGACAAATCAACCTGTTTCGGCTTCCCTGGTTTAAAAACACAGTACTGTTGTTTTGGTCTCCAGGGCCGGAAAACAAAACAGGGGAAACCTCTGTTGGTCTTGAGGAGGTGCAGCACTTATTTCTGTCCAAACAACTCTCCATCTTCAATTGAAATCACTGCTATACCAACTCCCTTCTGACTCGATGCCAGCTCGTTCGCTCACCCAATCGTCGTCTCTCTCTCTCTCTCTCACACTCTCTCACTCTCACTCACTTACCACTACACACACTGGCTCTGTTATTCTCCGAATGAGCTAAACTACTCTTACAACAATTGTCTCTCGTTGTCCTACACGCTTGGGACACTGGAGACGTTTTAACTCGTTGCAATCTGCAACCTCACTTCTAGATAACGCCAAATCTTACACACTGGACCTTTAAAGTCATGGCTTTTTGGCATCCAAACTTCAGTCTCCAATGTGAAAATGTTCCGCAATTTCTGTATTCAAACAAACACAGAACTGTTACACATAGAGCTGATTTATTTTTGGTACTTGTATTAGAGAAGGAGCGATGGTACTGCTGTAGAACAGCGGAGAGTTGGAAAGAAAGTATGTTTTCTGTTCTCTCACGGCTGATGAATTTCAGAAGAATATTTTTTTTCATTTTGAAAGAATTAGTTTGTAGTACTTAGGTACAGAGCTGGATTCAAGACATGTTTAGTCCAGCTTAAGACATCATTAAGACTGGAGGTAGAAGAAAACAACTAACCTGGCTCTAAGAATACAAAAAAATAAAAAATCTCTGAAGCTGCCCAATAAACCTATTAACATGTACTGTACAGAAACAGAGACGTTAAAATGACGATTTGTGGTTTTAGTCGAACATTCCTGCTGGAACTGCTATTACTTGGTGAACGAGAGAAGTGTGCAGGTTTTCACTTCACATTATTTCAACATTTATCAAATAGAATGCACTTTAGTGCACGATTGTCACAATGTGTCTTCTTCCTCTTACTCAGTCAAATATGAACACACATACATTGAACACATTTTTCCCATTCAGTGGGTCTCTCTGAGGATATGGTTTCATGAATGTTGTCAATAAAAGTCCATACAGTGGCTTAAAAATTAAAGACAGAAGACCCTTCCATAACTTGCCTGAGTATCTTCTGTTTTCTTCAGTGACAAAGTAATCCAGTTGTCTGTACATCCATGGGTACATTTCAAACATGAACTGCTGATTCAGCATACTTTAAATAGTGACAATTTTCCAAAATGTAAACAAATATAGGCTTTTTTTTCACATGTTTTGGAGATAACTAATGCTCATGATGCCAGAGACATGGTTCTTATATTCCAGGGAAACTCCATCTTTCCCTGTTCCTCTATCCATCTTTATACAGAAATTTGCAATAATTGCAACAATTGATAGACATATGACTCAGGGGTGCCCAAGGCATCAGACAAACCTGATTTATTTTATTAATACTGTAAGAAATTGGCAATTCAGACTGGAAGACTGATTTTACTCTTCTGCCCTGCACCACCAGGAGGAAAACCTAAATAAACTGGAAACACATCTGTAGACTGATCTGACATCAGCTAACTGATCTACACTCAAAAAGTGGCTCATTTTCTTTATTGTGATTTACAGATCTTTTTTGTGCATTAGAAATGATAATGCATGACAAAGTATTACATAATATCCATCACAGTTTGTAGTTTATTTGATCGTGTGCTGCTGTAGTGGTCTTGAGACATGAGAGCGACAGGTACAATTGCATTGTCTTGTTATGAAGTGCATGCCTTAAAGCAGTTATTGAGCTGCTGAGTCCTCCAAAGAAGGAACCTCACCTTGTTGTTTACTGAGCAGAATAATGCAGTGTTCCCCATCTTGCTGTTGTCATAGTGTGATGGTCTGTCATTCCTTCTAACTGCCTATTTTTCTCTCCGTACAATGTGTGTATGTTGCAGTTTGGCCACAAACATTAATCATCATGACTCCCAGGAGATACACACACATGTCTGCACACTGACTTACACACAAACAGGAAGACATGTGAAAAAACCAAACACTGGCATCATTCCATACAAGATGGGATGGTAATCTATGTCTTGATCACAGTTTGACTGGATTATCCAAGTGGCCCACTTCCAGAAATCAGTACAGATTGAGTGGGTCTTCCTGTAAATCCATATGGCTCTCTGCTGCAACAGACGGCTCCGCTGCTTCACTAATTACATTACAGCCCTACTGGTAAGGTTTTGTTGTCTCGTACAATTTAACTGCTAAAACAAGCATTTCTTGGAAAGAAGAAAAAAACACAAGAAAAAAAGATCCGACAGACGATATCAAGTTCTCTGTCATGGTGAGATGAAAAAGTGCAGAACATGCACACACAAGGTGTATGGCTTTGTTTACAGCAGTCATATTCCTGACTGAGGGACAGTTGTTATTGCATTATCAGTTAGCCAAGAAATAAAATTGGTGGGATTTGATATAAATGTAATAACTTTGCAGTTTGTTGCATAGACTAAACCTCAACAGCCACACTAGCAGCCCTGAGCTAAATGCTAACATGCTTACAATGACAATGCTAATGTTAGGCAGGTGTAATGTTCACCATCTAAGTTTTACATGCTAACATTTTCTAGCTTGCATTAAAGACAAGGCAAAGCTAAGGCGTCTTTAGTTTTGAAGGTATTTGGTCATCAACAATGTACTGGAAACATTTTAGATTTTTGATGATCGCTACAAGAAAACTTAAGGGATTCATCCTGACGTGGACATGCATGTCCGTTTCAAATTTCATGGCAATCCATCTAATAATTGAGACATTTCATTCAAAACTACAAATGTCAACCTCATGGTGGCGCTAAAAGAAAGATCAGAGCATGACCAACGTCCTTAGGATACTGGGAACAATGTCTGTACACAATTTATTTCTTGCCAATCCACATGATCAAAGTTGTCACCGTTATTTAGGGACAACAAATGTATGTACAATGTTTCACATCAATCCAGTCAATAGTTGTTAAGATATTTCAGTCTGAACCAAAGTGATGGGCCACCAGATAAACACACTGACATTAGCATCCCTAGAAAAATGTGTATTATGACTTGGAAATTGTTATGAATTATGACAGGATCAGCATAGTAGTCATTTTCACCATGATTTTATCTACAAGGATAAAATCGATGCTGCTGTTAACTCTTTGTTTGTTGGTCTTGTTTTGCCCTGAACAATCAGTACTGATATAAGTATCCATCCCAGCATTTCTGATGGACAAGGAAGTTGCACTAGCAGTTACTAGTGTCATTAAACTGTGAATGTTTAAAGAATGTTTGTGGAAGTTTTGCTGGAAGCAAGCTAGCTTGCTATCTGTGAATGAGGATGAAGTGTCAATTGTTAATCTTGCCCACAGAACTATAATTAGGTGATTACTTCTCCAACCAGCACAGATAGCCATCAATGAGCAGAAACCAGACCTGCTGAACAAATCAGAGATTCTGCTGGTGATTCAGAGGTTGGGAAACAGGTTTCAGAAAAACTACAAAAATACAGTTGGACCAAGATTGTGAAAAAATGTATTTTCATTTAACATTCTCTGGATTTAAAAGTTAATAAAGATGTGACTGCAAGTTGCAACAATTTTCAGAGGCAGACAGCAGGTGATCAAAACCCAGTAAATACCTTGTATTTTCTCCTCTGTGACCTCTTTCTGTGCACAACAATACTTCTGGTTGAAAGGAATGCATGAATTAGATCCAGAGAAATGTCATCTTTATGCAAATGCATTACTTTACCCGGAACAATACTTTCCAGCATCCTTCACTTGAATATACATCAGCATGTGCGGATTTAAATATGCATAAAAACAGATTGGAATGTTTTTTTCCCTCTGAACAAGACATTTGCATTTGCAGCAGCCTGTTTGCTCAAACAGCATAATGTGGTTGACTTGTCGGGGCATAATCAGAGGAACAGAAGGGCATGTATGTTCTCTAAGAAAGACACCCTGGAGACACTGGGAGGAAAAACTTGTTACTGGTGCTTCAGGAAGCCAATTAGTACACAGCAGGGGAGCAGCAGGTTCGTTGTGAAGAGAAGAGGGGAGATAATTTACTACCTTTCAATACAGACTTGCATCACATCTATTCTCTGTACAGTATAGAGTTGTCAGTGCTATTGATGAAGTGGAGCTTGCTCCAAATAGTCTCATTTATATGCGGTGATGAGTTCTTTAAAGTTAAGTATTGTTGGCTAATTTATCGCCCATACCGTTCAAGGTTTGTGAAGATCAAAGAAGTGTGAGGAACCTGGGGAGAGTGAAATTAGCGGTGAAAGAAACTCAGTAAACAACAAAGGCAAATAGTGTGGTTAACGTTGTGAAACAGTAGCACTTAACATTGTAACACTTGATTTTTACATATATAAGTACACATATAATGCATTGCAAACTATGGATGTAATGTCATTCAACAGTCAACTGTTGAGATGACAGGAAATGAGGAGAGAGAGATGGGGAAGGACAGGGCCACAGACAAAAAGTCAGGGGCTTATCCTCTCCAGTTCATCAAAATCTGGACCAATGTCAAAGGGTTGCACGTAGACATTGCTTCGCTTTAAACCCAAAAAGTTAGAAACCAAAAGATAGTTGGTTTTCATTTATTGTTATTTGACAATAACAATAAATAACTACTTGTTGTTTTTAGGCTTCTTTGTAGTCACTTTGCCTGTAAGGAGTTGGCCATGGTGTCAGTGAGATAAAAAAAAAGATACAAATAGTCAGTTCCTCTGCTCAGTGTTGAGGCTGAAGCCAACATAGCACTTCGCCAACTTGCCCTTTTGTCCTGAGAGCCTTCCAAAATGTATTTCTCCTTCAAGTATTCAGATGTCTCTTCAAAGTATGCCAAAACTATATTTTAAAAGCCCACAGTGGGCTTATTCCCGGTTGGTTCTCACATCATAAGAGTACTAATTTAGTCAAATAAATCACATCACAATTGTGTGTCAAACAAAAGTACCTAAGAACCCAAACTGTGTTAAAGCCTCTTCTGTTAGAACTATGTCTAAGAGTGTTTACGTTGATTTGTGAAGCCTGTGTAACCAGCAACTAAATAGCATTTCAGCCTCTGCTATTCTATACCCACTTCTTGGAAATTACTGTTCTGTAGCACAATGCATAGTCAGAAGTTTTAGTCTATGAGATTAAATAAATATGCCTTCCACAAACAGGCATGCCATGTGCCGATAAATAAAACATATTTCTCCTTCGACTTCGCAAATCAATCACATAACCAGTCAGCCAGATTCTCTGTTTGCACTGCTAAGTCTATGTTCAGCTCTAAGTGATCATGCTAATCATGCCAATAAGGTGCCAACATTAGTCACACCTCTCATTTCAGCTGCCTCACGTTTGCAACACAAGCACATAAATCAAAAGTATATGACACAATTCATGGGAGCTACTTTAAAAATGGCCCAGAGGACTGTAAATAAAGCTGCTCATTCCCCCTTGGCACAAAATGACCATATTAAATATATAGGGGCAGCTCAATAACTCCCTAATTACTTAAATTGCTGGGATTACTGCTCACTTAGTTTTGGAACAAAACTTTACACTGACTGGATTCCTCACTGCCATTATCAATCTGCCCAATGACAGACAACACTGCACAGAATGAGTTTCATGAGGTTTAATTTTTTGGATCTGGTTCCAGGTTGGTAAAATGCCCATGCACTAAGCTCATCACTCATCTTCCCATCAACAAGAGGCAGGCTTGTCATTTTAGCTATAGTTCCATCACTTTAGCCAATTAAATGACAAACATTAAATACATTTTGATGAGGGATTACAGGTTTATTTAATAGCTATGGTTAATTGTAGTAACACCTGTGTCTTTGGCAGATTATATCAGATGTGGTTAATTGATACTAATTACATATGTAACTCGACCAAAATTATGAGGTTTTTTTTGTTGATACAATTGACAGCTGGACATTTTGGGGCAAAACACATGGACTGCACAAAAGGCCAATGTGCAGTACTAGTACAAACGTTAGCTGTTAGCTAACAAGCTACACATATGACTGGTGAGGTAAGGACCCAGAAGCAGTACGATGGACAGAGAATCGTTGAGCAAAGCTTTATTCCAGGCAGAAGAAAAACAGTCTCGGTAAAGAAATCCACTCGGCGGAAAGCCAAGCCGTCAGGGGAGAAGGCAGACAGAAGCTATTCTCGTGGTCGGGGCCTGAAGGCTGAGTCTTTACTGCGGCAGAGGCAAGGTGGAGGAGTCCAAACAGGCAGGGCCGGCAACGTGGAAACAGTCGGCGGGTCAACGCTGGAAAGTCTGGCATACTGCGTAGAACAATCTGTCAGAGAGTGTGTGAGACTGGGGTTTAAATACTAAAGGGAGTAGGTGCAGCAGAGTGAGCAGGTGAGAGTGATTGAGCTGACGAGGTGGGTGTGACTAACAGGTGAGAGTGATGGAGCTGAAGAGGTGGGTGTGACTAACAGGTGAGAGTGATTGAGCTGACGAGGTGGGTGTGACTAACAGGTGAGAGTGATGAGCTGACGAGGTGGGTGAGACAAACAGGTGCACTGAATGAGCTGATTAGGTGAGTGAGCGATAGAGTGGCAGGAGAGAAGAGAAGTGTGACAACACACCATACATGTGCGTTTGTGTGACAGCTTAGCTTGATATTCCAGGATTTTATGTACAGTTTATGAATAGGAGCCTCAGGATGAGCATACATTTTTCCCTCTGGTTGAAACACTTGAATGAGTGCAGATACTTCCACTGCCCATGTCATATATATTTCCACTGCCCATGTCATATATATATATATATATTTATGCTATATATAATATGCTATTTAGTTGCTGGTTAAAATCCCTTTAAGAAATAAATCCCATTTTGTAAATGTGCACATTACTAACTTTGCTCCTTCTCCAGAGTCTTTGTACTTTCTCGCCTCACAGGTTTACATGGACCGTGGTCCTGCCTCCTGCTGATGCCCTGCTGATGCCCACACTTCTCTATTTCCTTCTGTATGAATGCATGTTCCATTAATGTACATTACTGACTTTGCTTTAGTCTTTGTGCTTTCTCTCCTTGCAGGATTCCATGGATCATGGTTAAAGCTGGACTGTGGGCTTGCCTGACACCTACTGCTACTATTATTATTATTCTTATAATTATTATTAGTTGCATTGCTATTAGTATTGTCAATGCCATTACTGCTTTAATTATCATTTTTATTCTACTACATCCACTGCTGCTGTTATTTTTGGTAGTTGTATCATCATCATGCCTACTACTCCATTATATGAATCATTTCTGTCATATGCATTGAATGTGTTATAACTCTGTTATGATGTTTATTCTGTAAACATGACATCTATTGTACTTCTGTCCATCCTGATAGAGGATCCTCCTCTGTTGCTCTCCTGAAGGTTTCTTCCCTTTTTCTCCCCTTAGAGGTTTTTGGGGGGGAGTTTTTCCTGAACCGATGAGAGGTCAAAGGTCAGAGGATGACGTATGTGTACAGATTGTAAAGCCCTCTGAGGAGAATTTTATATTTATGGTTTTGGGCGATACTTTCAACAACCATGTCTCATCACTCTTGTTAGCTGAAATTTTCAACCTGCAATTTTTGCAGGCACACCACACTGCCTTTATTGGTTAAACAGAGGCGTTTTTTGCAGTTTGTTGCATCTTTTTATATTATTGTTGCTAGGAATGAGTGCTAACGTTAGCTTAACACAAACCATGAACCGTACGCTACCTAATTGTTAATAGTAAGATTTGGATTAATGAAAATAACGTACCTGAAGTCTCAAGTACTTCACTAATTAGCTTCTTAATGTTTTCTGTTCAGATTTTTTTTATCTACGGTTGGTAAAGTCATATCGCTGCAAATATCCAGCAAAGGTCAACACTATGGAAAAAAACTGTAGTTAAGCTTTTTTCAAAAATGTCCCGACCAATATTTTGGGATGACAGAACTGTCCCTACCAATATTTGAGCAAACGTATCAAATAACATGGAGTGGTAAGACGCACAGAGAGAGAAAGCGAGAGGAGCAGAATAACTGAAATTTGCTCTTCCATTGTGATCTTCATGGCCGTAGCGAGCTATGACGTCGCTGAGGTCCGAACCTCAGTAGTTATTTCCTAAAAAGCATTCTCTCTGCATGACATGAAACTACTTGAAACTGACAGCCATCATTAAGACAGCGTTCTGTGGTGGTGAGGTGACTGGGGAAGGCAGAGTGTTGTGCACCACAGTGTCTCCATTGAGCTCTGTGTGACTGACCACACATCTATGGTCACTGCAGCGATTTTGAACACAAAAACTATGGAAAAACTAAAATCATACATCCTGATATATGAACAGTATCGGAAGATATTTTTTAATGCTTTTTGATATTGGCTATCTACAACCAGGGTCATTTTATAAGCTGACCATGAGTGTCCGTAGCAGACAGTCCATTATATTTTTATGTCTTGAACTGTCACCTGGCGCCAGAATTATGTTTTCCTTTACATAAATCAAACTTTTCCTCCATAAATTGATGCTGAAAAAATTTACCAGAATGCAGGAAATGTTCAATATTTTCAGAGGGAGGACCAGCAGTTACCCCACTAACCCTATTTATTGTCCCGACCAATGTTGAAACCAAACATACGCCCTTCACGCAGAAAAATAAATTGAAATGTTGTTGCACATCTTACTGTTTGCAAATAGAGTTGGGTAAAGGTTATAGAGCACTCTAAGCCCCTCTGACATTTGCAATGTTTTTTTTTTTTTAGCTTCCAATGACAATGCCATGGTGGGTTCTGGGCAACGTAACATCACAAGGTTGTGCACCTGCTGTGAGCTAAATATCACTCTTCTGTTTGGTGCTCTGAGTACATTTTCTCATGGAGTGCTGACAAAGGCTGCCTCAGTCGCACACAAGCTGTGACATTAGCTTCCAGGGCATTCAAACAAGTCCTGCTGAGGCATTTCAAAATGCAGCGCTGTGTACAAGTCCAAGGTCCATCCAGTGTTGAAAATATTTGTTACATTTTTTTTCAAGGAAAGTTATGCAAAGACCATGGCGGCGCCCAGCGATGTCACATGTGCTGGCTTTTGCTGATTCATGGTGTTATTTCTTAGAGCTGAATGCCTGAAGGGGATACAGAGTCCGTGAAGGACATTCTACTTGCTTGCGCTGTGTCCCTTGGTGCTGTTAGTGGTTGCTAAAGGGGAAACGTTAGGCAGCAATATAATGCACAATGACAAGGTGACAGCTCCTGGCCTTCAGTAAATAAAATCTCCTCATTATGACACATATTTCATAACTTCTGAATGATATTATTTTCTTCTTTCCTCCCTGTCACAGCTCATCCTCTAGGCTCTCTTATTCTTTCAGTTTGTTGGTCTGTCAACAGCAGCAGTTTGTTAGCTGTTCGTCCACCGTTCTGATCACAGATTTCCCGATGAGCCTACTTATTTCCCTCAGTACCCTCAGCAGTTTTTGTTTTAACCATTGAGAAAAAAAACAAGTTGTGTCTACTCAAATAGTCTTGTCACGTGTCGCTGTCCTTCCTCATTCTCTCTCGCTCTGATTCATCTACATGGGAGACAGCAGGGAATATCTGACAGCCACTGTGGGTCAGTGGACCGGTACTCTGCTGTGTGTGTGAGACAGAGGGGTGAGGGCTAGTGAGGGGGAAGCGTTCCATGCAGCAGTGCTGTTGGCTGAAACCACCAGACACAAGCACACAGCCTTCATTTACAAACTCACAGCTTGTGAATGTAAGACTCCACTGAATTAACTTTGATTGCATTAACACTGTTTCCCTGATATGCTTTCGGAAAAGTGAACTCAATAAATTTACAGTCACATGCCACAAAATGTAAACGATTGTCCTTGTGTTTCTGTTATAATAATATTGGTCTTCAGCGGCTTTGTTATGCAATTTTGCTCTTGAGGACTTTAATTTTTCTAAAATTGGGTGGATTCTGAGAAGCTAAACCTAAATGAATAAGATTAAGATTAATATAAGAGGATATTTTATCCACGTCTATCAAAAGTAATGAGTCATTTTTAAAAATACAGTGTAATTATACTGAATAATATGATTTAATTTACATTAAATCAACTTGTAGGGCCCCACCCATCAGGGAAAGTGATAGCCAAATAATGAGTCTCATAAAATGGTCTCATTCACTGAACTCAGTTTGGAACTCTAAATAATACTTAAATTAATAACTGTAACCAAAAATTATTATATCAATAGCTGGTAAATTGAAGAATTTTGTAGTTCTTGAAACAGCAGAGGTTTGTGGTATTCACACTCATGCAACTTTAAATAGACTAGTGTGTTTATTCCACAGTCATTCATCTACAAGATTAAAAAGATAAAAAAAACAATATAATCTAACTAAATAATTTAACAAATCAAAGTGTGTGTGTGTGTGTGTGCGCGCACCAGTTAGGTGCGTGCCTTATATTGTGTGTATTCAATGTTCTGCATCGGGTTTTCTGTGCATGAACTATAGCAAACCAGGGAGCGGATCCCCAAGCTCAGGTTTGGGGAAGTGATAGAGGGAGTCTTCTACCCAGGGTACATCTCAAGTCTCTTAATTGTCGTTTCCTCGCTCCTCTCTCGAACCAGAAGTTGTTCTGCGCCGCCATATTGACGGCCGTCCCAAAGCTCTTATTTCTGCTCTGAGGAGCGAGGAGGGATCTCTGAGGAGCGAGGAGGGATCTCTGAGGAGCGAGGAAACACGAGTGCAAGCTTCCAGAAAGTGTTTTAACGCTGGACACGCCCCCTCACTGTTCATCAGTTATTTGATTGGTCGGACTGATTGCTGGAGTTTCATACCAGAGTGAAGACGGATCACAAATTAAACTCAAGTTATATATTTGATCTGTTTACATATTCACCATCTGGTTAAAATATGTGTTCATTGTAGGTCTGAACAACAAAAGGACCACAAACAACTTTTTTCATTTATTAGAAATGTCTTTTCTTGACCTGTTATTTCCCTCAATAACTTTTATTATGGATATAATTAAAATCAGAGAGAGCTGGATAATTTATCATCATTTCCATTCAGTCATGTGAGGCTGATCATTCCTGAGTGTCGGGTTTTATGAGTTATATAATTTATGTTCAACCTGAAACATTAAACCTAATAAATTAATTCCAGTGTTCAAGAGAAACCATAATTGCCATAATTGCAAAACATACAGACGCAAATAATTCATCAATAAAACAAACGCATTTCGCCGTTAGAAATCGATCCTGTACATATAAGCAGGACACAGAACACAGTATAAATACCACACACGGTGTATAAATACTCAATGCCGTTTGTTTAACAGGTAACAGACTACAGAGAGAAAACATCTCTACTTGCTTAGTGATGATAACTGTGTCTTCATTAGTATGAGTAGTAGTTTAACACCATTAAATTAACTGAAAACATTTTACGGTCATTTTTATTAATATTTTAAGTGGATTTTTATTGGAATGTAAGTTAAAAACGGTCAGTGAGACTGATCATGTGTTCAGACACGAACTCCGTCAAAAGTCTCTCCAGCTGTTAAAGCGACTGACAGCTGATCCAGATGTGATCAGCGGCCGCCGACCTCCGTCATCAGAAACAGACGTCGCTTCACGTGATGCTTTTGAGGAAAGGACGTCTCATTTCGCTTAAAATATATTTCCTCGTTTCCTCTGTCCTCGCATGGTTTCCTTGCGTCTCTCCATGCATCCCTGGTGGGCGGGACTAAGACGCAAGGAAAAGACGCAAGTGAGGGAAACGGGGATGCGGTTATGAGACTTGGGATCTACCCACAGTTCAGGTGCTGCAGCCACGAGGCACGTAGCATTGGACACATCTGCAGTCCATCAGGTGATTAGAGCACGCATATGTTCACCGAGCTGGGAAGCAGTGGCAGATAGTCTGGGGCAGAAGACATGGAGGATGGCCTGAACCACTGGAGACAAGCTGCAGCAAACTGGAGGTAATCAAGCAGGCTCTCTGCTCTACCCACAGGACAGAGGAACTGCCTTGCATTGTGAGGAGGATGAAGGCTGAATCTTTCGTTAAGTTTGACCCCATCCCCTTTACCCCAACCTATTCATTAAAGGACATTTTTTTTGTTTTGTACCCACTGCCTTTTGAGTCTCCTGTTTTATTCTGAATCTTGCCTCCACGTCCCCATGGTTGCCACAGAACACACGTGGTCAGATCAGCACAAAAAGTCCCCTCTGTTGTATAGCTCTGTTGAAGGCCAACCCAGAGGACCGTGATATGTGTAGGATAATGCACTGGGTTAGAAAAAATGTGTGCTTGTTAGACCCTGTATGTGTGAAGCATAACTAACACAACTGTGGTAAAGCCAGCCACCCAAATATACTGACAACAACAACATTACAACAGTAAAGCTCAGTAAATATATTTAATCATATCACATGTACAATGGAAAAGGTAAACGGTCCGGTCCTTAGCCGTCTACTCTTACGTTATGCTAATCCCAGTTAATGTTATGTTAACAGTCCATGAAGACAGATGGTTACTTATCGGGCTGCTTTGTTAGCTTAGCGATATTGATCCCAACGGTTATGGATGGATGAACCATGCGGGAAAGAGTTGTCTTCAAATGTCGAGTGCAATCTTTGCTGTGTTGTGTTGTGATGGTGCAGATTAAAGAGAACCGGTTGCTTCAGTCTTTGTTCTCCTAGCAGAGTTTAGTTAGCTCTGCCCTAACTTGCTTGTTGCTCCTGTTGTTTTACAATCAGGGGGCAGACTGTGTCGAAGACGCTACTGAATTTCTTTACTCTCCGTTAGTGGAGCATAGTTAGCTTTTCAGAAATATTTTTAGGCAGGCTCTCGTGTTTTTGCAAGAAAGATGTAAATGGTAAATGGACCTGTACTTGTAGAGATCTCTTCCAGTCTTCCGACCACTCAAAGCTCTTTAACACTACATGACATAATTCACCCATTCATACACTGATGGGAGGGACTAAGGTGCCACTTGCCCATCAGGAGTAGCTAACATTCATACACATTCATACACCGTAGGCACAGCTACGGGAGACATTTGGGGTTTAGTGTCTTGCCCAAGGACACATCGACATGTGCTAGTGGAGCCGGGGATCCGATCCTCTGATTGAAGGACGACCCTGCTCACCACTGATAGTGGAATGCAGATCTTTGCCAAGTGTGTCGGCAAAGACCACTGATCTATTGTTTGATTGAATGAATACAACCAACAACTAGCTAACCCGTCTTGACACCAATGGGCTGCAAGGCATCGTAAAACACATTTAAAAACAAGCAGCTATTTATGCAGGCAATCAGCTTGAAGTTGTTGTAAGATCTCACCAAGTTGTCTGCCCGTGTTTGCTGCAACAGTATTCAAAATTAGCCGTGGACACAAACAGAGGTGTGTCACAGAGGTGACTAATACATCTACAGGATATGGGCAATGTTTTTGATCAGAAACATTTTCAACTCACATAGGCATCTTTGTGTCAGTTGGTTTCCCTCCTGGCCAATTCACACCCACTCAATTCTATCCCGTGACTTAGCATGTAATTGTGCACACTCTAAAATTAGCTCTGTATTCTGTCTAAATACTCATTTAGAATTGAAGGCACAGAATAGAAAAGCACTTTAAACCAATGTTACTTCCATCATGACCTAATAACTAACAACTTATATACATATTTATTACTAACCTTAGATTAAATGCTTTTATGAGAAATCTATGTAGCCACAACAGTTACTATGATATTTGGCACTAAAACCTTTTTGTTTTTGGTGTGGAGGAAAGGTTTGCCATTGTTTTATTCAGATAGAACTGCGCTGGGTTAAGTTAACTTCAAAGTCACATTTTACTGGTTTGGAACCAAAATTAGCTAATGTCAGTTATTTTCAATTCAGGTTTTGTTTTAAAAAAAATATTTGTAATACCAACATTTAAAGTCACTGATCTGGCTCCATAGACATTGCTTTGTCTTGCATAAGTTGATCTTATTTTGATGTTATTTATGGAATCCACCACAGTTATGATGCATTCAAAGTCTTGTGATTATCCTGCCGCTACCAACTCTTGGCAGTAAGTAAACATCACACACACTTTACCTCCATACTAACAGACGAGCTACACTTACATGACAAGAGAGAGAAGAATGTGACTGTTGTTTCTGAAGTGTTTTTTTATACTGTACTCACAAGTTTGAGTTTCTGTTGAGTGAGCTCTCTGTTCATCTGTACTTACAAAAACTGATCCTGCTTATGGCCCCGTTCTTCTTTTTCTGCTCATTTTACAGATATTCGTATTTTGAGTTATCTCTGCATTTCTGTATTTACGGTAATGGCACTCAGAGCTGCCACCAAGGATAATGAATTCACATCCTTTTTACACATTTGTTTCCTTTTTCTTTTTACACACAGATGCAATTTATTTATGAGAGGAATGAATATTTTTCTCAAACCCAAGGACAATCCAGAGTCATACAGCAGATTCAGCATCTACACTTTATAACAATGGATCCTCAATTAAACTCTAATTTAGAGGATGAAAAGGGCCTACTAAACTCTACCAAACCCAACGCTTAGTACCAAGCAAACTCTGCTTCTCTGTTTTTGTCATATTCTGATACCATTGACTGCAATTAATGTCATGTTTGATGGCATGCAATCTTAATTAAAAATCATACACAGCTGCAAGATTTCCAGTTTCTACAGAAAGGATCTGATGATGGAAAATCATGTCTATAATGTATAATGCATTCCATGTGATTTTCACTACAATTAATAAAATTAGACTAAACTAATATGATTACTAATTAATCTGATTACATTTTTAATCAGGACAGACAAGTGAATAAAGACAAAATAATTGTTTGTTATAACAGATAATTTATCATTTTTGTAGTGTATCGTGGTTTTATGATATATAAAGCTGTACATTCTAATTTCACTGTACATGTTAAAGCTCAAGTTTTAACTAGCAATAGCTAGAAACTC
Source organism: Ophiodon elongatus (assembly GCA_016806645.1). NCBI lineage: Eukaryota > Metazoa > Chordata > Actinopteri > Perciformes > Hexagrammidae > Ophiodon > Ophiodon elongatus. The sequence goes on along the minus strand of JACSYO010000917.1, from coordinate 491,280 downwards.
TCTGAGCGCGCATCAGTTTCATGCACTGTATTGGAACTTTGTTAAATTGCATCGACTTTATCAAATTAAAATACATTAAAATTAAAGTTTGTAAGCAAATATTTGGTGCTTAGACTCTACATGGATATTTGTAATCGAGGGGTGTTTGCCCTGAGGAGCAGCAACATAAATCCCAAAAAAGAAAAGGCCTAACATACAGAGCAGGACTAAAAATACCAAGAGTAATCAAACAGAAGTTGGCACAAACTGCATAATAATAAGCATTTCAAAGAATTGTTTATAATCAGTGTGTCATAACAGTGTACCATGGATGAATGGACAGAACAAAAAAAAGCAGAAAGACATTGAAAACCTGAGGTTCAGCAGTGACTGGATTTGGCCAAAGAGGTCAGCAGTGACCTGACAATTAATTGAATGCTGCTAAATAATAGGCAAAACACAAACGACCGACCACCAGTAATTAGGAATTGCTTACTGAGCTGTTAAGGCCTGAGGCGTTGGGATGCACACAGGAGGCATAAGCTGAGGATTACCATCAGTTATTGGAGGGAAGCTGGAGACAGACCTTGCATGGCTGATGAGGTTTACCTATTCTAAATGAATGACCTTAATAATGCTTTTGAAATATGTTTAAAAAGGTAAGATTTTTGTGAATATTTTGAGTGAAAGACCAAGAGGATAAACAGCAAAGATATTTTCACAGCCTGTTTTGCTCATATTCACTAAGGGTGCCAATGATTCTGGAGAGCACTGTACATCCTCTGTCATATTGTGAATTCTTCAAATGTGTTAAATCTAATCATCTCTTCTTCCTGTAAAACAATATATGGAGTGTGCTTATGTAAGCACCAATTTCAACCAGCAATATCATGACATCCACCCATCAATAAATCAATAAAACTTTTTGCAACAAGGAAGAGAGAGCCACAGTCCAATCAAATGATAAGATGTACACCATTTAAATATTCTGTTTCACTGGGGAATACATCACAGTACAGAAGCAGAAGACGCTGTTACTTGCGTATCACTGGAATCCATTCAGGTGGAATGGACTGTACTTGTATAGCGCTTTTCTAGTCTTTCGACCACTCAAAGTGCTGTCACACTACTTGTCATCATTCACCCAATCACACACTGATGGGAGGGGCTACCATGCAAGGTGACACCTGGCCATCAGGACTAGCTAACCATTCATACACCGCAGGAACAACCTGCGGGGGCAAATCGAGGTTAAATGTCTTGCCCAAGGACACATCGGCTGCAGTGGAATAGTCCTTTTTGCCTAGGAAGGTTCATAACTGAGTGAAATGACCCGGAAGTATCTAAGTGGCCGCCATGATAAGAGCTGTTCAAATTCTCTAAATGCAAAGGAAAGCTTCAATACTTCCTTACTTAGCTCCTTTAGCATAGAAAACACTGGACCTTCCTTTACGAAAGGAAAGGAGATAATTCTGACCCACAATTCCTTGCGGTGGCAACATTTAACATCTCCAGAATCTCTGATCCTGCTTCATCTTGGTGAGCATCCAAATGCATGAGAATCTGAGCGCTGCAACGAGGAGCTGGTGAGGTAGAAGTCAATTAGAGTAAATTGGCATTGACGAGTATCCTTTTGATAATTCTGCTCCCCCACAGAATCCTGGTAGAGGATGGATGCATCACCATAAACATATTTTGAATTGTTTTATAAGAAATGCATGCAGTTGCATCCATTCTCCCAAGAAATCTCATGTAATAAAATGAACAGCCATGATTCATTCTGACACACTGGAGACGCCGTTTCAAACAATTGGCTATAGGTTGAATCTGCTGCATTATAACATTCTGTAATAGAGAATATCAAAGGATACAATTATCAGAAAGTTTTCTTGTACCTTAAATTATTAACTCTATATATAATAACAAAGAGTTAATATCTGCAGTCTCATAGAGAATGAGTTGATCTGTGTAATACATAATACCTTTGTTACTACAGCAGTGGAAAATACTATGTAAGTATTCAGTATTCATCATAGAGTGCTTAGTCTTCTTGCTCCACTGCACAATGACAGGAGAGGGTCAGGGCAGCTGCAGTGATATTAAATCATTTAGATAATGCGTTGACCCGGGGGGAGCACAGACACAGTTGACCTCAGCAGAGCCGATAGCAGGAAGAGAGGATGTGACTGGACAGTCAATACACACCGTTCGCGCACACAAACACACATACATAGGGAGAGAGAGAGAGAGAGAGAGAGAGAGAGAGAGAGAGATCCAATCAGGCAGAATCCTCAGACATCCAGAGGGACTCATATATTGCTGGGACACATTTACCACTCGTGTCTGAGGGGAGAAAGGTTTGTTTATTTAGAAATGGGACAGGCGGTGCTGCTTTTGCCCTCTGCTCTTGAACAGAACAGATGGAGATGTTAAAGTGTTAAAAGAGAATAAATGTTATTTAAACAACTAAACAAATCATCATTGGAAATAAAAAAACATATTGTCGCATTTTGTCTTTTTGTTTTTTTCTGCCCAGGTTTTGAGGTATCAAGAACAATTTTGTCAAACGTTTTTTTGAAAGATTATCCAGATTAAATCAGACATTTTCAATGAGAAGTTGCTGTTGAATTGTTTGAATGTATCTTAAGCGGTAGTTCAGAAAGGAAGACTCTCTTTACACAGCTCTTCATTCATAAATCTCTCAGTCTCTATTTCGCCCTGTGATTACTCTATCAGCTGATTGGTGGGCGTCCACTTTAAATTAACCAACCAGATGCTGCACAGTTTGCTGAAGCCAATCATATTGTTGCTGTCAAACTGTTTTAAATAGGTTCTCCACTCTGCTGTTGTCAGTTGCACACCAAACCAGATGCGATGGGGATACAATTTTCCTTACCCTATTAACATCTGGTTGGTAACTGAGACAATGTTGGTTTCCGATTTTGATCCGTTTCGGGAAGAGTCAGGCCTCAACATCGCGGTTCAGCCAGAGCACTCACCTAGCGCGACGCAGCGGCTCCCAATCAGGAGCAAGAAGCCTCTCGGCTCAGTTAGAAGATGCTCGCTGGACATGGCATCTTCCATGTCCAAATATGGACAATCGTATCTATATTGCTGATTGTGGGTAGCGCTGACCTGCGGGTCAGATCTCTCTGTACAATCATGGGGATAGTGTAACATTTCTACAACAAGATGGTGAATTTCTCTGATTCACTAAACGTCCACACGGACACAGGCCATCCGTGGGTTTCTGGGGGTTCTGTCAAGGCCGGTGGTTTGCTAGCCACTGGCCTCCCTCTTTTGCACAGTTTGACTCCATCCGTTGCGATAATTAGCTGTGTCATTATCATCAACTGAGGGTGCTCCTCTTCCAAAGACATCATGGACGATAAATTTAGGTAACCGAATTTAGAGTTAATCCTCATTTAAAGCAATTTGTCAACTCGGCAATAGTCAGGGCCTCTTTTAGAATAAGGGGCTGCTATTTTGGCTGCAAACCAAGGCATCTCCTCATACCTCCCTGCAACAAATGGGACGTTACTCTGCTTCACCTCCTACATCCGCCCCGACCTCAACACAATAGTATCAAACTCATTAAAGCCGTAAAAGTGTCCGGTAAGTCATGCATATAACTGGTGGTGGTGTCATTTTCATGTCGGTTCTGGCGTTATGGGCACGTCATTTCATTTGTCTAATAGCATAGGATAGCATTATCTCAGTTATGCAACATTTTATATATCCTTATATTCTCTTTAAAGTTACTTCTCTCATTTTATTGTTTAAATATATCTTTTCTTATGACGGTATAATGTCATTGCATTCCAGTCTGTTTGACTCACACTCTTCTCTGGTCTAACGTGACCATGTTCTCCATTTGCTGGTCTACAGACCGTTTCTCAATCTCCCGGTCTCATATGACCGGTTTCTCAAATTCCTGGTTTAATGTAACCTGGCTTAACGTGACCGTTTCCTATTTCCTGGTCTAACGTGACCATTTATTATTTCCTGATCTAATGTGACCGTCTCTTATTTCCTAGTCTAACGTGACCGTTTCTTATTTCCTGGTCTAACGTGACCGTTTCCCATTTCCTGGTCTGGCGTGACCGTTTCCCATTTCCTGGTCTAGCGTGACCGTTTCCCATTTCCTGGTCTAGTGGGACCGTTTCCCATTTCCTGGTGTAACGTGACCGTTTCCTATTTCCTGGTCTAACGTGACCGTTTCGTATCTGCTGGTCTAACTTGACCGGTTCTCCTCTCCTGGTCTAACGTGACCTTTTCGGAAAGCCTGGTCTATCGTGGCCGTTTTCCTTTTTCAAAAATATAGAAGGTCTGTCGAGACCCCGCTATCAATTCCAGGATCTGTGAAAATCCTAACTTATTTTCTTTTGGTATATCTAGATCATCTCTATCCTATCTATCTATACCCCGAGACCCTGTCTCCTGTTCTGCGGTCGCTCAAGACCTTACTCTATCCTTTGACGGGTTTAACTTGACCTCTCTTAACACTGTTTTAACGTCAACTCATGCTAGCTCACCCTAACAAGCTCTAACCTTAACCATGTCTCTCATGACTAACTTTCTATTTTTGCTTAGGCAATCTCTGCGGCTGTAGGTAAGGTATTGATTTATTTTATTCATATAAAATAATCTTTTTGGGGGATTCTGCCTGATCATAAGTCAGCATCACTGCCCCTCAATTATCCTTGTAATACCACTTGTTCCTCAAGAGGAGACAGTGAGTCACTGTAGTGTCCATTTTCTTGTTTCTTCCTTTTTGGATTAAATAACTATAAACAAACTATGAAAACGTGTGGTCATACAGCCTTGGTTAGTGACCTAGTAAACACACTATAGGCCGATGCCACGCGTGGAGATTATAAAATAGCTGAGTCCTTTTGACCGGCTCTCATTTTCAGCAGTTCCAAAAGCTCCTAGCTCAACAGCTGTGAGAACTAATAATAGCCATGATCATTTTTACATTGATTATGATATGATTACATTTCTTAATGATGATTTTGGGGGAGTGGCTTTGGAGGGCGGTCTGAAGGGACGACTGTCCGTGTGGCCAACTTGGCAACTTCCTGCTACATATAGGAACTTTTGCAGCTAGTGCTGCCAACTGCCAGCTGGGTTTTTAGGTCAGATAATTCAAAAAATCTAGCATACTCTTGCTAGTGTCTCTAGATTATCAACCCTAGCTTTATATCCTTTCAGGCAATAGTTGTGACGACATAATTTGCAACGAGAAGATTCAGATTTGCATCCATAGAGAATTTGACTATGTGTATTGTAAAAATTATCACAGTGACAAACCCACAGAAAATTATCACTCAACTCTGCAGTTCCCATTTCCTCTGGTGGCTATTCATGCCAAGTAGATTTTATTTCTATAAAATCTACTTGGCAATAAATCCTAATAGCCACATGCTGTCGCAGCAAAACCCCTGAGTGTAATTAATTGAGTGCAGATTACTTATGAACTAAACTTTCCATTTTTAAGATGAATCTTGTGTTTTTTTTCTATGAGAAGTTGTCTCACTTTAACTAGGCTACTGTGTGTTTGAACGTAGCTGATGTTGTGCATAAAGGGGACAGATTAGCGCTGGGGGAAACGATTCAGGCTGGAGTTTGGACTGGATTATGGTTGCCTCACTGGGCTGCTTTGCCTACAGCTGAGAGTGGCTGATAGGGGGGTCATGGTAACGTCAGATAGCGCTATGAGCAGGCCAAACGTAATGTTTTTCAAGTAATAATTAGGGTTGTGGACTGTGTGGTTTCAAATCTACTAGAAAATCAGGATAACGGGGCTCAATAGTGTTATTTTCATTTGCCAGTACACTGGATGTGGATGCTCATTAGCGGATTCAATCCATGACCACCCAGAGTTCAGACCAGGAAGCAAAGTTGTAGTCTTACACCGTTCTCTGCACTTCCATTAGAGCAGTTACCCATCCAAAACTCTACAGAGACTGTCTGCCCCACGGCCACTTAAATTAATTAAATCAAAAGTAACCAGAAGAAGAGTTATACAAAATAACCTCATAAAAGTTAACACCACCAACGCAACAGTGCAACAAAATAGGAGAATTAAATGTGGACTCTTAAATATCAGATCTCTGTCATCCAAAGCTGTATTAGTAAATTATTTAATATCAGACAATCATGTTGATTTATTTTGTCTTACTGAAACCTGGCTGTGTCATGAAGAATATGTCAGCCTAAATGAATCAACTCCTTCAAATCATATTAATACTCACATTCCTTGAGGCACCGGCCGAGGAGGTGGAGTAGCAGCTATCTTTGACTCAAGCCTATTAATAAACCCTAAACCTAAATTAAACTACAACTCATTTGAAAGCCTTGTTCTTAGTCTTTCACATCCAACCTGGAAAACAATACAGCCAATTATATTTGTTATAGTGTACCGGGCTAGACACATAGCTCACACCGACTCCGTTTGTAAGTGACAGCAAAAAGTGTTTTATTAATCCAATGTTCTTCGTACAAGTTGGTGACAACAACTTCCCTTCTTCCTAAAAGTATCGCCGTTTGTCTCGAAACACTCAAAGGTCCACAATCCAGTTAATCCATAATTAGTTCCATTAATAATTCACATAACATGGTCGGAAAACTGTGCGGTTCCACTCTGCTCCAGATACTACTAAAGGTCGCAAAGTGTCATCCGAGAGACGTCAGTCTGTAACTTGCGTGTATTTATTACAATAACAAATGATAATGACATCTTGGTAACATTCAAGTTAGACACACATCTGATTAAAGTTCAATATGTAAATTCAATTAAATATTGTACTGCAAATTGAATTTGGCTCTTCCAATGACTTCTACTCTCATTATATGAATAATTTCTGTCATATTCATTGAATGTGTTGTAACTCTGTTATGATGTTCATTCTGTACACATGACATCTATTGTACTTCTGTCCATCCTGATAGAGGATCCTCCTCTGTTGCTCTCCTGAAGGTCTCTTCCCTTTTTCTCCCAGTTAAAAGTTTTTTTTGGGGAGTTTTTCCTGAACCGATGAGAGGTCCTGGGACAGAGGATGTCGTATGTGTACAGATTGTAAAGCCCTCTGAGGCTAATTTGTAATTTGTGATTTTGGGCTATACAAAATAAATTGAATTGAATTGAAATTTGTGAAATTATAAAAGAATGATGTATAGGCTTTTAATAACATGATGTGGCTTTAGTAGCAGTGACATTCGGCTCTGCTACTAAAGCCAATCTGACAGGAAGCAACATTTACCAGTCACCTATTTTGAATGGTATTGGGTGGACTGAGGAGGTTTACCAAGTGGGAACCATTACAGATGTTGCCTTCAATTAGACCAGGAAACTGAGAAAAACTCCCCATTGTGAAATTTGTATTTTTCTGTTGACAGTGGCGCTATGGAGTTGTTCTTGCGGAAACAAGATTTATATTGTTGGAGCAGTAAGAACTGAGGCAGCATCACAGCAATGATTTGCTGCTTAGAATGTGTCATTTTGAATTAGGGTCAGTTTCCTTTGACTGCACTTGTCAGATCGTAGGGATAAAGAAAAAACATATGTTCCTCCGATGGTACTTCACCGTCCCAAAATGTGACAAGTGGTCTTCTGAGGAGAAAGAGCATGAAAGAATTAAAAATGTCACCGCACTTCTGACATTGAACGTAGAGAGTGTTCTCTCTAAAAATAAAGGTTAAAAATGAGACACAGCTTTGAGTCCTGATAATGTATGGCTCCAGTGTCTTATAGCCTCGGCCTTTGCCCTCCAGCCTTCTGTCAGCCATGACCTAGTGGTGGCATAAACGTGGCAGCACACCAAAGACTGCAAGAGGGAGGAGGGGGACAGATGCCAGGCTGTAGACACATGCATGGGGGAGAGACAGAGGTAAGGAAAGAAAAAAGATGAGATGTGAGAAACATATCTGAATAAGCGATGAAGAAATGCAGAGAAAGAAGGCAGTGAGGAGGATGAAGCAGTGAGGAAAGAGCAGATAACAGAGTGCAGATGTAATCCTGCCTGACCTATTAAGCCTCCAGCTCTCAACCAATCCGTCAATCTAGAAGGTTTTCACATTTACATGAGCTGAAACTGGTGAAAATGTGTTGTAGGTTGTCAAACACAGAGGAACAAATCATCCACGAAACTAATACCACAGAATGCATGTCATCATAGAATGTGTTCAGCATAAGATACATTAAATAGAATGTTGACATATTTAATTTTAAATAATTGCGTTATCTCAATATAAATAAATAAGTAGCATGGTATTAACAACAATGGAAAATGTATGTGATGAATATACTTACTTTGGAAACAACCAGTATATTTGTATAATCAGATATAATCTATTATATGTACTACATATACTGTACATTTTATATCAACATACACACAAGGACACCAGAACTTTTTATGTATTAATAAATGTTACTGTTCTGTTTTGTTTTTGGTAAATATTCGTAAGTGATGGTCTAAATGTTTCGAAACCTTCCTTATCCGACCATGAATATAAAATAATTCTACTAAATGCCTTTATTTTACTGATATTGAATTATATTGAGTTTTAGTTTTATTCCAGAAACAGTTACATTAAATGACATTTAGACAAAAATATCAGAATCTGCTTTAAAAAGTATGGATGTCCTGAGTGATCCTCGTTCCAAGTCTGGTTTTGTCTTTTGGTTACTTTCAAAGGTAGTTTATTAATTCTCTGTCTCTCTCTGTCTGAGCCAACTGTTTGTGTCCATGTGAGTCATGTGTTTCAAGAAAATACACAATACCCGGGGGGAAGGGAAGAGGCAGAGATAATAGATGTATTGCATTAGCATATTTAGTTAATAAGTGTTCATATAGTGCCCGCAATTATTAATGAGGAGAGAGCATTTGCAGCTGCAGCTAGTAAAAAGGTTCTGTACTCGGCATCTTTTTTCAGAGCTCTCCAACTTTATTGTACGGTCGCTCCGTGCACTTTAAGTAGAAAATCCAAAATAATTCAGAGAGGTGCTGGTGTTCCTTATGTGATGGTTCTTGATATGCTTCCATGAGGTGTGAGTAATTCTGTAATTTATTTTAGAGCTGAATTTAATCAGGACACAAAAATAATTGAAGCTTTTGTCAAGTCAAGTAAAATGGACATGACCACAGAGAAGTATCACAGGTCAGTTTTCATCATTGATCATCCTGTGTCCCTCACACCCACAGATGCAGTAAAGGCAGTGAAGAAACAGTGTTAACTGAGGCACACTTGAACTACATTTAGTTTCCAAGCAATATGAACGAAGGCATCTCTTTGCCTACGTCTGAGGATGCTGAGTGACCTTAGCACATCTGAAAGGCTCTCCACAGCTTGTGAATCTGGAGTGTTTATGTCAAACTTGCATCCACAATAAAAAGAGACTCTTAAAAACTCAAGCCAGCTGTGCTGATGTTTGGCTGCTGTGACTACTGCATCCTCGGAGACGAAAGCATGGCTCGGCAACACTCTGTCAGAGGAGATTACTCATCTGTCCATCGGGACATTTTGTATGATACTGACATTCAGTCAGTTTATCAACATCACTCGGCAGACATCTCGCTACTTCTGCTTCTCACTGATTTTAAGTTTATAGGTTTTTCCTTTTTATGAACTATTGTACCCTGTCGTGCTGGTTCCCAACCTCCACCAGATGAATCAAGGTCAGAACTGGGAAGATGTGGAGGGCACAGGAGGCATCTGACCAGGTCCAATCACAGCTTACGCTTAGTTAACGTACTCTGCTAATGTTAGCTCCACAGGTGTTTAAGTAGATACGTAACATTTTAGAAACCTATATCTCCCTCAAACCTCTCTGGGTAACGAGTGTCACTATTACATAACGTTTAACCATGACTATAGCTCCAAATCCATTAAACCAGGCTGAATTTGAAGAAGATCTGAAACCATCGCATTAAGAGTCTATGGAGCTGTGTTGGATAGTTGTCGGACCCTGGTTGGAGCTGGCTGATGCTACACTATGATCGGCCGGTATGTGTTCTAGGGGCGGGACTTAGCGAAGGGTCAATTGGCTTTGTAAAGCAAGGGAATAAGGCGTAGCAGCACCTACAATCATCAAGGGGGCTATTTGTCGCTGCTGGAGACTGGCAGATGAAGGTTACACTCGGCCAAGAATGGTGCTGATGATTGAAACAGAAAGACAATTGGTCCTGCTGGAATGGACCATCCCCTGGGAGGATCGGATGGTGGAAGCCTCCAGAACACAGAGAACTAGGTATGCAGACCTAGTAGTGCAAAAAGTGTGCCCATTGAGGTTGGCTGCAGAGGCCTTGCTGGCCAGTTCCTATGCAGAGCCTTCAAGCTCTTCGGCATCACAGTGACATTAAGATGGCTGTGGTTCAAGAGGGACCCTTGGCCCACTAATGAAGCTATAGCATAAATTCAGTCGGAAGACTATACTCTTGCATGCCTAAGCCCGTAATTTATTTCTCATACATATGCCAATAATTTCTCACGCATGCTCACTCATTACTTACTTGCTGTCATTTGCTGTTTAAATCAGATGGTCTCCTCTATCCAATAAGCATAATGAAACAATTATATCGTTAGCCTATCCTCTTGCTGCTGTCTCTTTCAAATATGACTGTCTGTCTACCTTCAGTTAATTCATGTTGCTGTTACGCACCCCTCCACCTCCGCCCAATTTTCGCCGAACCATCAGCTTCAGCTTTCAGTTTACATAACCAACCTCTCAAATTACTCTCCAGTGGAACCGCTCACACCTGAAACTGGCAACAAGTGGTCCAAAGTAGAGGCTGCCGTATTTTAAGAGGTCAAAATGGAAAGATCACTAAACACCTTCTACCATCCCTGACAACCACAGTCAGAAAGATAAGCTGACTGACATACACACATGTATTGACAGCCTAGCCGACAATGAGATTGGCAGACACACACACACCTCCTGTGTTTGAGTATCCCTCTCCAGTCTCCTGTTCCCCTTCAGTGACATGACACCCTGCCTTGGATTTCCAGACAAGCTCTCATTCTATCAATCAGCTGTAATGACTTCAGGACAAGCCCTGTCTGCTCAGCGTCTCACTAGCTTTAGTATCCCGCTTGCCTCTCCTATCGCGCTTTTTTCTTTCTTCCTTGTACTGCCAACTCAGTGTCAACATAAAGCTGCTCTTCCTCCCTCTCTTCTTTCTTCTCGCACCGCATCTGTCTGTCTTTCTTTTCACCTCTTCTCTCCTGTTTCATCTGTCTTTTGGAGAAAAATACTTTCACAAATAATAGAACTGTTGTTATGGCTGATTGCGTGAGAAGTCCTCTTTGGCCTTTTATTTGATAAATCAGCTCATTGCATACAGAATGTCATAGAATACATCATAAAATAAGCAAGTACTCTAATCATGAGCAAGTGCAAATCTAATTCAACATCAAGGTGGTTAACCATTTCACTTTCTCACCGTCACAGAATGTTTCATAAGAATATATGAGCTATATAAGTATAGCAAAAGCTGGAGTCACACAATTACTGTGCTGAGTGAAATTCATCATACATATCTTCACAGGAGCAGAGTGCCTGAATGGTGTTAACTTTATCTCCTCTGTACTGCAGGCAACTATTATGAGTAATTAACCTCTTTTGCCCTTCTCCAGAGAGCTCTCCTCCAGGTGTGTCTGCAACGAACACTGTTGTATTGTGTGATTGAATGATTACAACCTACAATTGCCAAACCCCCCCTCTAGACACCAATGGACTGTAAAGCTTTAAAACACACTTCATTCTAATTCATTGATTTGTATAAGCATGAGTATGTAACATAGCCTGGCTTGGAAATAAAACCTGTCTCTAGATATTATCTGTATAATCTCATCACAGGCATTTGCATTTACAACTTGCATTGATGCACATTGTTGTAATCTTAATGATACCAATCTCAATATGCAACTTAGATAAGCAGAGTTGGCTACTTGTCAACAAACATGGCACATACTGGGTCAAAAGAAAAAGGATGTTCTCAACGGACTGCTAAAAGATGCAAGCTGAGGGTCAAGAAACATCAAGGACAATTTTTTGTAAGCAAATGTTATGTATTCTGGATCAGTAACGCAGTGCCAGTGCAGAAGCTTGCTAGGAGTGGTGCTAGCTTGGCTAGCCCTATTACTAACATGTTCCTCTTTTAGCGGATCATAGTTGTTTCCAGTACAGGAGTCTTCTATCATTTTTATATGGATTTTAGTTTTCCCTTTTCCCTGATATTTACTCCTTTAGAAAGTGAAAACCAGGTTACAAATCTGATCAGAATACAAGCCAGACATTCTCCTGAAGTGATTGTGTTCCATATGCAATGTGTTGTGCATGCATTTCCACCTGCATTATTGTGGATTGTTCTATCAATATAAAAAATGTCCTAGATCTCTTGATACAGGTCGCAGATTCTCACAAAGTATCCAGACACAGATTACATTAATAGCAGGCATAAATGGCATCTTAAGTTCCATTTCTTCTCCTGTGTTTAAAAACAGGCCTACTGGACACCAGCAGCCATACAAATGCTACTGAGAATTAAATAGAGCTGTTTGCTGCAAAATTGTTGTGGAATTGGTTTGTATTGTATGTGGAGAATGTTTATTCATACAGACGACACATATTTAAGATTCATGGAGTAATTGCAGTGTCTTAGATTATTTTAATTTTTATTTTCTCTATGAGGAGGTCTGTGTGTGCCTCTCGGTATAGTGTTTGTACAGCTGTGTGTGATTGTGTGTTTGTGTGTGTGTGTGTGTGTGTGTGTGTGTGTGTGTGTGTGTGTGTGTGTGTCTACTGTTTGTGTATAACAACAGTAATCTAGTATTGGTATAGTAGAGTCAGGGGCAGAGCAATAAATCATTACAAGAGTATCTTTGCGTCTTGACTATATTTGAAGAAAGGGCAGCTCGGACCATCATTCATATTTTGTGTAAATGAAAATCGACATTTCATCCCTCTGACACAACCTTGAGGTGCCTTGGTTGCTGAGTGGTTTCTAAGTGTTTGTTCCACTGCGCTTGACACGGTCTTCTTCCAAATTTTCCTCTCGGCTGCCTCTAAAAGCCTGGGGAGAAAACATGAGAAATTCACCTTTAGAGCCACATCAGTGTTGCTCAAAAAGGAACAACTCTGGGATCCAAACAGGAACATAGCGGTGTTGTCTGTACACAACACATTACATCTTAAAACACACACATCTCACTGGCCTAAAGACAGAAAAGCCAGATAGGATGTAGAGTAGCAGATACAGTAGTCTATGTTTGTGTTACTACTACTGTCAGTGGAATCTGCTTGGCAATAACACTGTTTTGTTATTTGGTTTTGCTACAAAATGCTTCTGTAAATGTTGACAGATAATTGTGCCAACTTTTAACTCTTTCTAAAGACAGAAGAGAATGAGGCAACTGAACTCTCTGAACTGCTGTAAAGTTTAGTAAATAAAATGACCTTCAATAGAGCCTCTTCTGTTGGGTGGAATTAGAATGTATCCAATCTAGTTGCATCATTTATTGCTAATTAGTGATAATGCTCTTTGCACGAACATTATCTTTCTTAGCTAGTAGGAGCCATCTGCCCTGCTACTGCTCTGAATGTAAGTTTTAAAGCTCCAAGCAACAATAGATTTAGTGCTCATTATTTTCCTTTTCCATCATTAAAAACAAACAAAAACAGGGAAATTAAAAGCATTTATTAGTAGAGCAGTCTCTAGCATTTTCTGGTAGTGTCCTTTTTGACACCTTAGAAGGTGAAAAACAATCAGATGATTGGTAGATGTTGATTAAAAGCAGTCGCAGATTAGGTGAGCCTTAAACAAAATGGGAGTTAACACAAACATTAACATCAAAATCAATCAAAGCTTAATAAGCTGTGCTTTTTTCTGTTGTTTTGCATTTTGATCCAAACAACTAGCATTAGCTACTTAACAATATATATATAGGCCTGATAGTTGGCTTTCAGTTGAAGCTGTGTTACAAATGAGAAGATTGTTGTCTCCAATTAAACTTACATTGTTTGATATTTGGGGATGTCTTTGCATTCTTACCATGAGTCAGGAGAGAAGACTGATACTATCTTTCAAATACATATGAATGTAACCAGACAGTTAGCTTAGCATGAAGACTAATAGCAAGGGCAAACAACTAGCCTGGTTAGGTTAAAAAAACTACTAGCACCTATAACTAGTTAGCACACTAGTTAGAATGTTGTACTTCATTTAATTTATGGTCATACCTGTATAAAAACTGGAGTAAAGAAAACACATGGAGTGGTTTTAGAGAGGGTTTTGTGCTGGAAAATGTCATAGTGGGCAACCTGCAGGCATTTCTAGGAAGTCACGGCTGACTCTCAAGCTGCTAAATGCGGCAATATGTCCACAAACCAGTTGCTAACTTTATCTCTTTGCAGGAAATGTACAGAGGGTTTATCAAAGGTTTATCAGAACCAAGACAATAAGCAGAGAGACGCTAAGATGCTCCACAGAGCTGGAGGGAACTGCAGCGCTGGGTGATCATTTTCTGTGAGTTGTTTCTTTGAACAGCCCCTTTCACTTTACTCATAGTCATTTGATACATTGTTGGGATACAAATATTGTGCAGCTATATGCAGATTTTGTGGGAGTGAGTCATTTTGAGATGGTCGTTACATGGACATTAATAAAACTATGTAATCTGTAGTTTTGCAGAATTATCAAATATAAGTGTAATGTTCTGGCAGGAGTATTATCTTAACAGTATGTCATATTTAGAGGGATTAATTGGCAGAAATGGAATATAATATTATGTTTTACTATAAAACACGGAGGGAACATAGCAGACTCTCTGGAAGAGGACCCGCTCCTTACGTAGACATAAATAAAACACTGTCTGTAGAGAAAGCCTTTCACGTTTTTACGTTATCTGAAGGTAGGGATGGGCACCAAAACCCTTTATTAAATGGACCTCGGTGCTAAATTATTAAAGATTAGAGTATTGATAAGCCCCGGCATTACTGGTGCTTTTTGGTATCATTTATTATCACGCTGCAGCGAGCATCTCCACTGCTCTTACTCTTGGGATGAGCTCCTGATGCGTCAGCGAGCAGAGAGGCTGCAGTGAACCAGATGACGTGAAGAGGCCATCACTGTTAGTGCAATAAAACAGTTGTGAGTAAAAAGCCAATACTTCTACGTCAATACATCTGTTCAACAAGCATGAACATGTAAATGAAAGTGAAACCTATTACAATCTGCTCTGCCTCTCATCCACCGCTGCTATGTTTATACAGGTACAGTAAATGTGATCAGCCAAAAGCATTTTTTACAAACAAGCTAAAACAAAAGCTGTCTGTCTGCAGTCTTACTGTTTATCTTAGTTTGTTCTTGTAAACGAGACAAAGCAGACAGGAGGACAGAGGACAGGAGGAATGACTGATACTGACGGATATTGTTTTTAGATTTGTATCCACTGAAATATGAATTACTTTATATAGTGACTTTGCTTTTGTCAACATTATTGTTGCTGCTCTACAATATTTTGTATTAATAAGAGTATATTTTAGCAGTAATACAATCGTAAAGATACCTATCTCTATCTGAAAGTCCCCATAGTTCTTGGAAAGGAAGGGGTGAGCGGAGAGGTATTTAGTTGTTTGCAATCTGCAACCTGACCACTAGAGGCCACTAAATCTTACATACTGATCCTTTAAAGATGTAGCTTGATTCAAAGCTGCAGTAAGAGCATGAAGAAGCTAGCCAACATCTGAAGTCAATTTGGGAAAAGTTGAGAAGAGCTATGGAATCATGCTATTCTAGACAGCAGGGTCATGATGCTACATTTTCAATCAGGGTTGAATGTGATGTCATCCCCTCCAGTTATGTCCATTCCACACTATATCATACCATAAAACAGAACGCTTTAATAGAAAATAGAGAAGCACAACTACTATGCATGGGTCATCTCTACAACTCAACATTAGCTACATGAGATTTGGCTTTGTTTTGCAGCTATAATTAGAGGCAGGAAAAGTGTTGAAGTTTATGTAATACATCTTTTCCCTGAACCTAAATTTTTCCTCTCACACACACACACACACACACACACACACACACACACACACACACACACACACACACACACACACACACACACACACACACACACACACACACACACACATCCTTTCCAAAGGCTGCTTTAACTCAATCAGACTGATCATGACTGAATATCATTGAAAGAAAGTATTTTACACAACAAGATAAAACATTCCCTTTGGTGCTTTGATGATGGTGATGCTATATCCCATATGGATTAATCTGACATCTGGTATATGTGGAGACCATAACATATGATGTGTATGAGTGTCACAAGCCAGTTTAAAGAGGTGTTTAGTATTCTGCTGTAAAGAGAAACTAGTAGGGTAAGCAGTCTCCATTTCCCCCTCTGCCCTGACGCACAATCCTCCAGGGCGACTGTAACTTAGTGGTGAGCAGTGTCGTCCTTCAATCAGAGGATCGGCGGTTCGATTCCCCGGCTCTGCTAGACCATGTCAATGTGTCCTTGAGCAAGACCCAAAATGTCTCCCGTAGCTGTGCCTACGGTGAGTGAATGTTAGCTACTCCTGATGAGCAGGTGACACCTTAGCCCCTCCCATCAGAGTATGAATGGGTGAATGATGTCATGTAGTGTTAAAGCACTTTGAGTGGTCAGAAGACTAGAAAAGCTATACAAGTACAGGACCATTTCTAAATTACCTCAAAACCACTTAATGAAGTAAATTTCTCACAACTTAAACATTTGCATTATGACACATCAAAATGCAGACAGGGAGTGAGTGTGTGTGTGTGTGTGTGTGTGTGGGGCGGGCGGGTGGTATTTGCTCATGTGCAAAAGGATTAAGATTAAGATCAGTAATCTGGAATGCACAGATGGGCGAAATGTCCACCGCCCACACACACAAAAATGAGAGAATCCGCACAGCAACATCTGATTTCAAACGTTGAATTAGATTCACATCATCATTCATGATAGAATACCTTCACAGCCCTTTCTCACAGCAGATAATGTCACCTCTCATAGGAGTCGGGCACCGATGGACTAGGTTTCACTGGGTATGGGAATTAAGTCCATGTACCATTTCAAAATCTTATTTTTGTCCTACTCTTATTATGTCAGGTATATTTGCTTTCTCTGAACATTGTTTAATTGCTTCAAGTCCAGCCCCCATAGTCAGAAGATCTGATAAAAATGTTGATACACTAATCTGACTTGCCTTTAGTTAGCGAGTCATTTTCTGAGTTTTAAAAAAAGGATTTTGTCTCTCAGGCATACAAGCTTCCCTTTCCTTCTTCGTGGAAGGTGTGAGGAAGATATATAGACACCAGGGCTATGAAAAGTTGTGCTCCTCTGCATTTTCCAGTCAAAAATCATTTAGCTGTTTTTATTTAAACACAACTCCCATGGAAGGATACAATCAAAGAGGATGCAGTGGAACACAGTGGTCTTTGTAGTAAAGATGGAAAGATAAGAATGGTAGTTAGAGCTTTTGTTATAACAGAAGTCAAAATATGTTATCAAGTTTCTGAAGGAACAGATATTTTGCCAAGACACAATTGTGCTGTGCTACTTTTTGGTGTGACCTGGCCTTGACTGGGGCTGCACAGTGGTGTAGAGGCTAGCACTGTGGCCTCTTATGGTTATTATATATCAAGTGTGGAGACTCGTGCTTCAAGGTGGCTTGAGGGGAAAGATTAGATGTTTTTTAAACACATCAGGCTTTAAGATTAAACAAGCAGCATCATAATTCCCCTGCTCTGCCTCTAGCAGGAAGAAAAGCACTGCTGTTATCATACTGTCTCCAGGATGTTACAACCTAAAGCCCCTGTCACAGCTGGAACACTGTAATCTGCTTACCATTTTCTTTGAGGTAAACTATTCAACTGTAATGGATTACAGTACATTTCCAAATTTCTAAACAGATTATTGTAAATCCATTACATTTAATCTGGTATTCCTATACCTTGGTTGAACATTAATAGTGTAGTTGAACCATGTACATTGTAGTCACTTGAAGCACTGCAGTCATTGTGAACTTTATTAGTTTACTTCGTCCTCCATATATGGCAGAATTCACTGCCCAAGAAAAACATTAAAAATACTAGAAATGTTTTTAAATTGTTTGTGTCAAACTGAGGCAATTTGACCAAATTGTCTTTAATCAGACAGCTGTTTTTTTTCCTTAGTTTTTTTTCCTTTTTGTTGTCTTATGTCCAAGGACAAAGGATGTTGCACATATTGTAAAGCCCCCGAGGCAGACATTGGGCTAAACAAATATAATTAAATTGAAATTGAATTTTATAATCTCCGTCTTTGCTTTATTTTCCCGGTAGAATACTGTGTGCGCAAAAACAATGCAAAGGCAGAAACAAATATGGACTAGTATCAGATATCACATCCCTATGCAACTGTATGCAAATCAGATATTAAAGAGTGTCCAAAAGGTATCTCCAGGAGAAACACCACAGGATCCAATATCAATCCAACTTTGGTATCGACACCGTCTTTCTGGTGTTTGTTCGTTTTGTCTCTGACCTCACATCCCTGCCCCTTATTATTGGTCATACCTGCCATTTGTTCTGCAAGCACTGTTATTCAACAGTGGCTCTATAATATAAACAACCATACAAGAGTAGAGCAAGCATTACCATTACGACAAACAGTTAAAACTATATTACCGACTGGTAGCAGTCGCACAAGTATCAATTCCATGTAATTTCAACCCAACCATCATTTCCATAATGTCTTGGTTAAGACCTAACATTTTAAAGTTTTGATAAAAAACAACTTGGATGTGAGGGAACAAATGTAAAAGAAGAAACAATAACTACAGTATATGTTGCAGCACTGGGATCATATTTTATCTGGGTAGATAGAAACCAGAACATGTAGTCAGCTGTTTTATAGAAAAGCAAAGTAACACCCGATGGTGGGGAAGTGGCAGCTTCATCTGCTGGTGGGAAAAGTCCCTGTTTTAGAGGTGCAGCCAAAAGCTCAGCAGACTGAGAGGACAAGATGTATTCATCTGTTGGTGGTATTGTTCTTTGTTTGCATAGAAATCCCACCTGAGTGCATGCTGCCGTGCACTGAATGGTCTGAGTGTTGGTTACTTCCCTCATGGTCTCATCACACCAATTTTCAAAACCGGAGATAAATACAACCCGAATAATTACCGAAGCATCTGTGTGAACAGTGATCTGGGGAAGGTTCTTTGTTACATTATAGATTTGAGACTCAAATACTTCTCAATATCTTGAGTGAAGGTCAAATTGGATTTGAACCAAAACACTGAACTTCAGATCATATTCACACACTTTAATCCACAAACATGTCAGCCAAAACAACAAAAAATATTTGAGTGTTTCATAGATTTCATAGATTCAATTATATTTGGCACAGTGTCAAATTACTGCTCTTCATATGACCTGGGTCCTGGCAGTAAACATAGAAAAGCCTAAAACAATGATTTGTTTTAAAAGAAGATCCATATTTCAGGGGAAAACATTGACCTTCACATTAGGAACACACAAATTAGACAACTGTACAGGTTACAATTATTTGGGTTATAAAAATAAGTTTTAAACATGCAATAAAAAAACTGATAAATAAATCAATTATGGTCCTCTTTCTTACCAGAATCATGCCCAAGTGGACAAAAATCCAGTTGAATGTATGCATTTACAGCCCTGCAAAAGCATCTTGCATGTGCACAAAATTAGGCCAATTTCCATTATACATCAAAATCCAAAAAAGAACAATCAAATATTGGCTTCATCTAAGAAGCAGTGACCCGCACTCATATCATCAGAAAGCCCCGCTTTGCTGAGCAAAAACAAAAAGGGACGGCCAGACGAATGGACAACCTGACAACACATGGCCTCCGGCCATGGCTGTCCCTGGCGTAGAGGCATAAAAACACTGGGATGATCTACCTGTTTAATGGACCGGTTAAGAGAATTGTGTTGCCCACTGTGAAAGTACACGGTTTGCCTGATGGCCAGTCCAGCTCTGAATGGAGATGGAAGAGGAGGTAATTAATTTGTTTTTGTTATAACACAGTAACACAGCCTATATGTGAAGTATTTGACCAATGACATATGTAGTGTGTGTGTGTGAACAACCTTCCAGCAAATCTATCCACACTGCACGTCACATTCCAGCAAACATGTGTCTTCAGTTTTTCCTCTTAATTGCCCGTCATCTTACACGCATATTTGCCAAATCATCATCTCACTCTCTAATCTCTAACCCTTCCCCTCTTTTCTTCCTCAGCTTCCCATTCTCTCTCCTGTCAGGAGCCATATCCTCTTGAGTTATATGGAAGCTGACACATTGACTGCTGATGTGCTGGACATGATCTTATAGGGAACCCTGTCAAGACTATCCATGCCTCTGAATCTTACAAACTTGTTTCTCATCAGCGATTACATTCCTACTTAGCAGATCCAACCAACAAGTCTTCTCTACTATGAAGATTTACTAGCATAGATAATCGTTCTCCTTATATAATGCATCAACATCTAAGTGTAGCCACATTGAGACTAACTGAAAATGAGCTCAAAGTGATGTGATCACTCACATTTCACCTGACTATAGGAAGAACTGGTTATTGGACAGAGTAAATGGACCTGTACTTGTACGGCGCTTTTCTAGTCTTCCAACCACTCAAAGCGCTTTAACACTACTTGTCATCATTTACCCATTCGTACCCATTCATATTCATTCCCTGATGGCAGGGGCTACTATGCAAGGTGCTACCTGCCCATCAGGACTATTCACACACCGCAGGAAACTGGGGGAAAATCGGGGTTAAGTGTCTTGCCCAACGACACATCGACATGGGCTAGCGGAGCCGGGGATCGAACTGCCGATCCTTTGATTGAAGGACAACCTTGCTCTACCACTGAGCCACACTCACCCAGAGTCACCCCTGGTAGTATTATTTTCGTTCCTCAAAAGCAATACAATTATAAAACTATTAGCTCTTATTTTTGTTCAGATATCATCATTAAATTTAGTGGTGTTAAACTATATTTACAGTTTGACATACTGTTAATGCTGGACATATTATCGCTAGCTTACCAGACTGATATGCACCAAATCCTGAATGTCCAGATTTGGAAATTGGAAGGTAATAAGCTTAAATGATAATATAATGTGCTCAAAAGCTTAGTGGGAAATAGCAAAGCTCTGCACCATCTTTTTGTCCTTTACACTGAACAACTGCTGCTAGCTAACATTCTAAAATTCAAGTGAGATGATCATCTAGATTGATTTGTAGAACAAAAAAACACTTCCTTGGTATTTTAGGAACAGTAAAAAGGTACAACCCTCTCCTTGTTCTTTTCAAACATTTTCAGCTTATACACACGTATCAGTCAGTCACCGTCGAAACCAACAGTCAGTCTTGCAATTTCACTTTTAAACACTGGTGAATATGTACTTAAAAGTGGGGATTTTCTTTAATCTTTATTTGTTTATTTTTTTAGTGAAGAAAAAACTATCAACTACAGTAACAAGATCAATCAGCACTTTTGTCATGGTCCTCAATGGGTCCAGCCACTACTACCTTTTTGACCCCGTGTGGAAGTCGTGACAGTACGAACCAACCTTAAAATGGACCCAGCAGATGGATCATTTAGAGAGGAGCTTTATAATTTAAATTATATCCTCATTTGTTTTCATGGGGAGTGGAGGAGAGCTCGGAGTAGGAAGTAGGAAGATAGAAGAGCCTGCGCTGAGGTTGGCACGCAGGGAGGTAGCCACTGTGCCATGGCTGAGGAACTCTGTGCCTGACTTGGCTAGAACATTTCTAAACTAGCTAGGCTCCAGCCCACTAGGTCTCAGCCATAAACCCTGGTATATACTTAGATGGCTTTTTTCCCATCGACCTAGACCAATTGTCTTCAGCAATTTCTGCTTCTGGGTCTTCTACCTGTCTCTTAGACCCTTCCCGACAAGGCTGCTGAAAGAAGTTGTATCTTTGATTGGCACCTGTCTGCTGGATATTGTCAATTTATCTTTACTAACAGGCCATGTACCACAGTCTTTTAAAGTAGCTGTAATTAAGCCTCTTCTCAAGAAGCCCACTCTTGATGTTGGCTAACTATAGACCGATCTCTAACCTTCCCTTCCTCTCTAAGATCCTTGAGAAAGTAGTTGCAAATCAGTTGTGTGACTTTCTACATAACAATAGTTTATTTGAGGATTTTCAGTTAGGATTTAGAAAACACCACAGCACAGAGACAGCACTGGTGAAAATTACTAATGACCTTCTAATTGCATCAGATAAAGGACTTTTCTCTGTCCTTGTCTTGTTAGACCTTAGTGCTGCGTTCGACACCATTGACCATCACATCCTATTGCAGAGACTAGAACAGTCGATTGGCATTAAAGGAACCGCACTAAGCTGGTTTAAATCCTATTTATCAGATCGATCTCAGTTTGTATATGTAAACGATGAAACCTCAATGACCACCAACATCAGTCATGGAGTTCCACAAGGTTCTGTGCTTGGACCAATTTTATTCACCTTATATATGCTTCCTTTGAGCAATATTATCAGAAAACACTCCATAAACTTTCATTGTTAAATGGATGTAGGGCTGTGCGGTATACCGGTTCAACCGGTATACCGGTTTCAAATTTCCAATACGGTATGAATTTTTCATATACCGTCATACTAGCTCATAGTACCATATTACCACACTAGACAGCTTATAGTACCATATTACCCCACGAGAGAGCTTGTAGTACCATATTACTCCACGAGAGAGCTTGTAGTACCATATTACCCCACTAGAGAGCTCATAGTACCATACTACCACACTAGACAGCTTATAGTACCATACTACCACACTAGACAGCTTATAGTACCATATTACCCCACGAGAGAGCTTGTAGTACCATATTACCTCACTAGAGAGCTTATAGTACCATATTACCCCACTAGAGAGCTGTGCTCACTGACTGCAGGGCTACTTGTGGTTGCTAGAGTCTTAAAAGTAGGATGGGAGCCAGAGCCTTCAGCTATCAAGCTCCTCTTCTATGGAACCAGCTTCCACTTTCAGTCCAGGGGGCAGACACAGTCACCATATTTAAGAGTAGACTTAAGACTTTCCTCTTTGATAGCGCTTATAGTTAGGGCTGACTCAGGTTTGCCGTGGTCCAGCCCCTAGGTATGCTGCTATAGGCCTAGACTGCTGGGGGACATCTTAGGATACACTGAGCTCCTCTCTCCTCTTCTCTATTTCCTTCTGTATGAATTCATGTCCCATTAATACACATTACTAACTCTACATCTTCTCTCAGTCTTTGTGCTTTCTCGCCTCACAGGTTTCCATGGATCGTGGTTGCATCTGGACCCTGGTCCTGCCTCCTGCTTCCTGCTTCCTGCGTCCTGTCTCCTGCCTCCTGCCGTGGCCCTGCTGGCGCCCACCCTTCTCTGTTTCCTTCTGTATGAGTTCATGCACCATTGATGCTGTTAATGTTCAAGATGTTTGGGCGGACTTGGAAGAGAATTTCTGGATTCAGTAGGTTATAATAAAAATCTATTTAATAAAAGTTGGCAATATAGTGCATAATCCTCAGCTGAGGGTTCATACGCCAATGGCAGTCCACAGCCTTTCAACAGTTGCCTGAAAAAACAGTCTAGAGAGTTATTTGTCTGTGCACATTGACCTAAGAGAGCCTCGAAACTGACCAGTACATTTGATAATATAGTCCAGTAAAAATGTGCATCGTCGCCTCTCATTACTCAGTTTTGTAGCGTGGATTTGGTTAAAGTTTTATGATAGTAGAATCGATGATTTCCGTTGGTTTAGAGTTGGTGCAAAGGTCTCTCCCAGACCTACCGGCACTTGAAGTCATCTCTCCACCCTCTCGTAAAGTTGAGCATATCAACCCCCCTAAAGTGGAGTTGTTTTATTGCCCTTTGTGTTGATCTTGGATACTTCAGTGTCTTCATCCCCCTCTCCCTATCTCATTCCATGCATACCTGAACTAAGTCTAAGTAAAAAAACTCAATGTGGCTTTCTGCTATGCTACGCACACTCCTTGCCATAAGGCTTGCTATTCCTTATTAATTATCCTTTTTAAGTATTGTAATTTATACATAGACATTCCTCATTTACAAGTGTAAGTCATATTATATTATTACAACCTAACAATGCACATTGCTAACTTTGCTCCTTCTCCGGAGTGTTTGTGCTATCTCTCCTCACAGGTTTACATGGATTGTGGTTATATCTGGACCCTTGTCCTGCCTGACACCTGCGTCTACTATCATCATTATTAATAGTTGCATTGCTATTATTATTGCCAATACCATTACTGCTTCTCTTATCATAATTATTCTACTTTTTCATTATGCCTACTACTCATTATATGAATCATTTATGTCATATTCATTGAATGTGTTGTAACTCTGTTATGTTGTTCATTCTGTACACATGACATCTATTGTACTTCTATCCATCCTCATAAGAGGATCCTACCATGTTGCTCTCCTGAAGGTTTCTGCCTTTTTCCGCCTGTTAAAGGTTTTTCCTGTACCGATGAGAGGTTCCATGACAGAGGATGTCGTATGTGTACAGATTGTAAATCCCTCTGAGGCAAATTTGTAATTTATGATTTTGGGCTATACAAAATAAATTGAATTGAATATCTTGTTCCCTGTAGCAATAAAATCATTTTGCTTACATGCATAAACACAAGTACATGACATTCAACCTCTGCAAACAGTCAGTGGGCAGCTGAAAAGTGCCCTTCCATTGTGTTGCTTTTTCAGCAAGTTATGTTATTTCTGAATACTGAAAATGTCTATAGATAAGCCACTATGATATCAGGGAGCAACTTAGTGTTCAGTGTCTCACTCACTTTGACACTTTGACATGCAGACAGAAGCCGGGGATCTACCCTCCAACTTTGTGATTAAAGGGCTGACCTATACCAGCTTATTAGACCTGCTGGCCTCACCAACCTTGATGCTACCACCCCAGCACATCATAGCAATGAACAGTAGACTGGTCGAAGATCTGCAGGAGCCTGTTGGACACAGTGAAGGATCTGAGTCTCCTCAGGAATACCAGTCTGCGCCGTCCCTTCCTGAACAGGGTGTGAGTGTTGTGAGTCCAGTCTGTTTTTTGTTGATTTGGACCCCAACTCTACTCTCTCCATTTTCTTCCCCTGGATGATAAGCGGGAAAGAGGTTTCATGTTACTCTCTTAGTCCACCAGTGCAGTTGCATTGCCAGATGCAGTATGCATCTCAACCACTAGGCCACTGGACGGCCACTTCGATGCCAGTCCTTCATCCATCCATTATTTGTTACCTCTTATCCTTTACAGGGATGTTACACCCTGGAGTACAGCTTGGACGTCTTCAGTCAATGACCCATGGACCCTGTTCAGACCGGGACTTAACATGCATCTTGGGTGATCGATCACATGTGGATAGCTCAAAGTACAGGTGTGAATGCACCCAAGATGCATTAAGGACTTATCTGTTCAACAGACCATTCCTTCAGCAGTGTGTACGCAAATGTGTTCTGGGCCATTTTAAAGGAACACCTACTCAACTGATGTGTGTGTGTGTTACTCATCAAGAGAGGTGATCCAGAACATCTCAGGATGTAACAGCATTCCCCCTATAAACCATTTCACAGTTGTAAACATAAACATTACAAATGTATCCTACTTTATTTCCTGTTGTATTGTATGTGAATGACATCAGCTGATAGCATGTGAACATGGACCCCAGCTGTTGCCTAGCAATGCAATTCCTGCATACTCAGACCAGCTGCAGCTGACCCTCTCAGTGGAGACATTATTAGCGTAATGTTACCTGTGTGCTCCTCTTCCTCTTGAACCCTCTGTTATACCCCCAAACTACGGACACCACAGACTCTGTGGGCACTGTCTGGCAGTCTGTGATTAATATACTTCTTTCAGGAAAAAAGCTACGCTTATTATCTTAACATATATGCCCCTCAGAAGTATTAGTGTCAGTGTGGTAAATTAACTAATCAGATCAGAGACCAACCTCCAGAATCTTACATCTGAAGTTTGAATAGATATATAATATCGACAATATCTACACTTCTAGACTTGCTGCAAAACCAGTGAGGGAAATAAAATAACAGTGAAACCATCACAAAAGCAACTTCTTCCGTTCATTGTACACTCTGAACTGCAATACAACTCAACATGTGGGAGGCAACAATATGCCGCAAGGCATCGAGTCTGCAGGAAAAACAAAGTACTTCCATTTGTCTCTGGCAGCAAGACAGTGTATCCAATCAGCAACGAGTCCAATATGTCCAATATGAACCTTCCTATTGCATTTTGAGTCTCACCAGATACTGTTCTGGGTGTTTTGTGAATTGCCGTTTTGTTTTACATTTCAGGACCACCATAGAAAAAATTGCTGGGAAAAAATACAGCATACATCAGTGTCAATGTAATTATTCACAGACTGAATCTAGGGGCTCCAATTAATTCTCACAAGTAAACTTACATCATCCTCATCTATTTATTGTATTTGTATGTATTTATTTACCAGGCACAGTGCACATTAATCAACATTTCAGTTTCCACCTCAATGTAAATGTGCCAGAGTTAGCCAGAGCAAAAGTTTGTCTTTAGTCCATGGGCAAATTATAAAAATGTTTTGGCCTAATATTATCAGTACAGTTCAACAGCAAAGACTATGGTGCAACACTGTACAGCACAAGACAACACAATACTATATAATACAATAAAATACATGAATACATTACAAACGTAGCAGATTTGTAAAAACAGAGAGTATATAACAGCAGTGCCAGAGATGAGGTCGTATGATTATGTTTAGCTGATGTAAATTGATAAATAACCGGTATTTTTGTTTTTCTATTTCCTATTGTTATCGACATAGATTAGGTAAAAATATTGAATCAGGAGCTCCTCCGCGAATCGCAACCTTAACGTGGTGGAGGAGTTTGAGTGGCTCAGTGATCCTGGGAGCTATGTTGTCTGGGGCATTAGCCCCTGGTAGGGTCTCCCAAGGCAAACAGGTCTCGGGGGAGAGTCCAAACTAAGGGCGGTTCAAAAACCCTGATATAGAGCTGCCCACGGACTAAAGCCATCTCATCCGGACCAGGGAAACCGGGGCACCCTCCTGGAGCCAGAGCCAGGAAGGGAGCTCGCCAACAATATGGAGCAGCCACCCTGCAGCCACCCTGTGGACCCACCACCCGCAAGGACAAGCATCGGGGTCGGGTGCAATGCAGACCGGGCGGCGGGCCGGGCAGGGGGCCTGGGCAAGGAGGTGAGTCCAACTATATCTAGCTGGTACTACTCCACCTCTTTCCCCGCTAGCGAGGTGATGTTCCACGTCCTCAGAGCTAGTCTATGCTGCCGGTGATCGGCTCGCCCAAAACCGCGGCCCACCACCGCGGCCCACCACCCGGTCTGCATTGCACCCGACCCCGATGCTTGTCCCTGCGGGTGGTGGGTCCACAGGGTGGCTGCTCCATGTTGTTTCTTTGGGCTGAGCCCGACCGGGCCCCATGGACCCATGACAGTGTATGAGCGATACCATAACTTAATCTTCATTACAATCCTCATATAATAACAGGTACAAACATGAAATTACACTATAGGAGCAGTGGGCTGCTGTGAAGCCGCCGCATGCAACATGGGGTTCAGTGTCTTGCTCAAGGACACTTCATCATGCAGACCTAATATTGTGATAAAAGAGCAAGCTGCTCTACCCACTGAGCCACAGCCACCCCATGCACATGAGCATCAAGAACAATCCATCAGGGATGACCAACAGGGGAAACCTAAATAGTTTTTAAATGATCCTGTTACATTATAATAAGGAAAAATCCATCAGAGGAAGGATCAAACCCCACAGCAGAGACACACTGCATCTATATATATATATATATATATCTATACATATCTATATATATAGATCTGGATCTGGATCTGGACGGAAGGGTGCTGTTAAGCTCACAGCCGAAGCTGCAAGCCACTTTCAAATGGGCCTTTCTAAGCCAACGTAGGGTCGATGGTTGTGGTGCCCCATTGAGGGAGTGTGCCTGGTGAGGGCCAACCAGCGCCATGGCGATGTCTCACAATAGCATCCTCCCACATGGAGAGGCTAATCCTGAACAACCATGTTGAAAAGGACCAAAATCTGACAAGACTGACGAGCTAAGGGGATCTGCAGTCATGCCTTTCATTCATAAATGCAGCAGTAAGAAAATGCAGGAGAAAAAAGAACAGGAGTAAAAGGTAGCAAAGCTCCCTAAGATTTATTTTTTTCAGAAACAGTTGCCAGCCCACGGACAACCCCGCTGTGTGTGTGTGTGTGTTTCATAACTAGTGAGCATTATGGCCCTTTATAACTACCTTATGCCACTGAAAGAGCGTGACTCAAAAATCAATGAATGAGCTATAAAAAGAGTATTAAGAGGACTCATATTTCATACGGGAGATCATATTTTCTCCATTAAAGGAAATATGTCACTCAGCAGGATTTAGCTTCTCATTTCCTCTAGTTAGGGGAGATTGATAAGTACCACACATACTTGAATGGGATTGTGTAATATGTGCTCACACTAAATATATTGTGCCCTTAATATAAAAGTCCATTTGGCTGAACAAATTTATCATTTGTCCACATTGAATCGCAGGTCAATTCAAAATCAATTAATGACGGTTAATCCTAAGAAGAAAGCCTCCAAGCAATATCAATACATCACTCTTTCTGCAGAAATTCTTCATATCGACCTTGAAGAAACCATCAATAGAAAATAATAGTATAGCAGTAGGAATAAGAAAACCTGAGTAAAATTATGAATTGAAATGTCACATTTTAACAGTTCACAAAATGGTAAACAATTAAAATACTAGAGGTTTTGGTGACTTCTCATCACCACCCATGCAGTGCGTCTTGTTGACAAAAGATTTACACATTGTTTATCCTAGTTGCTAAGGTCATGCACAGGAGTACTTCAGCAGGAGAGATGCCAACATGCAGCAAAAAGGAATATGTCAACATTTTGGGGAAGTCACAGTGAAACGGCGTGGAAGACGACTAGTGCGTCACATTCACATTTTTTTCTCTTTTTCTATGCCAAGATAGCTCATTATTTACCCGCGGCAGAATGTAGGCTATTTATTACAAGCAGCAGTATTTGCTTAAATCATGAGAAAATTAAACATGGTATCTATCATTAAATGCTGTGGATTGTTTTGAGAAATACATCCATTCACTTAGAACAGAGGTCGGCAACCTTTACTATCCAAAGAGCCATTTTGCCCAATTTTTCACCAAATAAAATTTGTCTGGAGCCACAAAAGCTATTTCATATCACAGCTTATAAAGTTTTATATATAGTCATATTATATATTCAAAAACTATAGTTTGTATTTATGAAAATATAGAACAAGAATAAAGACATTAAATCTAAATAAATCGAATTACCTGAACTGACCCTTTAAAATATATCCCAAGCCATAACAAGACAATTTCATATACATAAACCACAAAATCTACCGTCTTTCAGGTGGGGGAAAGAGAGGCCAAGGCATATTGTAACAACAACCAGATTAGCATCAGGGGGGTTTGACCTTAGCAGCAGACATGCCAGATGAAAAGATGGAGAGATGATGGTCTCCTCACATTGATCTGTCTTAGAAAGATGATAATCTCTTTAAGGGAAAATGACAGCACTATCTGTGAAGATGATTGAGACGATGACTTAGCATTCTTTCTTTTTTAGGAACATGTCCCATATTTCACTATGATGTTTGAGTTTGTACAGAGAGTACCACAAATGGGTGCTAATATGAGAAATTGTGGGACGGATTGTGGGTCTGATTCAAAACTGATCTTGGGTAATTGTGGAAGAAATATAGTCCCATAAATCAGTTTAAAAGCATGTAATATTTTAATTAAAACCTACACTCATATCACTTAAGCAACTTGGCCTTAATTACACAATTAAAATACAACTCAGTAGATTTGGTTGTAATGCTGCATTGTTGTTATGGCTATTGTTATGGCCCATCCAGCAGACATTCATTTGGATGTTTTCATGTTTCTGGCCACCTGATAAATTCAAGTCCAATATTCACTAATTAACTTCTGTTATGGTCTCAACCTACTTTGTCTATCGTTTGGTACCATACGGTGGTTTTATCAGAACATTGTTTCAGAAAATATCTGTTTGTCATGAGCGCAGAGTTTATGAGACTGCAAATTTGATGAAGATGAGGTGTTAGATCAGACTACAATAGTATATTTTATTTAATATCTCTCACTCTCTCTCTGACCTTGTCCGTCTTACTCAAAAGCAAACTTTGACCTTGACATTAAGATTGTAATTAAAATCCAATATTTGCATCTTCATTATAAAAGGTTGTTGTAGTACTTAATGCTTACGCGGCATTACATTTTAAACAAAGCTGTGTAGTGTTTAAAAATATATAAAGTAGAAAAGTTTTGCCAAATATGATTTAAAAACTGTTTAGATCTGCACTTCAGGCTAACAGAACATCAGACACCTGAGAACTCAAAAGGCCTTAAAAATGTTCTTTAAGAAGAAAAGTTTTTAAAATGACTTTCTTGTTGCAAGCTACAACATCGGGCATACAATGCAAGTTTTTCAAATACTTGCATCACAGACGATTCAGGAAATTGTGTAGTGTTTATCTAATCTATTTAGGCGGTAAGAAAAAAAGAAGAGGCAGAGGAGCACAAGGGTTTTTCTCCTGTTACTGACTGCATAACTGTGCACCAGGTGACACATACTTCCCATGAGAAATCACACACACACACACGCACGCACGCACGCACGCACACACACACACACACACACACACACACACACACACACACACACACACACACACACACACACACACACACACACAGACCTCTTTTGCAAACTCCCCAAGGATTTGGAGACATCAATATGGACAAAAGGAGGGAAAACAACACTGTTTATTCGGATTTGGAGGGTGAGAGAAAGTGTGTGCGCGTGTGTGTGTGAGAGAGCGAAAGCGAGAGAGAGAAGGGGGGTTATTGTTCAGTAATCTGCTCTTGGGATCCTTGGGGAAGTGGTATTGCAACACCTGATTATCTGAGCCCGAACATCAACAAGAAAGATGATTCTCCAGAGACAGATTGAAACTCTTTCTACCACTCTCTCTTTCTTTCAATTTCTCCATTCTCCCCCTTCTTCCTTATCTCTTTTCTCTATCGAGCTGCACACACACAAATACACACTCATTCTCCCTGTCCACTACACACACACACACATACACTTCCACTCCTGCCTTCTTTCGTCCTGCATCACTGTTTCTCTCAATCGGTTTATTCTCCCATTGTCCCTCGTGTCTTTCTCTCCCCTACTTCTCCTTCCTCTTCTCTTTTGTCATTCTATTTAAAAGGCCCAGTGGTTTTGAAGATGTTTGCTGCTGAGAATTTTCCATCACTGAAATAATTGGACAATCTCCGCTGCCATTCCATTCCATCAGAGGACTGGAGGTTGATATCAGCGGAAATAGACAGGATCACTTGCAACAAGGAAAGGATCTTGGGATATATGTTTTCATGCGTGTGTCATATGTGAAATACTACATTGTTAAATAGCTGATCAACTTATTCTGTGCTATTCACCTTGGGGCGCATTCAATTTCACTTCACCTCAGATTCAATTTGCCACTCAGACGAGGCCCCACCTTGTACCTAGGAAAGTTCAAAATCCATGTGTGCAGAGAGATTGCATTCTATCCCTTCACATGACTGACAGCTAGTCAGCACAAAGCAGTGTTGCTGCAGCAACAATAAATGGTAAATGGACTGTACTTATATAGCGCTTTTCTACACTTCCGACCACTAATTCAGCTGTAATTCAGCTGTAATTACACATCAGAGCTGACTAGGGTGACATGTGGTGTTCCCCAAGGTTCAATACTGGGGCCTCTTCTGTTCAACATCTACATGCTTCCACTGGCTCAGATTATGGAAAACAACAAAGTGTGTTATCATAATTATGCTGACGATACACAAATCTACATAACTATATCACCAGGGGACTATAATCCCATACAAGGGCTGAGTAAATGCATTGAACCAATCAATAACTGGATGTGCCAGCATTTTCTTCAATTAAATAAAGATAAAACAGAAGTAATTGTTTTTGGTAGCAAAGATGAATGATTGAAAGTCAGCGCTCAGCTTCAATCACTGATGTTAAAAACCATAAACCAAGCCAGAAATCTAGGTGTAGTTATGGATTCAGAACTCAACCTGAACAGCCATATCAAGACAATTACAAAATCAGCCTACTATCACCTGAAGAATATAGCAAGGATTAGAGGACTTATGTCTCAACAGGATTTGGAAAAACTTGTCCATGCATTTATCTTCAGTAGACTGGACTACTGTAATGGTGTGTTTACAGGTCTCTGTAAAAAGTCAGTCAGAAAGCTGCAGCTGATTCAGAACGCTGCAGCTCGAGTCCTCACTAAGACCAAGAAAGTGGATCACATCACTCCAGTTCTGAGGTCTTTGCACTGGCTTCCTGTCCAACAAAGAATTGACTTTAAAATCCTGCTGTTGGTTTATAAAGCACTGAATGGTTTAGGGCCTAAATACATTTCTGATCTGCTGCTACCTTATGCACCATCCCGACCCCTTAGGTCGTCTGGGACTGGTCTACTTTCTGTTCCAAGAGTCAGAACTAAACATGGAGAAGCAGCGTTCAGTTTTTCTGCTCCACATATCTGGAACAAGGTCCCTGAAAGCTGCAGGTTTGCTGAGACCCTAAACTCCTTTAAATCCAGATTGAAGACTCTTCTGTTTGCTGTTGCCTTTAATTGAACCAGATTCAAGGAGCTTAATCAATTTCTGCATCTCACTACTGTATTTTATTTCTTAAACTGCCCTGCAACTTTTATTCAATTTGTTTTAGCTTTTTAATGTTTTACTTACTTTTTTTAATGTTTAAATGAATGTTCTAAATTGTTTTTAAATCTTCTTTTGCATTATATTTTGATGCTTTTAATGGTTTTATGTGAAGCACTTTGAATTGTCTTGTTGTTGAAATGTGCTATACAAATAAACTTGCCTTGCCTTGTGGGAAAAAAGATTGAAAACTTTTCTACTGCAGAATCAAGCACACTCAGTGTGTGTTCCTTGGAAGGACCTCGATGCTGTTTAGAAATGATAAAACATAATATTATAACAAGACGTAAAACAGTCTGACACATTTTAATTTGGGGAAAATATAGCCATATACAATAAGTAATAAGTAAGCCCCATCCAAAAGTATACACATTTTCTTTTTATTCTTACAGTGGTATGTGGTATCCTTTGTAAAACACTGTAGTATGCCTTATCAAACTGCTTTTATGTAAGTGTATTTCAGTAAAAAAAAAAAATAATTAAACATCATTGCCTTGTAAGATCATTTTAAACTCTATTTAATTGTACTTTGAAAAAGTATACTGAATTACAAATATGTTAGGGTATTTTTCATATTACGATTGATGCACTGTGCCTGAGTACATTGCCCCCCCGGCCCCCTCTCCACTCAACTTTAGTTGTTGTACCCTTGTCTGTTGGCGCCATCATCCACACCCCTGATTTGTTTATATTGCTACGGTTACGTTCTAGACATGACCATGGTGTAGAAAGCTATTCCATAAGCTCCTTTCAATTGTAAAAGATAAAATCCAACTCAAATCAAATTCTGATGAATATTTCCTCAGCGCTTTCTCACCATCACAGGGGAGAGGGACTGACTACTGACACTATCAGCGCAGCCGATCATCATCATTGGTCATAGAAATCCAAGATAACATAAAATAGCATTAAAGAATAACAATTCAGATAGTTAGTGTAAAACCACTGCAGTGAACAAAACACTGTGCTATCAGGCACACCGGGCTGTGCAGAGCGCAGTAGAGACACCGTGGTGATGGTCAATCAATCACTCTGCTTTCTCCAGTCACCACACCCAGCACATCTTCACCACCATAGATAGCTGTCTTATTGTTGGCGATTGTGACTCAGAAGTTAGAGCGGGTCGTCCCTCAATCAGATAATCAAAAGTTCGATCCCAGGCTCCTCCAGTTCATGTCGATGTGTCCTTGTGCAACACCATACTTCCTGAGAGCCTGGCCGTATTGCGGCCCTCTGGAGGGTGCGTTCCCTTTACTAGAGCATCTGTGACAGGTGGTTATTCTTTGACCAGGTTCATCCACTTCTTCTGTCTCTTCTCCACTTCTAGGCTTTATTATATTGCTTTCTTAACGACGTAAAGGACAGTTATATATATATATATATATACACATACATACACACACACAATATATACAGCTGAATGCTCCTTTAATAGTCAACAGGAATCCCACTGACAATCAATAACGTACTATACGACGGCATCCAGATCTTCCCTCAAAAACAAAGTGGAGTACTACAGAGCTAATGTTAACTGTGCATCAAGCTAATTTTAGCTAAGACTGTAGACAATAGAGCACTTTAAACGAGATAATTCCAGCTGTAGCTAGATAAATAGCTTAAGGTGGGCAGACCATGGATTTATTAGGAAGAAGGGTGGTTACCACATAACTTTTTGCTAACATTAGAAAGCTTATGGCTCACTCTCTGTATGTAGCTGTCAACGAGCAAGTTGATGTGATTGGTTCACGGCATCCTTGTCAGCGTACTGCAAAATAAAAAAGTTGGGTCCTGTAATAGTAGCCGGTGTAGTTATTATAGTAAAAGAAAAACTACTGGCGCTGGTGTAGTGTCATTTTATTCCAGAAGTGATAAAGAAAGCAAGGGAAGTACTCGCTGGACATGGCATCTTCCTGGTCCAAACATGCACAATCTCATCTATCTTGATGAAGGTTCCCACACTGACCTGTGTGTCATGTCTCTCTGTGCGATCACGGGAATGGTGTAACATTTTCTACAACAAGCTGGTGAATTTCTCTGATTAACTAAACATCTACACGGATGCTGGCCATCTGTGAGTTTTGGGGGGTTCTTTCAAGGCCAGTGGCTAGCAAACCTCCCTCTTTGTCACAGTTTGATTTCCATCCGGTGCGATAATTAAGCTGTCATTATCATCACCTGAGGGTGCTTATCTTCCAAAGGTATCATGCACGTTTTTGATCTGGCCTTTCATCCTAGTCATTATAGCTTCAACTTAAACACTCCAAATACCTAGGTGTGTACTTTGTAATTGTGGCTCGTACCGACTCTCTTTTTGGCCTTTAAAGCCATGATTAACTATCTATGTTTCAGATCTACCTACTACTTGCTCCACTTCGCCTTATTTCTTACCCCAGGTTATCTTCCTTTGTCTAAATTAAGGTTACCTATCATTTAGAGTTATTCTCATTAAAAGCAACTCATCACCTCAGCATTAGTCAGGGCATTCTTTTAGAATAGGGGCTGCTACTTCGGCTGCAAATCAAGGCATCTCCTCTACCTCCCTGCACCAAATGGGACAAGTGGTCTGCTTTCACGTCCTACATCCACCCATACCTCAAAACAATACTCGTAAATCAAGCTCATTAAAGCCTTAAATGAGCTTGATTGATAAGTCATGCATACTAGCGGTGGTTGTGTCATTTTCACGTCGTTTCTGGCGTTATTGGCATGTCATTTCATTTGTCTATAGCGTGGGATAGCATTAGCTCATTCATGCAAAATGTTCCTCATATTCTGGGACGACTGTGGCTTAATGATAGAGCAGGGTCACCCTTCAATCAGAGGATCGGCTGTTTAATCCCCGGCTCCGCTAGTACATGTCAATGTGTCCTTGGGCAAGACACTTAACCCTAAAATTGCTCCTGTAGCTGTGCCTACGATGTGTGAATGTTGTATGAATGTTAGTTCGTCGTGATGGGCAGGTGGCACCTTGCATGGTAGCCCCTGTCTTCAGTGTATGAATGGATGTGAATGAAATGAAAAGTATGTAAAAGCACTTTGAGTGGTTGGAAGACTAGAAAAACAGTATACAAGTACAGTCCATTTACCATTTTTTTCTCTCTAAAGTTACTTCTCGCCTTCTATTGTTCAAGTGGATCTTCTCTCGTCACGGTATAATGCCATTGCATTCCAGTCTGTTTGACTCACACTATTCTCTGGTCTAACCTGACCATATTCTCCATTTGCTGGTCTAACAGACCGTTTCTCAATATCCCGGTCTAACGTGATCGTTTTCTCATTTCCTGGGTTAGCGTGACCTGGTCTATAGTTGTGCTGCAGTCTACGTGACCCCAACTATTCTGTTCTGCGGTCTTACTGGACCCCAACTATCCGGTGCTGCGGTCTAAGCGTGCCCCCTACTATTCTGTTCTGCGGTCTAACTTGACCCCAACCTATCCTTGTCTGAGATCTAACTTGACCCCAACCTATCCTTTTCCGCAGTCAGTCGAGACCCCTGCTATGATTTCTCTGCGATCTATTAAAATCCCACCATACTTTACTGTGGTATATCTAGACCTGCACTATCCTGTTTTGCGGTCTATAGAGACCCTACTCTATCCTTTGCTTTGTTTAACTTGACCCCTCTTAACTCTGGTTTAATGTCAATTCATTCAAGCTCACCCTAACAAGTTCTACCCTTAAACTTTCTCTCATGACTAATTTTCTATTTTGCTTCGGAATTCTCTGCAGCAGTATGTAATATTTATTTTATTTATTCATATAACATACATCTCTTTTAAGGGGATTCTGCCTTATCTGACTTCAGCATCACTACCCCTCAATTATCCTACTTCAGGATGAGTCCAATCACCAAAGACTTTGCACTATTTAAATTTGATGCATATGTAATAAAGTATTGTTAAATTATAATGACGTCTCTCTGAACTATTGTCAGGCAATAGCAAGTTGGTTTCCAAATAACATTTCGGCTAATGCCTTCCACCTGTTTTGCTCTCTACCTGAACTATTTATCTGCATTCAACCAAAGCCTACTTAGTGGTTTGTAAATACCACTCGGACTACAACTGGAAACTGGAATGTTTCAGATATCAAAATGCTGTCCTTGCATCTATTAAGCCTTATTAATCAAAGTTTATTTGAAGTTTTCAAAGAGGATATTGTAAACTTTCACTCCAACCCTAACCAATCAGTTCTAGTTTCATCTCACAGGCTTGTTCTTTGTCTGCGAGGTCTTTCATGAACGTGTCCTGAAGTTCCTTCTTCTGGTCCTCCACCAGTGTAACGTTTGTCTCCATCAGCTTGACTTGTGTCTCCATCAGCTTGAGTTTGGTCTCACAGGCTTGTTCTTTGTCTGCGAGATCTTTCATGAACATGTCCTGAAGTTCTTTCTTCTGGTTCTCCATCAGCTTGACTTGTGTCTCCATCAGTTCTAGTTTCATCTCACAGGCTTGTTCTTTGTCTGCGAGGTCTTTCATGAACGTGTCCTGAAGTTCCTTCTTCTGGTCCTCCATCAGTGTAACGTTTGTCTCCATCAGCTTGAGTTTGGTCTCACAGCTATGTTTCTCGTCCACTTCCTTCCTGAACATTTCCTCCAGAGCGTTGTACTTTGTTTGCCAAGCTCTGTGGATCTGGAGGAGTTGGCCTTCACCAGCAGGTTGGAGTTGTTCTGGCTCTCAAGCGTGGCCTGGTTTTTTGGGTCTGAGGATTTTTCTTTCTCCGCCTCATACCTTGCGACCATCTGTTGGAACTTCTGCTCGCTCAGACGCTGGGCAGCTTTCATCTCCTCCTCCTGGACACGGAGGCTTGTCTTGAGATCCAAGATTTCCTTCTCGTGCTGTCTGATGGTGCCGATGCTCTTCTTGTATTCGGCTCCGAACTCCTGCTCCCTGAGCCCTAGAAGGTACTCCAGATGGTTGATTCTCACTTTACCTTTATGCACTCTGTGACAGAATAGCTGCCTTTCAACCAGATACTGCTGTTGTACATAGCCCAGGCCCTGGCCACTCCCTTGCCCTGCCCGGACCTGCCTGATAGCATCTATAACAGGGGAAGCTAGAGAGACGCCAGCAGATCCTCCTCTGTTTCCTGGATTATTTCTTGTGGTCATGGCTCCGCCTGTAGTAGACATGATACAGTTAGAAGACTGTGTTTGTCTGTAAAAGATCGTATCCGTAGAAGATTCTCTCTGTAGAAGATTATCTCCGTAGAAGATTCTCTCCGTAGAAGATATGATCTGTAGAAAATATGATCTGTAGAAAATTGTCTCTGTAGAAGATTGTCTCTGTAGAAGATGATCTGTAGAACAGAAAAGATGTCTCCATAGATCAGACTTGATCAACGTACGAGTGAATACTAGTTAAAGTGTTTTCGTACTGAAAGGTTCTCAGAATTCTCTCAGACTTATAGAATATTGAATCAAAGCCACTTCACTGTCGGATTGTTCGTCTGTTGAACAGGTGGTTCTGATATATGAGGGTTCCTCATCAGTTCATCATCACAGTCACCTCCAACGCTGCCTGCCACTCTGCCTGCCACGCCTTCACAGCTACTTAATGATGTCTGGCCAGCAGGGAGAAGAGTGGCGGAAGGTCGAGCTAACGTTAGCTCACGATATCAATATATATATATATATATATCGTGAGCTAACGTTAGCCACCTATGTATATATAGTTAACTAACGTTAGGTCACTATATATATATATAATGTGACTATATATATATATAGTCACTATATATATAGTGACCTAACGTTAGTTAACTATATATAGTTAACTATAACTATATATAGTTAACTAACTAACAAACTAAATATATATATATGTGTGTAGCTAATGTTAGTTAACTATATATAGATATATATATATATCTATATATAGATATATATATATATATTGAGCTAACGTTAGCCAATGCTAACACGTGCTCAGCTTAAAAGAAAAGAACAGAATGTGGAAGTATGTCGAGTATATCTAGTCGAGACGAGTACCCGGAGTTTGGCTAACGTGTCACGACGAGCAAACTCTTACGGTATGCTGTTAGAGGTCTAAACCCTGTTTACTAGCGGAATTTACCAGCAGGCTGACGCATTGCGGCACGCCGAGCGCAGCTAATCGTTCATATATTTCCCTCCCTTTCCAGTGTCCGTGTCGGGCACTACCCCCGCCAAAGACTCGGAACCAAAGGCCAAAGAGGCTGCATTCTGCCTGTGCCCTGCGTCATGTGTAACCTCTGTGAGATGTCTCCTGGCTAAATGAATCTCATGGAGCTGGTCAGGCTTGTGGTAACAGCAGGTTCATTCCACATCTGCATTCATGACAAAGGACAACATAGTATGGTCATCTCTTGTGGACAACAGCGCATGCTCTGTCTAGAAAGATGGCATCACGTTAGTGTTAGCTAGCTACACTGGAGACATCTTTATTGGCAATAAAACACGTTAAAAACGAATGGTTAACTGAATTAATATATATATATATATATATACATACATACATATATGTATATATATATATAAACACTCCAGGCCTGAATACATATGCAGTCCAATTTTGAATCAAAGTCATAGCGCCACCTACTGGTAACATGAAGTTAAAGCCTCTAGATTTTGGCTTGTTTCTCTTAGTAGGTAAATCAGATCGACATCAAATTACTTCCACACAAATGTAAGAAGTTCATAATGCCAGCCCACAAAGCTTTTGATGTTTCGTGTAACGCCGTTGCCATGGCGACCCATTCTTCGCCGTCAACAACGAAGGTGCTTTTGAGAGACTAAACAAGCTTGAAACATAACTAAACTTGGCACACACATTTAAAGTAATAACTGTAGTTACCTCATAAGATTTTAATGCTTCAGTGTGGAAAGTTGGCTTGATAGCGCCCCCTACAAAATTTTGAAAAAGCAGCCCTCGCAGTACGTTTGACATAGATATACAGAATTTAGTAGGCACATGTATCACATGTAGACTTAAAAAAAAGTCTCCTGGTACCATGCTCTAAACCGTCCCGGAAGTCAGCCATTTAGATTTTTGTGGGATTTTTCCTTTTATTTTTACCTATTTCTTGGCTCTTTATTTGAACGAACTCCTCCTAGGTAAATCAGATAGACTTCAAATTTGGTCAGTACAATCTAAAGACCTTAGTGATTGAAAGTTATCAAAAGCTTTTCATTTGACGGAATAGCGTAGCCATAGCGGGCGACGATTTTACTTGATTCGCCATTAAACAACATGCTCATATAAATCCTCTGGACTTTCTCAAATCTGTCCCAAACTTGTCATGCTTGATAACAGTCACGGACTGAGGAGGTCTACAAGCCTATTTTCACTCAGAGTCATAGCGCCACCTACTGGCAACAGGAAGTCAGTGTGATGTGACAAACGGCATCCGATTCCAATGACATTAACTTGATGTTGTCTAAACTTGATATAGAGCAACATGATGCATTTTGAAGCCTGTTGTCCAGTGCCACACAAATGATACAGGAAGTAGTGTACTGTTTGCAAAGCATCATTTCCAGCCTCAATGGCTAACTCGTTGGCGCGTTGTCCGATGGTCGCAGACATTCTCGGCCGCGTGAGCCGGCATCCCGCCAGCACCTCCGACGTGCGCAAAGGTGCGAGGACCCCTACATCGCTGCTTGCAGCTTTAATTTCAATCTGCTTTTTAACCTGTGATGTTAGTTAACTATGTTTTGGTTTTGTTTCTTACTGTTATGTCATCTTTCTTGTTTATTTTGTTATTAGGGCCCAAACCGACGTAGGACCTATTGTTCTTCGAATGTTTATTATTATTATTATCGTACCACTTTCAGCAGAAAAAAGAGGGGCTTGGGATACTGAACTTCTCTTGAAATTTGGCACGCAAGGCAGTTGTAGTCGTAAATAACAATCTGATTGGGGTCTCGAGCTGCATGACAAATTGGTTCGATAGTATCCCCTTTTGAGTAGCCCCAACATTGTTTTTTTTATGTAACTTGATGGGACGTACAAAACATCCTCTGGAAAGTATGCCCTAAACCCAACAGGAAGTCAGCCATTTTGTATTTTATGATGTTTTTGGAACATTTCAAGGCGAATTTCAATCCTTCGCCATGAATGAATAAACTGATGTAACCTCGACTCCACATGATCAGATCCTTTCCAAATTCCACATGTTTGAGACCCCAGGCATGAAGACATCTACAGCCCAATTTTGAATCGAGTTAATAGCAAATTTACCCCACTTTTCTCTTTCAACATCTGTCTTCACTGCACGTGGGCTCAGGCCCAAGCCACTATAAAGATATACTCTCTGCAGTACATTGAAAGATGGAGATTCAGGATATCCTTCAAGCCAAAGGCATCCAATATTCAAACGCTTCTTTTGAAACTTGACTGTGCAAAGAAACTGACAAGCGTTTGCTGAACAGCCTTTGGGCAACTGAAAGCTGCTGCAGGCCTCAGATGTGTGTCAGTGGGTGGCAAACTCACACAAATAATCTTCCCAAAGGGAAAGGCAAGTGTCAGTCTGCAAAAACACCTTCTACATTTGCACCATGTAGTGCAGATATCTGCATCTTACAAATCCCTCTTTGAGGGAATTTATCCCACACAAAAGTGGTGGCGAGCTGCAGTGGAACAGCTCTATGGGATGAGATCAGGTGCCTTTTCCGATTTCTTTTTGAGTATTCCGACAATCAACACACTCATGAGTTCTCCAAATGTTTTTTGCATAATTTTCCATAATTAAATAGGTATAGATTGTTGTTGTTTAAACAAATTGGTATTAGCCTCACCTACAGGTATTTTTCTCATAAATAGGTATGCACATTTTTGCAAATATATTATGATCAATTCATGTTGGTATTAACAAATCCTGATTGATGTAAATAGGCCCTTTCTTATTAAAATGGTAAATGGTCT
Source organism: Ophiodon elongatus (assembly GCA_016806645.1). Classification (NCBI taxonomy): domain Eukaryota; kingdom Metazoa; phylum Chordata; class Actinopteri; order Perciformes; family Hexagrammidae; genus Ophiodon; species Ophiodon elongatus. The sequence continues at coordinate 449,389 of JACSYO010000917.1, read as the reverse complement.
GTACTTGTATAGCACTTTTCTAGTCTTCCAACCACTAAAAGCTCTTTAACATTACATGTTATTATTCACCCATTCACACCCATTCATACACTGATGGGGCTACCATGCAAGGTGCAACCTGCCCATCAGAACTAACTAATCATTAATACCCATTCACACACCGCAGGAACAGCCTGCAGGAGCAATTTTGGGGTTGGACACATCGACATGGACTAGTGGAGTCGGAGATCGAACTGCCGATCCTTTGATTAAAGGACAACCCTGCTCTACCACTGATCCACAGTGTGTACCCCACAACAATGAAAATGAGGGTAATGCAAACGGTTCTGCATGTATTGCACTCACGAAAGTAATAGCTGTAATCTGGGAATGTGATAACATAGCTACAACGAAGGAGACACAAGCAGTCAAAAGACAGTTCATCCAGATTATCAAAACCACTTTATTTGCAGGTCAACCTGAAAGTGAGCCCATCCGAAATGTAACTAATAATATGCTCCTTCGAGATAAGCCAGTCCTGCGCAGAATCGATCAACGGCGATCGGCGCACAATGCATGCCGGTTAGATTTGTGTCCGACTTGATCCCGACTTGCTCTGACGTCATGCACACGTGGTCAAAGATAACCTCGCGAGAGCTAGGCGGCCGCATTTGTTCTCCACCGACTGCATGACCCAGGGCATGATGGAAAACGCCTGGCTGTCGCCAGATCAGAGAGCTGATTGGCTGTTAATCCTATAATAAAATCCTGTATAAAATCCTATTTTTCTGTGTAGTTGTACTACTTAACGCTCAATTGTTGGCTATTAGTGTCAGGTTGAATCTAAAAACATATTGTGTGATTGATAATAATAAAGTTTGTGTATTGCACATAGCAAAACAGGTAGCAATGTGTTTCACAGGCAGACATAAAAATAATATAGGATAGGATAAAATGCAGATACACGCACATTTCTACATAAATATATATTTACACATATGAAAAAAATTTGAACAAGGTCTGCAAACTACAAGTAGCCTACAGATCTGATCGAACAGGATGTAACCATTTCTTTAACTTCCCGTGTATTCTTTGAAGTTGAAGCAATCTGATAACAAGACATCAGTGGTTCATGTTTTTTACATACAGTAATGGCAGCACCAATTCTAAATTACTGAGATTTGGGGACATCCTTGTCGGCTCACTTCATGTGCCAACCATGCACCTCAATGTCTCTGGTTGATATCCAAACACAGACTTCTGTTGTCCCCATTTCTATCCCCCCTGGTTTCCTTGTATCTCTCTGTTAGGAAGAGTGTGCTGTTACTTCACAGCAAACTAGGTGCTCAAGTATCAAAGAACCAACTCGGCAACACTAGTTTATTCATAACAATACTTCATTCATCAGCTGCGCCAAAACATGTCTGTGAAGTAGAGAAGATTTTTCTAATTAGTCTATCAAACTTGATTGAGGTGAATATGTATGACAAGTAATCAAGTATTTATTATTTGTAGGAATCCTTTCTTGTATACTGTATAATGCCGGCATATACACTTCAACATTCATACAAGTCCAATCTCACAAAGCTGCTTTGGGATCAGCAAAGTCCGGGTTGTCTCAGCAGAGCTTCAAGAGCCTGTGCTTGTGTAAAGAGCCTCAGGGCAGAGATTAGGCCCTGCTAGTATCTCTACAACTTGAACAACTGTGTGCAACAGCAGACTAAGTGCTACACATCCAAATGATCTAGGTGTTTTCCCCATGACCTCAGTGATAACCTTTTTCCCCAGGAAGCAATTCTGCGTGTGACCTGAGGCTATTTAGCTGGAGGGTAACGGTTGTATATCTTCCTGCTGTCTGCAGGACTCCAGTCAGCATGCTTCATATCACTGAGAGCCAACACAACAGATTCATGGAACCTGAGGAAACGGTGAGTAAAACAGACAGAATTAACCACTGGTAAATCCCACGTTCCGACAGACCATCGTTTCTACGGAAAGCAGCATATCTCGACCATTTCTCCAGCAGAGCCACATAGCAAAACAAGAGTATCAGAAAGTTGTGTCAACACTCCTGCAAAGGAGTTTACACAAAGCCAGAGGGGATTGAAGAGCAGACTGCTGCTTCTGGTCGATGGACACTGAGTGACAAATGTGTTGAGTAAAGAGTGTGATAGAAATAAATCTCTGTCCTGCTCCTCTCTGCCACTCATAGATACAAGAGAACAGAGATTTAGCCAACAGTAGAGTCAGATTATAAAATATCTTCCATTGGTTGTTCTGACAAACGGGGCATTACAAGTTCACGATTTAAAGTGTGTATTCACAAAGACAGAAAAATGTATTCACACATTCCTAAAGCTGTACTTGGTACACTGATTTAGTATACCTCCGGCTCCACCAGTGTTTAGACCTGTCAATGAAAATAGCAATTTCACCAACTGTTGTATAAGCAAAGTTTGACAACTCAGGTTTCAGCGGTATACAGGCTTCGCGGTAAACCATGTTGTAAAACCTATTAATGTTAATAACATATACATTTGATTACCTACGGTATAACGGACTGAGAATCTCAGAGAAAGATCAAGCAAGAAGAGAGCGAGCGTGTGTGTGTGACCATGAGCATAAAGTTAGCAGTAACATGGCAACTGTGAAGTGTTTGTACCCCCAGGTTAGTGAACACTTTGGCACAGGGTCACTTAAGGTGGACTGACCATTTAAGTGACAAGTTTGCACAGTACCCCATTATTTTAGAAGGTCACAGCTGATGTTATTTTTCATGTAGTAATACATTTTACACACTATAGTGCTGTTAACATGTAAACTAACATCCTTTTACACATACTTCCATAAAAAAGGTTTCAAGTTTATTTCTTTAATAATACCCATTCTCATTCCTTAGAAGGAACAGTGTGTAGCATTTAGGAGGACCTGTTGGCAGAAATTAAATATAATATTAAAAGTATGTATTTTTTATTGTATAATTGCCGGAAGATAAGAATCGTTTTTGTTATAAGCTGTTTATATCTACATAAGAAGCTGGTCTTCTTCACAGAACCGGCATTCAGGTTTCTAACCCTACGAACAACACCAGAGCAACTGTCATCATGTGTGACTTGAGCTGAATTTTTTTTTTTTAAACTACTTTGTTCATCAACTCATCTTAAAAGTTATATTTGTGGTTCCAGCATTGCAAATGTTTGCCATATATGATCATTAAACTTAATATTTTTTGCAGCTCCTGAGCTTCCATGTCGAAAGATCCATCTCCATGACTACCGATCAAACTTCTTTTGGGTAGTTTAGAAACAGTGTTGTTTGATAGTCACTCCAGCATGCACAAGGTTTTTTTCCAACTGGAAGAACTCCCATTCAATATGCTGGTTTTACAGTTGGTATGAACAGTGACAACCAATAGATTAAGAAAAGAGTGCCACCTAGAGAAACCTGAGCTTCATTAGAAAGTCATTTCTGAGGAAAAGCCACAGCAGAGACAGGAAAGCTAATGGCTTAAACACAACAGACATGCGCTGTCAATGATGATGATAAAAAAATATAATTCACCGATTACTACTTCACAAAACAAAACAGGTTGTTCAATGATTTTCGCCGTATTGGTGGCTGAGTGGATGGAGACACTCATAATCCTTGTTGTGTCGTAGCAGCCGTGCCCCACATGATCTGATGGAGCACTGCTCTTAAGTTTCAAGATCTCTTAATCTGGGTGCTTCGTTTGGGACAATCAGACTTTTTGTAATTGTGCTTGTAAAGCTCTTAATACCTGTCTGCAAAACAATGCTGTTTTGGATTCTTGAAACAAAGGATCAATCCATTCTTGCACCCTCGAGAAGTTTTGCGAATGGTGCAGATTCACAGGTCAAAGTTCAAAGTTGAACTTTACATGCAAAATTTGTTCAGATTTGCTTGGCCACCAAAGTGAATCCCCAAAATGCAGCAATTCCATTCGAATGAAATGCAATCAAGCAGATAAGATGGTGCATTTTTATAAATGCTGTGACACTAAATAAAAAAAACAAAAAACATGAACCAACCCACAGAGAGCTTGAAGAAAAGCCTCAGGGTACATTTCACCAAGGTCCCATCAGTGCGACTTGGACAACATCATTAGAGCTCAGAAGCTTTCCTGCATGTCCCTTGACTCTCTGTGAGAACTTTATCCCAGTGTGCAGAGAAGGCACAGCTACAGGCTGGGGAGCTGAAGGTAAATCTCCAGTGACGTTATAAGGGCATAAAGAAGGTAACTGTGGCAGCATTAAGAACAGCAGGGGCCAGTGGAGGAAAAAGATGAATTAGTTGTGATAAGTTCCACCTCTAACGAACAGAAGAGAATCTTACGTTTGTGAGACCAGAATACTAGTAATCTCAAAATGTATGTAACAACAGAAAAGAGTGTTTTATGCAATAAAAATATTGATATATGGTCAGATACCAAAATCAAACTTAAAGGGAGTTGCAAGGTTTTTGAACAGTGAATGTCGAGATATGTTTTGTCTGTCATTGATTAGAATGGCAGTTCAGCCGGTGAGCCACCTTCACCGGGCCTTTCCAAGCCGACCTGGAGCCGGCCGGTCGCAGGGCCTTACAGAGGAAATGTGCTGGGTCTCTCAAGCGGATCCTCCCAAACCGAGTGACGGTCCCTGACCTGCCAGTTTGAGTCCCCCGACCAGACTGCTGTTGAGAAGTGTAAAATTACTTAGGTTCATTATGAAACTCTAGGGAACTCTGCCTCAGACAAAATCAGGCCAAATCCCCTCGGCGTCAGCTCTGCTGTGAGCTGAACTTCATTCAAGAAGGAAGCTGGGTAGAGATAAGAGTATTTGCAGACAGTTTGAGGATCCATTGGAGTTACAAGATTCAGTCACAAGTTTTTTTTTATACTTTTTATTGCTAAAATATTTGTAAAACCCAGACAGAGGTGGGTGATCAATAGCACTGATTTATGAAAAAAGAATGTGCCTGTGCAATATGCTTAAATAAAAAGGTAATTACAAAATACATTTCTCTAACAGCTGTAGTTATTTTTCAGTTTTTCACCCACTTCTTTGGTTTGGTGCTGGCCTGTCCAAATTTATATATTTTTTTAATGTTTCAATAAAGGATATAACTATGCCTCTCCAAATCTATATAATCTAAATTGACAAACATCCACTTCAAACAACTGTATCAATCAGGTGTCTCGACAAAAATAAAATAAAACCTCCTCCTTTGGGCTTAGTGCTTTCATTAATTTTACTGTTCAGTGAAAATGAATATTGGGCAAAGGTAAATTATGTGTTCAAATGTAATCTTGTAAAATGTAGTTTTGGTGAGTGATTTATTTGAATAAATCCAGTTGTTTGAACGAGATATAAAATAGATATTAGAGATGAATTTTGATTTGTTAAACTTCCTAACACTAGCTCTAAGTAGCTTATAATATATCATTAAAACTACTAATGACAAGATTTTATTTTATCATTAAAATCACAATCTTTTATTAATCATTCAGCTGTATTTTATGCAAGGCCGACATGGACATATTTATAATGCAGTGGGAGAATTAAGAATAGTCTCTCCAAATATCAATGAAGTTTGAATTGCTGATGAAAGACAAGAATAATTCATACTTTGTTTTTGATTATTTGTCTTGATATGGATCTTATACATACTTAAGGTCAACTCCAAATATAGTAGCATTATTGGAATACCAGCTGAACAAATCCCAGTTTTTAACCTCAATCTAACCACTAACTAGACTTTAGAGAGGCAAACTCAATATCGAGAGTTCAATAATGATCGAAGGTCACCAACGCTTTTTTGGACTGGAAAACAAATTCAATATCTAAATTCAACAGTATGGGGACATTGACTAAATTGCAGTTTGAATCATTTATTTTCCTTTGTTTGGTTCTGATTTATACTGTTTTTATCGCTGTTGGAGAAAGAAAAAAAACATCCAAATAAAAGCTGATTCCAAAGTTTTGAAGGACACTGTATGTTACAACAATCAACACCTCTGTAACACATCTAGTAATTGTTAATATAAAAAATATTGATTAGTGCAGCATTAAGTACCAATCAATTAGTGGAGACATTGTCAGGGGTTTGATCTATTGTTTGTGTCTTCTTCCATTACATTACATTACCTCACATGATGTTTTTCTCCAGATATTGTATTTTAGTATTCTGTGTCAGTTCATTTACACAATCTTTGTTCTTACAAGGTTGCCAGGTAAATGATTATATTATTTTCATTGTACAACAGAGTGGCGCAACCAAATGCCGATTGCAGTCACATTTTCTACACAACAAAAAAATAAAAATCATATGTGAAGGTCGAGGATGAATTAAGAAGCCCCACAGCCTGAGGAAAGTAGCTGTTCTTTATCCGTTAGCCTTAGGCTCACAGTTTTGGTTTTTACTGATAACATAAAAAAATACCCAGATAAAAAAAAAAAGAAAAAGGAACAGACTTGTGTAAACTTCTGCAAGATGAAACTGATTAGCTACTCAAAGTAAACTAGGTCCTTTTGATAACACACAAGTCAACAGTCGATTACAAAGAATGGAAAGAAAAATAGAAGACAGCGTAGATGAGCTGCAGATCATAATGCTAAAAGATAATCCCTAGTGTTTTGATCAACATTGAGATCACGATAATTTATCACAGCTATTCATTGATTTAAGAGACAAAATATTGTTATGGAATTTTCACATTTAAATAAACTAAGCACTGCTCTCGCTTCCATCCTGCTAATGAAAAAACCTTTGCATCAAAACTTAAGACTTGAAGTAAGGTTCTTCCCCTGAATTCAGTGCATTGTTTTTGCCTGTCTGTTATTACTCTTCTACTCCAGACTCAAGCCACAAATTTCAGGAATTATTTTCATCATAGACTGTATATAAGAAGTGGACGTAGTCATCCAGTCATTGGTAGTCATCCAGTCATCAGTCATTGGTTTGTGGACTATCGTTTGCAGCCTTGAGTTCGACAATTTGGCCGTTGCCATCTTGGTTACAGCCGTCACCATCTTGGCTTTTTGCAACCAGTGAACGGAAGTTACCATATCTGGAAAGCAAAGGAGCGATTTAGAGACACTGTATACAGCTCTGGTAGCGGAAAGCGACCTGTCAATCACAGTAAGTCATACCCTGCTTTATGGTCTATTTGACTCTAAATGGACCATAATTTACGTAATGAACATCATGCTGTAGTGAAGAAGACTTGAAACTAGAGATTGAGACCATAAACTCAACACTTACAATGTTTACTGAGGGAATAAATCAAGAAAGAAGTAGGGTAATTTTCTCATAGATTACTGACTTCATTTTGCAAGAAGAAGAAGAAGAAGAAGAAGAAGAAGTGCTTGATTTGATATGCAGGAGAGTTTTTATGAGCAGAGCACATTTTAAACATCAATATCACAGTCCATCATGTTCATTTAATTGTGTGAAGGCAAAACCGTGATCAATATTAATATTTGAGTAATTGTGCATCCCTCCCTCACTCCCTAACATTTTGACTGGCATGCTTCATTATCTACTGCAAAGTGGGCATGCATGTTTATTTACATGTAGCCCATCCATGCTTGAGGAATGCTACTTTAAGAAGAGACCTGATACCAAATGTGTCAGGCATTTCCTGCAGCCCCCAGATGACAATTGTATGAGGGTTACAGCCTGCAATAGTCTTCCCCAAGCCTCAATTGAGGACTGTAGCTGTGGGGCAGCACCCGTGGTGTCATAATGCAGTCTCAAGGAAATACGCTGTGGGATTACGAAGATAGTGAGTGACAGTGGCAACTTCACTAAGTGTTAGATTCCATGTTGGACACAGCGTGTGTGAAATGTGAACAGGCTTCCTCATGCAGCCTGCCACAGAGAGAAAGTGATCTCTTGCAAATGATGCCATGTATGCAGACGGAGACACTAGAGGAGAACTTGTGCGTATGAGCACAAACACACAGATTTCAAAGTATGCCGTAAGGCACACATAAGAACACATCATACACACATACCTCCTTAGACATTTCCTGCTTATGGGATGAGACAAGTGTATGCATGAGTGGCTAAATTAGAACCTTGCACTTTACTACGTTTGGGATTTGGAAGAGGCGCGTGTGTGTGTGTGTGTGTGTGTGTGTGTGTGTGTGTGTGTGTGTGTGTGTGTGTGTGTGTGTGTGTTTGTCATGTCTCGTGTGTCCATGCGCATGAGTTCATATTTCAGTCTGTATATGTATGTCAGGTCAAACCCACAAAGCACTGCACACAGTCTCTGTAGTAAGGGTTAAATCCATTATAAATCTCCTGTGGGTGAGTGTTCATGTGTGAAAAGTGACAGCAATAAACATTGTCATCTTCTTAGATAAACTACCCTGAACCCTGCAAGCAGCTCTCCCTGGACCACCAAGAGGTCTGAAGCCTGCTTCATTTCCTACCAAAGTACTCGCACTTGTGGCCTCATCATGTGTTTAACATGGACAACTAAAACCAATTAATTTAAATAGAAGCAGGACTTACAAAATGTGTCTTCTGCTATTATAGTTCAACATTTTATTCAGTCATGACAAGTCCTGTGTGAAATTAAAATCAAATACCTGTTAAACAAACTGCATTGAGTATTTATACTGTGTTCAGTGTCCTGCTTATACGCGCAGGGCTGATTTCTACCGGCAGAATGCGTTTTGTCTTATTTATGAATTATTGGCATCTGTATGTTTTGAAATTCTGATTGTGACGTCATTATAAAATAACCCAGAATACGATTATGGTTTCTCTTGAACACTGTAATTAATTTATTAGGCTCAATGTTTCAGGTTAAACTTAAATTATATAACTCAGGAATGATCAGCCTCACGTGACTGGATGTAAAGGACGATAAATTATGTAAAAAGTGTTTTGTCTCTCCAGCTCTCTCTGATTTTAATTGTATCCATAATAAAAAATTATTGAGGGAAATAACAGATCAAGAAAAGACAATTCTTTCTAATAAATGAAGAAAGTTGTTTTTGGTCCTTTTGTTGTTCAGACCTACAATGAACATATATTTTAACCAGATGGTGAATCAGAAAACAAATCAAATATATAACTTGAGTTTAATCTGTGATCCGTCTTCACTCTGGTATGAAACTCCAGCGATCAGTCCGATCAGGTGCAGCGTCCAATCATATAACTGATGAACAATAAGGGGGTGTGTCGAGCTTTAAAAAACTTTCTGGAAGCCTGCTTTCGTGCATCCTCGCTCATAGCTCCTCAGAAATCTCTCCTCGCTCCTCAAAGCAGAAATAAGAGCTTTGGGACGGCCGTCAATATGGCGGCTCAGAACAAGCGAGGAGCGAGGAGCGAGGAAATGACAAATAAGAGACTTGGGATGTACCCCCTGTGTTCCTCCGTCTCTGTGCTAGTTCGTCTTCAAGCTTTTTGTCAGGCGGTCCAGCAATATATAATATATTTATTGTCAGTTTTCCAATTGAACTGGATGAATTATAAATAATACATACTCTAATAATGAATAAATGTTCTTCTGTCATTTCATTAACAACAAGGGCTGTATTTAAAAAAAAAAAAAAGTAACTAATTCAAATAAAGTACTTCATTTAATTAACCTTTTAAAAACAAACCTATTTTTGAGGCCTCCGCACTAAAAAAAAAAACATGCCCATACTAAAAAGAGTATATCTCTGCAACCACAAGGTCTATTTGAATCATTTTGGTGTTATTATAAAGGTAATAGCTGTGATGTGTAAATGTCAGTATATATGTTACTGGTTAAAAGTAAATTAAGATGGAACACAGAAAAAATGAAAAGATTTCAGGTTCGCCTAAAAAAAAAAAGAAGCACTTTCAGAATGATCATTCCTTTGGAATAATGCAGTTGCATGTTTAAACCTCTTCCAAATCATAGTGCATTTGCAAGTTTGATTTTGATAAAGTGAAGCAGAAAAAAATCAGAGAGTTTTTAGTACAGACAGTTCAGACGAGGTCTCCAAAATGAGGATTTGGCATAATAAGTGCAATTTTAATTTTCTCATGTACCAAACTATATATTTCACTTCTTTTTTCACTAATGATGTTCAATACATCCATATACAGCAGTAACATACTGTTGAATGATCGTAGAAAAAGATGAAAGCATAATAGTATACTCGCTTAAATATAACCTAGATAGACGATATATGTTGTTATATGTTGTATAATCCTTCCTGTATAATTGGTATTGTATAATCTATCCTGTGTAATAGGATCCGTCAGCTAATATCACCTTGTAAAGCAACAAACCCCCGTACTGGCCACCATAGTGACAGGATGAATTAGGAAGGTGTGACACGTGCAGCTGAGAGGAGGCGTAAACTGTGTCTGAGTATTTAAGCTGCAGCACAGAGAGAAATCGAATTTCTCTAGCTCTCTGAGACTAGACAGAAATCTGCCAGTTTTTAGGGACTGGACTTAACTAACGCCTTTTTAGACAGAGGACAAAACTTAGACCAGGGACAACTTAAATAGAAAACCGCGGACACTTAGAACTGTTTGCATCTGACACTGGAACTGTTTCATTGAATTGAAATTGTTGTTGGTTACTTTGTAAAGAAGAAAAAAAGAAAAGAAACTGAAATAAAGCAACAGCCTTACCATTCAGTAAGGAGCTGGAACTAACACTAAATACTTTAGTTCTTTAGCATAGACTAACCCTCTTCCCCTGTCCTTAAACAAGTGTGATACTGAGGTGACGACCAACTCTACCGGAGGAACTTAAGGTAAGGACCCTGGGTGAAGACTTGGCAGTGTGTCTAAAATGTGAGTGTATAAAGCAGAGCAGTGAGACGATACAGATGTCTATATACTCACTTGGTACGGGTTGATAAGAGTTACAGCCTACCGCAGGGGGCCTAGAGCGCACAAGCTGTAAAACTCCCTCGGGAAAACCAATAGCTCCTAAATCCTAATGGTCAAACTACGAGGTGAGATAAAAGACCGAAGGCTTTAACCGATATCGGTGAGGGACATTATTCCCTCCGGGATCACATCAAAACATGTAAAAGCAAAGGAACTTGTTATCCCATCCATCCATCCATCCATTTTCATCCGCTTCATCCGTGTCTGACTTAATGCTGAGAATACGAAAACAGCTCCTACTGCAGTCATACAGAGACCAGATGGCCCGTTGCAACGGATCCGGCACCCCATACTCCCGCAGCACCCCCTACAAAAACCCTGAGGGACCCGGTCAAAATCCTTCTCCAAGTCCACAAAGCACATGTAGACTGGTTGGGCAAACTCCCAGGACACCTCCAGTAGTCTTGCGAGGGTAAAGAGCTCGTCCACTGTTCCACGACCAGGACGGAATCCACACTGCTCCTCTGGAATCTGAGGTTCGACAAACGGTAGGAGCCTCCTTTCCAGCACCCTGGCATAAGCTTTCCCCGGGAGGCTGAGTAGTGTGATACCCCGATAGTTTGAGCATACTCTCCGGTCCCCCTTTTTGAAAATAGGAACCACCACCCCGGTCTGCCAGTCCATGGGCACTGTTCCAGACCCCCATGCAACATTGAAGATGCGTGTCAGCCAAGACAGCCTAACAATGTCCAGCGTCTTCAGCATCTCAGGGCGGATCTCATCCACCCCCGGCGTCTTGCCTCCAAGGAGCTTTTTGACTACCTTAGCGGCCTTCGCCGAAGATATGGGTACGACCCCCCCCCCCCCCAAGTCTTCAGGCGCTGCCTCCTCTTCAGGGGACAAGTTGGTCGGGTTTAGGAGCTCATCAAAGTGTTCTTTCCACCGCCCGATGATGTCCCCCGTCCGGGTTAGCAGCTCCCCCCCGCTGAGAACAGCCTGGGGTAGGCCCTGCTTTCCCTTCCTAAGCCGTCGGATGGTTTGCCAGAACCTCCTTGAGGCAAACCAAAAGTCCTTCTCCATGGCCTCCTCGAACTCCTCCCATGCCCGAGTTTTAGCATCCGCGACCACCGCAGCTGCAGCCCTTCTGACCTGCCGGTACCTCTCAGATGCTTTAGGAGACCCCTGAGCCAACCAGGCCCGAAAGGCCTCCTTCTCGGGTGGCCACCATGACAGGCACCAATGACCTTCCGACCACAGCTCCTAGCGGCCACGTCCACAATAGAGGCTTTGAACATGGTCCACTCGGATTCCATGTCCCCACCTTATGTTCGAACACGGTGTTTGTTATGGACAAACCGTGGCTAGAACAGAAATCCAATAGCGAGACACCACTCGGGTTCAAATCGGGCAAGCCGTTCCTCCCAATCACCCCCTGCCAGGTTTCTCTGTCATTGCCCACGTGATCGTTGAAGTCTCCCAGGAGAACTATAGAGTCGGCAGGAGGCGCCCTTTCCAAGACCACTCCCACCAACTCCAAGAAGGCCGGTTAGATAGTGATAGTTAGAGCCTTACTCCCCGCAACCCGTAGGTGCATAGAGGCAACCCTCTCATTCGACGGGGAAACCTCCAACATGGCGGCTCTCAGCCGTGGGCTCGTGAGTATCCCCAATCGCTGCCGGCGCCTCTCACCCTGGGCAACTCCTGAAAAGGACAAAGTCCAACCCTTCTCTAGGAGCTTGGTTCCGGTTCCAGAGCCAGTGCTGCGTGGAGGTGAGCCCAACTATATCTAGCTGTTACCGCTTCATCTCCTGCACCAGCTCCAGCTCTTTCCCTGCTACCGAGGTGACGTTCCACGTCCCTAGAGCTAGTCTATGTTGCCGGCGATTGGCTCGCCCATGCCTCCTGCCCGGCCCGCCGCCCGGTCTGCATAATCCCCGAACCCCAATGCTTGTGAATTCCTTGAGCCGTCACTAACTGTGTATACTGTGTATATAGGTATATAGTTGTAGTTAATGCACTGCCACTCTGTTTTATTGAAAATATGGTTGAAAAAAATACCTTTTATCAACATTTTGAGTTTATTCATTTTTGAAAATGAAAATGGTAATGGTTATTAGGGCAAAGACAATAATTTACGATAAAAGCCACATGTTTAAGCTCTAGAATTGTTTAATTTAATGTTTCTATTTGCTTCAGAGGCTGAAAAATAATGGTTTTGGGAAACGTTGACAATTCTCAAATATTTTATAGGCATCCTTTGGTGTTAATAAATTAATAATATGTTAACATCCTTAATTGTTCAACTAAAAAAAACGTACTGTAATATTCTCATCATTGCTCCTAGTTGTCGATTAATCTGTCATAGAAACACTTTCCCTGAACTGCGGAATTATTATTTTTACTAAAAGTAAGGAAAGTAAACTTTCATTTGGTGTTGATTTTTGCAGTCCCTGCGGACAAAAGTGGTAGTATTTCACAGCACCAGATTCCCTTTTATAAAACCTCTCATTTTACTGCAGCTTGGTCTAATGAAGCTATAGCGTAAGTTCAGTCGGAAGACCATCTTCTTCCACTCGTTTTTTTTCGCCGAGGAATCTCACCAGTTACTCCTGGTCACAATACTAAAATATATTAGCATGTTAGACTTGCAGAATACTCCATTTCACGTGTAACCTGGAAGTCCTTCTGAAATTAAATTGAATACATTTAATGATTAAGTTTATTCATAGTGTTCACTGTCTCTGAAGATCATATTTGAATGCATCAATAGTTCGGTATAGCTGAGGCAAGTAGTTTATATTGGATCATGCATCACAAATCTCCAACATTCAGTTGTAGAGGTAAGATCCCCTAAAACATTACTTAATAATCTGCATAGTGCTGTCAAGGATCAGAGCAACACAGCCATACAGAGGAGGTGCCATGAAGTAATCAAGCTTTAATCTGAAGAAAGGGTCATTTCTGCAATTGTGAGCATCACACATCTTCTATATGACTGACGAAAACAAGAATATAAAAGTGGATTAGTTGCTAAATCCTCACACCTTTCCTTTGAATTTCAGTGGTGTGAGTGCAGACGCAAGCGAGGGAGGGGAGGGAGGTCTTTAACATTCACAGAAACAGAAGTCACTCTTGATTTAATACGTAACCCTTTTTCCTCTAGGGATAATCCAGCTGCTTTGAATGTCATCCTGCATCCGTACTGTTTCTCCTTCCATGCTCATTCTCTAAATTGCATTATTTTGCATTATCCTCAGGCATCTTAAGAGTGAACCTGGCAAGGATGTCCTAAGCACAGAGCCAAAATTGGATGTAGTACTGTGAGCAAACATTCCTTTGCACCTGTGTGATATAGTGTCATGGCAGCATCAACCGACTGATGTCAGTGATGGTATTCTTCACACAACGACACACAGGCTCTATAGGCAAGCAGTGACATCCACATCAGAACTCACACCACTGTCATGCATCTTTGATGACACACCCGACATGCAACTTGCACTATAGAAACACATAAACACAGTCTCATAAATACACCCTCCACACTCCTCTTCAGTAGACTGTCAACATGAATCAACTTGCATTGAATGATAAAAGGACTACTAAAAATAAGACTTAGCAGCATAGAAACAAACAATGCAAAACACAACACAAGATCAGATGTAAGGAGACAAATCTGTAGAAGCACAAGACTGAAAGTAAGAATTGTCGCCAAGGATCCATTTTGTGTCTTAGAAATAATAATTACCATGCTGTTGATTGTGTGTTTCTCACATCTAAAAAGCCCTGCTGAATGGCTGTGAACAAATGTGTTAAAATATGCACTGTTTCATGACCCGAATCTCTTCTTCACTGAGCCTCTGCCTCGGCATAGCCAACAATGTTGGCACCTGACACCTTCAACATATCCAGGACTCATGTCTGCTAACTTCACTTAAAATCCAGCCTACAACTGAATTTGGATATGTTATCATCTCTACCAAGAAGATCATGCAATTGGTCGTGTGTGTCTTCGTGTACACTTCTGTGTCTGTCCATGGCTAGTCTCTCTTGAGGGTCAGGTGGGTTTCTTCTTCTTCTTCTTCTTCTTCTCCTTCTTCTCCTTCTCCTTCTTCTCCTCCTCCTTCTTCTTCTTCTTCTTCTTCTTCTTCTTCTTCTTCTCTTCTTCTTCTTCTTCTTCTTCTTCTTCTTCTTCTTCTTCTTCTTCTTCTTCTTCTTCTTCTTCTTCTTCTTCTTCTTCTTCTTCTTCTTCTTCTTCTTCTTCTTCTTCTTCTTCTTCTTCTTCTTCTTCTTCTTCTTCTTCTTCTTCTTCTTCTTCTTCTTCTTCTTCTTCTTCTTCTTCTTCTTCTTCTTCTTGTTCTTTCTTATGTAAAACAAAATATTTTCTTATGTAAAGATTCTGCTGTACCAAAAATAAAATTCCCCTTGTGGGATTGATAATCTATCTATCTATCTATCTATCTATCTATCTATCTATCTATCTATCTATCTATCTATCTATCTATCACTGCCAAGATGGTGACATCTGAAGCCACTTTGAGCTTCCAACACAATACAGGTAGACTTTGAGCTGAGCAAGAGCTCTTAAGAAAGCTATGGGTGACGTCACGGAGACTAAGTCCATATCTTATAGAGTCTATGGTAATTCGGGGAAAGACTGGATTAGTCATGGAAAATGAGAACGGTGGGAATATTCCTTTTGTATTATCAAGCAGCAGAAAAGTTGCCAACAGCGTAATGTTGTCGCTGAAACGATACATCCTGCAGCCTTAAACAACACCAGTGATAGGCATGGGACGATATGAAAATTTCATGTCATGATTATCCTGGCCAAAATAATTGCGATTAAATAAATGATCCCCATAATTATCAAAATATGCTTGAAACTCATAAAATGGCAATAAAACATCACATTTTGTTATGACACATATTTGTGTAGCAACACAGATAGGACACAACTTCTTTTTTTCTGTGAAAAACAAACTATGTTAAATAACAATCAAATCATAAGGTTGCCCTTTATAA
This sequence comes from Ophiodon elongatus, assembly GCA_016806645.1. Classification (NCBI taxonomy): domain Eukaryota; kingdom Metazoa; phylum Chordata; class Actinopteri; order Perciformes; family Hexagrammidae; genus Ophiodon; species Ophiodon elongatus. The sequence goes on along the minus strand of JACSYO010000917.1, from coordinate 433,555 downwards.
ATGAATAAAAAAAGATATCAACATTGTGTGTCTCTGTTCTTACAAAATAATTCCTGTATTTTTTTCAAATCTTTAGCTCATCTCACGTAAAGAAGTTCACGTTTAGCCTGATAGCCTGATTAGGATCAACTTATTGTGAGTGCCTTTTCCGTGATGAAATCCTATATCGTCCCATTCCTGACCATCGTACTTTCATTACGAACCAACTGAGTTAGCCTCCGCTACAGTTTATATTTTCTCTGCTGCCCTACCTAATGTTGTATTACTCTTATTCAAACCTGCATGTTGGTTCCGCAGTCTGATCTCTTTGTATCAGTGACGAAGCATATACACATAAACACATCAGCCGCTGGCTGATAATGTAATCTGGCACCAGCTCCGAGGCCTGAGCAGAGTGGAGGAGAGGACTGTGCCAAGCACTCCGGCAGCTACATTTACTCACCCGCTGTAACCCCAGAGCCTATGCAGATTCTATTAGCACTTCTGAACAGTTCAGTACACCATCAGTCTGCCATTCTCCATGCTAATGATAAGTGCGCTTTGTATCATACCAACCTCTCTCAGCACAAAGGGGGGCTGCACTTTGAACAGTTAGGAAAATCCAAAGTGCTGCATTAGAAAATACTGATGGTAGTGTAAATCAGCACATGCAGGTGTGTATAAAAGTTGTCATCTCCTTAGATTTACATCTCACCCTTTACCACAGTGAGGAAGTCTTCTCTTCATATTTTCCCACTTGTTAGAAACTGATGCTGAATCAGTAGGACAACGCCTCTTGACAGTCCCCATCCAGAGTGGAAACAGAGTGTCCCGTGTGGTAGACGGACACTGATCTAACAGCAGGCTTTGTTCACATTTGGATATATTGTAGATTTTACTTCCCTTTATTACCTGAGCAACTGATACAATAATAAAGACTGCAGATACTTAAAGTGTTTGAAAGCAGTAATTGGTTGGCTCAACTGTTCGAATTGAATATCATCGTTTGCAATTGTAAAAATGCTGATTATTTTCAATCCTAAAAGCTGTGCACATAAAGACATTTTAATTACGTATGATCAGAGATTTAATAAGTACCTGAAAGGTAAATATTCATGGACCTGCTGCTGTCTGTTTGATGAGTGTACTGCTCAAGTATTCCTTGTTGAATTTTGTCAAGCGTCAGCACCACTTTACTCGTGATCCAGTCTGAAGTCTCAGATCTTTTGTTTTTCAAAACTGGATTCATCTTCCTTATTTACAGTAAGTGTTCAAACACTGAATATTGATGCAAAGGCAAAAATGGCACAAAAAAAAGTTCAAGGTTTTGTCTTTTCTGTATTTCTGTATTAAATGCACTAACTCCATGCACTTTAAGAGAAAGAAATGATATCCTTGCCTTTGAGTGTCAACTTGTAAGTTTTCCCTCTCAAAAGTAATAATTCAGCCTCGCTGATTAGCAGCATGTTCTTAAATTAAACTGAAAACGAATGCTGGATCAACAGTCTTTCCAAGGAACGGTGGTCTCTAGCTTTCTGGTTCCACTGGAGGAGAACACTCCCGTTTGAATCATATCGGCGAGTGCATATTTCTCTTGAGTCCCTCGTTAAGTTACTGAGTAGCACTGTCCCATTTAGCAGAGGATAAAGGAAGACTTTGTCCCACTTCTTAATATGTGTTGACTCACTGACGCTCTGAGGGGGATGATTAAAACATGCAGAACCCAGGAATACTATTCCTGTGTGTGTAGCACTGAAACATTTGATCAGTGAACAAAACCGTCTTCGCCCGTTGATAGTAAACAGACAAAAATGAGTTCTAATCCAATATCTTAAAGAGCACTTTGCAATTTCTGAATTATGTGTACAAGTTTGTCCTGCTCGGACCTAAATTGTGTTGTTAGACAAATAACCCAATCAATTTCTGAATTTAGGTTGGACTTGAAGAGTTGGCCAGAGAGGATGACGATGTAAATACAAATAGCACATTAATATGGGACACTAACTGTCAATGGATTTGATGCTCCACTCACTTTGGACATCACTCCAAACCATAATTTAGCATTATGACAATTATTCTGCAACTAAAACATTTTAATCGTTTAGATAATTATTAAAAAGAGCTCTAAATTAATTAACCATTTCTCTCCCACATCACGGACAGTAAAGGATCAAACCCAATGCAGTAAAACCAGAGATATACAGTATGTCTGGCATCTACATTATTCAGAATGCAAAGCATTAGCTGCTCGGTCAGGTCAGGTCGGTTTCAGTGTGTTATGCAATGTAGCTTCCAGCTGTTAGCCTCCAGCAGCTGGCTACACAGGTCTGGTAGGCTTGCTTCTTTATATCTCTGCATTCCCACGTTTTTTTTTTCATTTTAAAAGTGAGTCGTAGTCTTCAGCTCCAGCTGACGCTGACTCAAGTGACAACGCAACATCAGAATTCACACATATTTAGTAGTACTCCCAATCACCTGTTAACACACTTAGTGTGCAAAATCAGTGGAGTTCCCAATGGAGCAAAAATGCCAAAGGTTACATGAATATTTGTTGGCTTCATGTCCTCTAAGATGTGAGAGCAAACATCTTCACCAACTTGACAACACACAAAAAGATTTCGAAAAAGCGTTGCAAATGCAGAAACGTGCTGTAAGACACTCCCAAAACAACACAAAGTGTTTCCAGGGGACAGTAAAAAGTGATGGTGAGGGCTGGGACACAGTCCTGAGCTGCAGTACAAAAGTCCTTTTTGCGTAGGAAGGTTCTAACTGAGTAAAATTACCTGAAGTATCTCAGTGGCCGCCATGATAAGAGCTGGCGAATTCTCTAAATGCTAAGGAAAAGTGCTTCAATGCTTCCTTTCTTAACTCCTTTAGCATAGGAAACACTGCACCTTCCTTTACCAAAGGAAATAAGATAATGGCGACCCACAATTCCTTGGGGCAGCAACATTTAAAGTGACGCACCATTCGGCTGTCCATAAAAACAAACGATATGCTTATCTTGCACAGGTTTAACAATTATGCTTATACAGTCATAAACTAATGGCATTCATGTAGATGAATATAAATAGACATGACAACCATGTTGTTTCATGTTATGTGTATTTATTTACTCTAACGAATAAGTAAAATAAATAAAACAAGAATACAAAATAAAATGAACAGTAAATATAGAAAACTGTCAATGAACAATATCTCATCTCAATAACAAGAAGCATCAGTAAAAAAAACAAACAATAAAAAGCAAGCTAAGCCTCTGATAAATTATTAAACTGTTAAAAAGCAAAATATAAGCGAACAATTGAATCTATATTGTTGTACAAAAGAAATATTGATATAGAACAGTTTCATTGATGCTGCACAAATTGTCAGTTTCTACTGGAGCAGTGTTGATTGTTAAGTGTGACAGCAGCAGGAAGGAAGGAGCGCCGGTTTCTCTCCTTGACACCATGAGTGAAGCAGCCTGTCACAGAAGGAGGTCTTTGCATAGCCTGCATACAACCAAATAATAGATCTCATGGGGTCTTGTTTTACTTGCGCTTCTTCATTGTAGTTTCGCCATGGCAGACCTCCGTCAGTGACATCCGTCGTCGCATCATCATTTCTTAGTTTAGTGAAAGTGTAGTCGGATTCTTTAAGCACCACAGTTGCACACTTTTCTTAACTCCTCATGAGTTCTCCTTCACATCTTTCCTTGACCTCATGACGTTTGAATCATTGAGGTCAAGGAAAAGGGGTTAGGAATAAACGTCAGGAGGTCGTTTTTTGACTTTTCAACCGCAGCACTGGATGTATAAAGAGAACTGGATACAGCGCTGGAGGCGGCACCCGTTGCTCACTGGCACAAGAAGGAAATAAACTTTGACTTCCGATGAAAATGGATCGTCCAGCAATCTTCCGCATCCATGGGCCACTGCGGTCAAGCCAGCCGGCGCTTGAAATGTAATGCTCATCTATTCGTGGTGTTACAGTACGGGGGCTTGGATAGCCCAAAAAGTACGGCGATAGACCTATATTTAAGCAATAACATGTCCAATTTGATATAAGTCAAAAGCAACATTATTCGAAGCCATGTGCATCACTTTTCAGTGTTCTTGAAAACTGTTTCCATTGTGTTGTGAGCCAAACTTCACTCTAATATTAGGCTCCCATCGTCAAAAAACTGAAGTGAACCAATCACGGGACTATTAAGGCTCACATGTGCTTTTAAATTGTCATTTTTAATCATTCTTCGAACTGTTGATTATTTTTCTGAATAACAAAAATGCCCATCACAACATTCTTGAGCCACAGGTGCCAACTTTGTCTGACCAAACGTTTTACGGCAAAATATATTCATGTTCCAATGATAAACTGTGGAAAAACTCTTTTTTAAGCAGTGAATATTTTGAATTTTGGCTTGATAGTGTCTCTTAATATTCATTTGATTATTTAAAAAAGTTGTCAACTAACCGATTAATTGACTAATTTATTCAGTATCAGAACAATTCATGTATAATAGTCCTACAAAGACTTTAATAGGAAACTAAAAGTGTTCCTACTTTGCTCTGGAGGCTGGTACATTTCATTTCAATCGGAATCTAATCTCAAACATTCCCTAGAGCGACACCACGCTGTGCTGACCTTTGATGTGCTCGTTGACGACGCTCTCCAGCCGGTCCAGCCTCTCGATAATCCTCAGCGTTTCCCCTTTACTGTCCTCCTCCAACTTTCTCTCGGTCTCTCCGCTGTTCTCCGCAACTTTGGGACCACTGTTGGTCACATAGTTGGTGATCCAGCCTACATACAGGAGACACACGATGTTGGTCATGCCGCTCAGGATCACACACGTCGACACCAAAGTTTTCGTTCTCCTTGAGCACAGCATCGCGACATCCCTCCATGGGCGTCCTGGTCCAGACGCGCGCAGGCAGGTGGATTGAGCCGAAGACGCACTCGACTAATGTGTCCAAATGAAACCAGAGCGCTGTGATGCTGTGAAGTCAGTCCGCCTCTGCGCTGTCAGGTCCCGACCGACACGTGAATTCTCCACAGGCTTCAAATGCTTCACCCTGCCTCAATAACACTATTTCCGTTAATAATACTAACAGAGAGCGTCCCCGTTCTGCAGCCGGCGAGTCAAGCTGCGCTCAGCCTGCAAAGCTGGCATACGCAGCGCTACAGCCTGTATTCCTCACACAGCCCAATAGGAAGAGAGAGGGGGGGCGGGCTCTGCTCGCTTCTGCCGGCCCCCTTACGGCTTGAGCACACAGGGAAGAGGAGGGTGGAGGGGAGGGTGGAGGGGTGGAGGGCAAAGCATAGACGCTGAAGCGCATCGATCCAGTGATGGAGAGGTGCGGTGAAGTGATGGCAGTGAAACAGGTGCGTTTAAGTGAAGCAAGTACTGTCTTTGGTGCGTTTGCGATGAACCACATGCTCAAGTGTACAGGTCTGTGTGTGCTATGAAGGTGTGTGTACATCATGAGCGTGTGTTCAAACACTGAAGAGTCCAATGCGGTACAGCAGATAGAAGACCTGTAAGGGACTGGAGAGAAATTATGAAAGGAGACATGTTATAATATACTTTTTTCTTTCTTTTTTTTACTAAAGGAAGCTTAGTCTGGCCTCCTAAGGAGAGCAAGGGAGAGTCCCGAAAAACTAAATAATGGCTCAGCTTTACAATAATTAAAATTCATATTAAGCAAGTGGAGGAAGATAATCAAGTCAAGGAACAATCGTTGAAAATAAACAAACAATCAAATATATATTTGATATTTGGAATCAGATGTAGGGCAACAACGTATCCTCCCCTTAGCAACTTCAGATCTGGCTCCTGTGCCAGTTCTGACTTTTTTAATAAGTGAAACATAAGTATAGCCTCCCATCCCATCTCAATAGTTTTTTGTGCACTCACACATAAGTGTGTGTGGTTTTGTCTGTGTGAGAGATAGAGGGCATCTGTACAGTAAATAAGAGGTATGGCTTCATGACTTTGCTGTTAGCAGGTGGTTTGTCCAAAAGCCTATCGTGCATCACTTCCCCACACACACACAGACACACACACTCTCTGAACACTGGCCACCTAAGGTGCCTACCTGAAAGCTGAAGTAACTTCAGAGCTTCACCACCAACAGATGAATCTGGCAGTTAGAGCCTCTAGGCTGCCGCTTTCATCTTTGTCTTTCATCCACTGCTTTACCAATCATACACACACTTGTGCACACACACACACACGTACACGCGTGCATGCCCATGAATCAAAAACTCTCCATTCAGCCAAGAGCACTCTGGCAGTTTCAGCCGACTCGTCTAAGATATAAATAATGCATTGGTTCTGAAATATTAAGGCTCTCAATTCTATGCTGCTTTCAATCTTGTCTATCTCACTGTCAGTATGTCTGTCTCACTTCCATCTTTCATCTTTCTCATTTTGGCCAAAAAAGGAGGCAGTCAGTTTTTTGGAAATATGCAGCAAAGGGATACACTTTATTTTAAAGGAGACATATGGTCATTGCCAAGTCCATACTTGGTTCATGCTTTAATATTCAGAAAAGGACATTAGTTTTCTCATACAATCTGTACTGGAACACCTGTATTCACCCTCTGTCACCTTGAAGTTTGGCTCTGGTAAATGATGCTATTGATTTATCTCTGTCACATATTGTTAGCTTAGTATTTATGTATAAACTCTGTGAACCGTAAACATACACTGTGTTTTATATTTGTCTTTACAGGTACATTTCTGAGAAATTATCTGCAGAGCCCAGTCCAGAAGAAAGAATCTGCTTTGAGAGGTACAGAGATAAGGTGTTAGCATGTTGAACTATGTACGCAGAAGTTACATCTGATGGGATTGGCGCTGTGTTACCACAGTAATTGCGCGGCAGTAAAAGCGTTGGTTGCATGGGTTGCACTTGATAACTGTCAACACAATGTGGCAGAAGAGTGTTTGAATCCTGATGACACTCTCTTTGACCACTATGTGGTCAGCAATGGGAGAGTAGTACTGTCCATAATTTTGCTCGTTGACTCTACGGAAAGTGAAGTAACTGCAGATCATAAGCGCTGGGATAGGAGGGGTCAAGTGTAGAATATTCAATAGTCAAGACTGCATAAGGATGTGCTGATTGCCAGGTACTGTGATACTATGGCACTGTGGATGTGTGGTCTGGCACAATAACACACCGGGGGAGTCCACTTCAATTGGGATTTATTGTTGACAGCAGGTGGTGGGGCAGGTGAGGCTAGGACAATCAATGCTGGTTTTATCTAAACAGAAAATATATACCATGTATTATCACCCTACACGTAGGAAGAAAATATCTGGTGAATCTATAACTCAACAAATAACTCAAGCATCAAGAAACTGCAAACATAAATGTTCTAAGAATAAGAAAACTCACATTTTCACTCAGACAAATAATTGTTGCCAGTAAAGAGCCCACATACCTTCTGCAGGTAAGTGCAAAAGTGCTCACCATAAATCTTAGTGTGAGCTAACTTAAACTATCAATTTATCAAGCTTCAGTTAACCTAACGTTAATCTACTGTTAATGTTAATTCCTAACTAAGTTTGCAAAAGCAAGTTAACGTGTGGTTAAAGATATCAAATTTCTCATACAGCAACATATAGCGTTAAGATATCTAGTTGTTAGCCCTCTAGTCAGGGGGTTGTGAAGCCGGCGGTTTAGCTAGTACAGAAAAGCGAAAGGAAATGGGGAGTGGTAACATTTGTTTCCATGTTACCACATGCAACGTTATCATATCTTCTAGCAATACATTCAGAGGTAATGGAAACAAACTACAAATGTCCAGTATGTGATGTTGAGAAATTTCAACTTTTAAAATATTATCAAATTGCAACACCTACAGCTATTGCATCACCATCCGCCCGATTTCAGCATGGTCTGCAACATAGAGGGATGCAAGAGCAGTTATAAATATGTCCCTAGTTTGAGAAAACACATTTATAGAACACATCGAGCTGCTCTCAAGAGGCCTAAAGATAATCATTTTTGGAACATAACTCTCACAGAAGAAAATGAAGGAGTGAGGTGGACAATGTAGAAGAGATCTTAAATCTACAAGAGAAACATTTTCCACCCAAAGTTACTGAGGACACAATTGTTAAAAATCTTCAATTTCTTTTGGAGTTTTTTGAACAGTATCATGGTGACATAATTAAATACTGCCTGCACCAGTCAGGGATGAGACTAAAAGACCATGAGGAATTGGACCATCTACGTTTAAATTAAACCGTTTTTCACTGTGATTTTGAGTATGTGAAGTCTGAATACAGATTGCTTCAATATAGTAAAGATAATCTGTATCTGGTGGAGCCAGTCCAACTTGTTCTTGGAGTTAAAGTCAAGGGGAAAAGGTACCCCCTCAGGTTAAGTAACACCCCGCAGACAATATCACCAAGTATACTAAAGCACAACATGTCGATCAGCGGCACAAAACTTTGTTTATTCAGGATCTTACCATTCCTTATTGGACATTACATTCCAACAGGTGAGATACACTGGGACGTTTATGTCAAGTGCAAAGATATTGGAGATATTATCCCCTCTACCTCCATCAAAAAAAGAACCATTCCTGTCCTCAGCCTCCAGATTGGTGAATTCCTTTCTTACTTTCTGACTGTTTCCAAAGACCTTCACACCTAAGCTACACCTAAATTAATATTTCATTCACTCTCTACGTCTGACTTTAGAGTTTGGCCCACTGAAACCACTGTGTTGCATGCGATTTGATGGGAAACATCAGTAATTCAAGAGGTCATCCAACAACACCTGTAACTTCAAGAATCTTTGTTACACCCTCTCCAAGAGACACAAGTTGCAGCACTGTTGGGAGCTAACACCTCTGGATATCCGGAAGGTATTGCCGTCAAGAATGGGGTGGAAGAAATCTCAAATGAGGAGAAACTAGGAGTTGTTAGCTCTCTCTTGACTAAAACCATCAAATACAGAGCAGATGATGACAACATAATTGATGTGGTAGAGGGGGATGTTCCCATCTTTATGAAAATAACTGGAATCGTTCAGTTCAGGGCTTTCTGTATGATCTTTGGAAAGCTACTGACACCCAATAAGTTTAACAAACACTATCATGCCTTTTCATTGGAGGAGCAGAAGACACGGATTGGGATTCAGCCAGGGGAGGGGAAAGACTACCATGCATGATGACAATGTTTCTTACACTTCATCATAGTGCGCATGTCTAAAGGTAAAGGCCTCTATGTAGTTTTAATAAAATGTTTTATTTATTTCCCGGCAATTTTGTGTAAGTCTTACCTCAACAGAACAGCAAATTGATGGGGAAACTCTGCTGGGGTAACAGAGGTTGGTGGAAAAACTTTTCACTGTGATGAAACACCAGGTCATGTTTTTGAGAGAGTTGGAGAAGCTGCGGAAGACCTCATCCCTGGCCCAGTAAGTATAGCATGGTTATTGTAACAAAAATAAAAAGGAATATTTGTTTACATGAAAGTCGAGCATGATGCATGAAAATGTTGTTTTATCTTCTATAGACAAGATGGTCCAGTACCGTGTGATGCACAACCTGTGGAACCACACATTCACAGTATGAGATACTATATGGACTGAATTTACTGCATTCACATCTTATCAATTAAAAATAGTTTATGAAACAGACATGCCTGACTCTTATTATTGAACAAGCCAATAGTAAAACCAAAATTTTTGAATCCATGATATTGTGAGTGGTGCTATGGAAGGTCTCTGAAGAGATTTCCTCTTCATTTCTTTACAATAGTCAAGGAGGCATTCTTCCACAGTTGCATTTTTATGTTGTTTTTCTTTGTGTGATAATTTATGTCTTTATCTACAGGAAACCTTACTGGAGTGCCTGATAAATCAGTTGAAGAAAGAGAGGTCCTTTATTGAATTTAGGAACAGTCCAGGAGATGAAGAAGAAGTTTGGCGGAAAGAGACAGAGAAGTGGGGCCTTTGGAGGGACCACATGCCTTTGGAGGGACCACATGCCTTTGGAGGGACCACATGCCTTTGGAGGGTCCACATGCCTTTGGAGGGACCACATGCCTTTGGAGGGACCACATGCCTTTGGACAGACCACAAGCTTTTGGAGGACCTTGCTGGACAACAGGTGCCTGTGTAACAAAGTTGAAAAGGTTTAGGTTAAATCCTGCTAAATGGGAAAACTATGCCACCTGCTGTTGTAAATTTGTACCTGCACTGAATAGTAGACAAAGGATTATGTGTAATCCTAAAAGCAACGGAGGATTCGCTACTAGATAACGTGTCTGTGAATGTCTGTGGACAATATAATGTTAACTAACCTGAAAGTACATAAAAGTTGAGCTGGCTTTATTTGTTTGGATATTATTTGTCTTAGAATTATATTCGCCATGTTTTCATTAAGTTAACCATTTGTTTTTTACATGTTTTATTGTCAGTGAAACTGTCTCCAGTATAGCTAGCTAACACTAACGTGATGCCGTCTTTCTAGACTGAGCATGCGCTGTTGTCCACAAGAGATGACCATTGTACTATGTTGTCCTCTGTTATAAATGCAGGCATGTTACAGTATGTTGTTCTATAGAGTGTGGTAATATTTTAAACATGCAGATGGAGTATTTTCTATAGTCTACTTCAGAGGTCTTTAACAGGGGGTCCGCGACCCCTAGGGGGTCCGCGGAGGTAGTGCAGGGGGGTCGTGACATTTTTGGTTGATTAGACAATTTTTCATATTTTCTTTATATTGTTTTATATTTTTTCCCACTCATTTTTTTCCCACAAATTTAAATGTCTTTAAATATACATTAACAAGAATACAACATATTGTAGCAGATGGATAAATGGAGGCAAGATGTTATCTTTCAGTAAATAAAATAATATATATAAAAAACGAAATAAAAACATTTGAAAAAAGTAGAGTAGCCTCAGCTCCCTCCTGTCTGTCTGCCTGTTCCCCTGGAGTAGCCTCAGCTCCCTCCTGTCTGTCTGCCTGTTCCCCTGGAGTAGCCTCAGCTCCCTCCTGTCTGCCTGTTCCCCTGGAGTAGCCTCAGCTCCCTCCTGTCTGTCTGCCTGTTCCCCTGGAGTAGCCTCAGCTCCCTCCTGTCTGCCTGTTCCCCTGGAGTAGCCTCAGCTCCCTCCTGTCTGTCTGCCTGTTCCCCTGGAGTAGCCTCAGCTCCCTCCTGTCTGCCTGTTCCCCTGGAGTAGCCTCAGCTCCCTCCTGTCTGTCTGCCTGTTCCCCTGGAGTAGCCTCAGCTCCCTCCTGTCTGCCTGTTCCCTGGAGTAGCCTAGCTCCCTCCTGTCTGTCTGCCTGTTCCCCTGGAGTAGCCTCGCTCCCTCCTGTCTGTCTGCCTGTTCCCCTGGAGTAGCCTCAGCTCCCTCCTGTCTGCCTGTTCCCCTGGAGTAGCCTCAGCTCCCTCCTGTCTGCCTGTTCCCCTGGAGTAGCCTCAGCTCCCTCCTGTCTGTCTGCCTGTTCCCCTGGAGTAGCCTCAGCTCCCTCCTGTCTGCCTGTTCCCCTGGAGTAGCCTCAGCTCCCTCCTGTCTGTCTGCCTGTTCCCCTGGAGTAGCCTCAGCTCCCTCCTGTCTGCCTGTTCCCCTGGAGTAGCCTCAGCTCCCTCCTGTCTGTCTGCCTGTTCCCCTGGAGTAGCCTCAGCTCCCTCCTGTCTGTCTGCCTGTTCCCCTGGAGTAGCCTCCGCTCCCTCCTGTCTGTCTGCCTGTTCCCCTGATGTCTTGGTGTGCTACCTGTCCTGCAGTTAAATAAAGCCTTCTTCACCAATTCAGCGTCAGTCATATTGCGTGTGGGTCCATACCACCCCCTGTTACAACCTGTGTATTATTTGAATAGTTTAGTATTGAATGCACAATAACAAGTTTATACATGGCACTAAGCCCAGTTTAATATAAAACACAATTGTATACTATATACAGTAGGGGGTCCCTGCCCCATCTCTCTATCAGTTTGGGGGTCCTTGGTCTACTTGCTTACTAAGTTACACAATTATTAAAATGAAAAATTCTTTAAAAAAAAGCTACAATAATTGTTCACAGCTTTCACAAAAAAAACATTTCAAATTCCACCTTGGTGGTCATGGAAAAAAAGAGAAATTTCAAACTAAAATGCTTAAAGACATTTTCAATGATATTTAAAAAAAAATGTTGGGACCCAGTGACTTCTAGTTTAGTTAACTTCAATGCCAACTTTAGCATCAGTTGTGTAATTTTTCAAATCAAAATTGACCTGCCATGAGCATCTGTCAAAATATTAAGTTCACCAGCTTCCTTTATGAATATTTAGGACACTGTCAGACAAAGCTCGAAGATGGAAGCGCAATGTATCTATAACATTTACATTTTGCAGTCACAAAGCATGTGGATCTTGCCCATAAGATATATGTTCCTTCACTTATTTGTTAGTGGGTAACAAACAAAATAACATAGTTATTCACAATTGAGTCTGTGGAACATCCTGACTGTCATGATTTCAGGACAACTATTTCAAGATCAACCAGGTGTTCTGTGCTTTCGGGCATATCACAAGACATCTCCAAACCTCATCAAATCACACCAAAACTATAGATTGGCCCAGACTGACATCATATAACGTAAGTGGGCAGTTCACTGAGTTTGTTATCTTTTGATACCAATGAGATTTTCTTGTCACTACTAGCGCGAACAAAACTTGCACTTTTATCCCTTCTTTACCCCTATTTACAACAAAATGGACACTACCCAACACTAAAACATTGTGACATGATCCCAAACATAAGCACCAGGGTTGCCAGGTTCAAACGTGATCTCAAATACTTGTGTAAAACCATAAAATGTATTTTTGATGAAAAAGGGGGCCAAAACTAAACAGTTGTGATTGCCAATTTTTTAACATGAAAATAGAAAAGTGTTTTATTTGCCACAAACATAAATGAAACAGTAGGTTTCAGTTGTCAGTCCTGAAGTGCATGTATGGGTGTGTATAGCAGGGTACAGCAAAAAGCAGAATATAAAGCAAAATAACTGTCACGCCAGTGGCAGAAAGAATCTTCTCCCCAGAGAGCGAGGCTGCCAAAAGAAGGTATTTCAGGGAAGCCAGCATCCAGCTGATGACCCTCCAATCAGCACCTCACAAGCAACAGGGACACATAGGCCCAATCTCATTCTCCACCCTTACGCACTCACGGACTTTGAGGCGCGCTCCCGCGAAGTCCGTGAGAGTTTAGGGTCGTCCCATTGTCACATCGTTGAGTGCTTGAGGGCTCTCTGGCAGACATTTGAGCCCTTTATGAACCCTTACCGTAAGTCAGCGTGATATGCCGACTTTGCCCAAGGGAATTACCCACAATTCATAGCTAAACACGCCCTTACCAATGGAAGCATGGAGCCGTAAAAAGAAAGGTAAACAAAGAGGAGGGCACGTGGGTGTTCAGCCCGATAAATTACATTTACAACAACATTAAGGATTAAAGATGGGACATGGAAACACATGAGATCAGAGGAATGCAAGCAGAGATTATATATATTAAAACTATTTATTCATCAAACATGTCGTTTTGTTATTGAAGCTGTTTTGACAAAAACGAGTAAATATATTATTTTAATGACGTCTCATCTCGTGAGGAAAAGAGCCTGGAAGACGTTCAAATCAGGGAGTAAAAAGTATAAAATAAATACCCACAATTGTACACAATATTTAATGTGGTATGTTGCAGCAAAGTGCTGTCCCATTCCTATTTACATCATTTCAAGCCCTCACAGCCTCTCACACTCAACCACTTAACAGGTGACGTCAGTTAGTCCCTGAGGGTTCAGGGTCTGAGGGTTTAGGGTGGAGATTGCGATTGGGCCCTAGTGTATGGGAGGGTCCCCCCCACCCCCCCCACCCCCCACACACCATAAAAACAGAGTTCTCATCAGGAATCCCAACACAACACAAAAATCACCAATGTTGGCAAACTACAGATACTATACTTTTCAACATTCTACCAGCTATATACAATACTGGTAGGCAACACCACTCACCAATTCTGAAAATTACCCACCCAGTTGACAACCAATCTCCGATCTCCATCATGCAACCCAGCCTGTAAAAGCAACTTCAGAGTGGCGGAGGAGAAAGAGATGGGAAACCATAAATTGCGCAGGAAAAAGTTAACATCTCAAGAGCAAGGTGCTCTTGAGAAAGCATCAGCCACGTCAATGCCTTGCTCCATCAAATGTGTACGAGTTGGAACGTTATTAAACAAAGACTCTGTGAAATGTTCCTCTACCAAGTGCCCGAACAAAGACTTCAAGTTACCAAGCATTTTCAGAGTTCTTTAACTGGCTGCACAACAGACTCTTATCAGGTGAAACCACTCCATCATCTTCATGTACTATGGACAGTCACTGCTTAATTTGAGTAAATTAACCAGTGACTGTCCACAGTACCTGACATTAGCACATGTTTAACAGCCTGCTGTTGCACACTGCCCCAGGATGCAAAAGGCTGTGACCCACGAGTGTAATTGGATTTTAACAGATAAAATGGCAAATTTGAGTTTTTCTTCTACGCTTTGGTGTCGACAACCAATAGCCAGGATACAAAGTCCTCGTATTTTATATATATAATATATCTTTTTTAATCTAGCTCAGCGTAACAATTTTACTTCATTTGTAAACCATTCACAAAATGACTTGTTTAATTGTTTTGTGTGCATTTAGTCATAGAAAACTCACCTTACTTTACTGACTCACTATACATATTGTGTGTCTTTATACATTAATTATGCAAGCTCCAAATTTAAACAACTGAGTTTTTAAAAGTTATGTATGTCCGTCTGCAGACTAGAAGGCCTACTGCGAGCTGAAGCATCTCCACAGGCTGACAGGACATCCAGCCGACCTGAGAAGCAAGAACCTTAATTACATTAAATTAAATTAAATTTATTTTGTATAACCCAAAATCACAAATTACAAGTCTCCCTCAGAGGGCTTTACAATCTGTATCCCAGGACCTCACATTGGTTCAGGAAAAACTCCCCCAAAAAAACCTTTAACAGGGAGAAAAAGGGAAGAAGTGCCTTCCTTCACCTGGTTTCTAAAATATCACAAATCTGATTGATAACTTTGAATCCTGCACGCCAGATTTCTCCCTCGTGGCTCTACTGGTTCCGGTGTTCTGGTTCCTGACCCAGGGGGACCACCACAGAGACAACATTGTGTGGTGTGACGCGGGACAGCTAAGCCATCAGCGTTACCACTCTATGCTGTAAGAGTTGCGCTTTCACTGAGTTCAATCTCACTCCCATGTAAATGACAAGCAGGGAGGGGAGAGGAGATATGTATACATATATATATATATATATATATATATATATTCCATTCCATTCCATTATCCGAACCACTTATCCTTTTTAGGGTCGCAGGGCGCTGGAGCCGATCCCAGCTGACATTGGGCGAAGGCAGGGTACACCCTGGACAGGTCGCCAGTTCATCGCAGATATATATATATATATATATATATATATATACATATGTATATTTCAATCAGGAGAGACTTTTATAGAGTTGAACAATAATTTATTACAATTGCAGAATATTTGAATAGTGCAAAGTCTTTGGCGATTGGACTCCATCCTGAATTAGGATAAGCAAGGGGTAGTGATGCTGATATCTGCTAAGGCAGAATCCCCCTGGAGTCCAGACACTGGTGGTGGTGGTGAAGAAGGATGACCCGATGATGAATGAGGAGCAGGACTGATGCTGATTGGAGGAGCCTGGGGTGGAGGAGGGCGGAGAAGCCTGGGGTGGAGGAGGGTTTTTATGAATGATTATGAATGACAAAGAGTGTGGCATGTGTCTTCCTGACTGAACTTCTGCTTGAGCTTCATATGTATATACTTTTTCCAGTATATACATATTTAAATCCATAAAAAATACACGGTAATACGTTTACATTACAGTTAATCTTAAAACAAAACAAACAAGTTTACAAACACACTATGTCCTCTCTCTGCCCAGACAAAAAACTCTTACTTTGAGATCGCTTCTTAGTGGTCGGAGTGTTTCTAGGAATGTTTGTATTCAATTCGGGACCTGGAGCTTCACTGTTTCGGTGCACTGCGCAGCAATAAATCTTCCGTATGACAGCTGGAATTCTTCAGAAGTTAAGGGAATTTTCCTCCTTACGACCGCCAAATATCGACTTGAATAGGAAGGAAGCGGAACGTAGAAGTTATCCTTCTCTTCCTCTGAAGATCCTGTGAATCTTCCTTCTGCAGGTTAAAGTTGTGGGGTTCGTTATCCGCTTCTCCTTCGGGATACAAAGCAGTCTATTGTTCGACCAGCAAATGTAGGTTTTCTTAAACGCATCAATGTTGGTTTTTGTACCCTTTTATACGAATAAATTGTGTGGGGAAAATGTTGTAGCACTATTTAGTTTTATTCTTTGAAAATGTAACCGTTTACGTTGCACACTTTAATGGCTGCTAATAAGATCACGTTATCCAGCTGTTATGTGTCATTTTGACTGTTAAAATATACGTTTTGTGGCTGTTTCATTTAGCCTTTTAGGTGCCATATGTAAATGGACCTGTACTTGTATAGCGCTTTACAGTCTTCCGACCACTCAAAGCGCTTTGACACTACATGACATCATTCACCCACTCACACACCGTAGGCACAGCTATGGGAGCAATTTGGGGTTAAGTGTCTTACCCAAGGACACATCGACATGGGCTAGCGGAGCCGGGGATCGATCCTCCGATTGAAGGACGACCCTGCTTACCACTAAGCCACAGTCGCCCCTATGTATTACGTTAGGCCGCCCTGTCATATAGAAAAAAATTAAATAATAATAATAACAATAAATTCTGTTATTTTGCATGTTTACGAGCAGATGTGCAGAGAGGGAGAGACCAGAAGGTAATTTATGTGTGTTATATTGTCTTCTGCAGATATGTTTTCCTTTGTTTAATGTTAGAATTTCACTGTTTCTGTTTAACTCACTCCAGCCCATGCAGCTGTTTATGTTATCCACCCGGTGTCGCTGTTCTTCCTCTTGTATATTACTTTTCATGGTGTAGAAAATAATTCTTGTCATAATTTAGATTTAATATTTTCCTGTCAAGCTCTAAACGAGTAATAGTACGTATTAATGTGATAAAGTAAACATGGTATTTTCTGCATTTTAAGGAAAATAATTAAATCTTTTTACAATGGTCTTCTGTATTTCTGATGGAGCAGAGAGAGAGAGACCAGAAGGAAATTTATGTGTGTTATATTGTTTTCTGCAGAATCAAATAAGTGCTGGAAAGCTATCTCTTGAGCCGTCTCTTTCCATGCCCTAAAAGACCTTCGGATCTTCAGATCAGCTTGGACCAATGGATTTGACCTGCAGGTTTTATAAAAACCCACGGAAACACCAACTTGTTACACCCCCAAAAAGTGCTTCTTCCTCAGGAGGTCTGTAAAGTTTCTTAAGTTGTTACGTTACGACGTTACGTTACGACGTTACGTTACGACGTTACGTTACATCGTTACGTTACCATGTTACGTTACGTCGTTACGTTACGTCGTTACGTTACGTCGTTACGTTACGTCGTTAAGTTACCATGTTACGTTACCATGTTACGTTACCATGTTACGTTACCATGTTACGTTACGTCGTTACGTTACGTCGTTACGTTACCATGTTACGTTACCATGTTACGTTACCATGTTACGTTACCATGTTACGTTACGTCGTTACGTTACCATGTTACGTTACCATGTTACGTTACCATGTTACGTCACCATGTTACGTCACCATGTTACGTCACCATGTTACGTCACCATGTTACGTTATGATGTTGTCCTACCTGACACCTACTGCTACTATTATTACTATTAGTTGCATTGCTATTACTATTGCCGATACCACTACTGTTTTTGTTATCATTATTATTCTACCACATCCCCTGTTATTATTAGGAGTCGTAACTTTTTCATCATGCCTACTAGTCTTATTATATGAATCATTTCATTGTCATTTGCATTGAATGTGTAACTCTGTTATGTTGTTCATTCTGTACACATGACATCTATTGTATTTCTTTCCATCCTGAGATGAGAGAGAGAGCTCCCTCTTTTGCTCTCCCTAAGGGTTCTTCATTTTTTCTCCCCATTCAAGGTCTTTTTGGGGGGAGTTTTTTTTGTGCAGATTGTAAAGCCTTCTAAGGCAAATTTGTGATTTTGGGCTATACAAAATAAATTGAATTGAATTATAGGTCAATGATCCAGAAACAACGGCTTTTGAGTCCGGACCCGGACCGCGGTCCGCCTATTAGTGGCCCCTCATATATAAGATATACAAAAATGTTATCTACAACTCATTCTTTACTTAATTCATCTTTTACAGAAAACTGCTTCAAGAGATGACCCGAGAGGAGTGGAGCGACCATTGAAGGGTGCTTTTTGACCAGCTGCCTGGGCAGGTTTTTAATGCCCTGATTTTATGCATCAGCATGCATTGACAAAATGGCAATAGTGGGTCTTTGAATTTACAAAAATGTAGTTAGTATATGCAACACAATGAATTTCTAATTAATTTGTGAACATATTTTAATCAAGTAGATTTTAGTTGTATAAAGAGAATGGCGTTGTACCAGTTTCTCTTATGTTGACTGCAATTGATTAACATTAAAATAAACGTAATTTTGTTTGGTCAGCACTGGAAAGAGAATAAAGGGCGCCAGGAAGAGGAAGTGTCAGGACACAAGAAGTGCTGTTGACCGCCAAAATTGTAAACGATTCTGCAGCAACCAGCCACCTCTTACAAAGACCAAATTACTGGTGCATAAAATTATTCATAAATGCAGAAATGAATTAGATGTTTAGAACGATTTTGTGTGTGTGTGTGTGTGTGTGTGTGTGTGTGTGTGTGTGTGTGTGTGTGTGTGTGGGTAGTTGTGTGGTTTGCAATGTTGACTATTTCTTGGTTTCGGAAAATTGGGATCTGCTTCAGCTTGAATGCTTCAGAGGGCTGTTTGCGTCCCTAATGTGCCTGTGTGGGAGGCCACTTGCCTATCCTTATATTGTCTCTATAATCCTTGTATTTTTCTACCAATACAATATATTACAACAGAAAAGCATCGTCATTTTTTTCCAGAGTAAGTTTTTCTGAGCTTTCTTCACGCCCCAAGTGCTGATTTTTTTGGGGTTGTTGTGAATTCTCTATAATAAATGTTAATATTACCTTTTTTGGTTTAGTTTACTTTGAACAACTTGCACCTAGGCATTGGGAACCACTGGTGTAGCCGAGGGTTATGAATTTTTCCACTTATCTGTGTTGTTTAATGGGTCTTATATTACATTCGTAATATTTGTTCATTTGTGTTCATTTTAGTACATCACGCTGCCTTCTCACGGAAAGCAGTAACTCAATGAATAGTGACCTTGGCCCCTCTCTGTACATACTGTTACATTCATATTCCGAAAACTTGGCATGCGTGTGTGTGTTGGTATGGGTGCGTGAGCATGTGCACACCCTTACCTGGAAGCGGTGGCTTTGTATTTAGTGCTGTGATAAAATGCACTGTGTGTGTGAGAGTTAAACATAGTTGTAAATGACTGTGTACACAAAGGTCTCGGACAATTAAGCAGCTTGTATTGCTTTAACCCTAACCCATTACATTTTAGCTGAACATGAAAGGAAACATTTTGCAGAATTGGAGCAGGGATTTTCAAAGTGTGGTGGCTCTGGGGATGGGACGTGAACTTCTGATGTTTCCTGGTGGTTATGTTCTAAACCACAGATAAACAAGCCCCTACCTCCGCTCAACCCTGCAGGAAGGCGCTGCATTGCTGGATTTTGAATGAATGCAGCCGAGGCGCTCCCTTTCTGTGAGAGTGCCCGCCCGCCCCCGCTCTTGGTCACCTACAGCTCTTTATACATCCATGAAAGAGAGGAGTAACCTGGTTGCAACCTTTTTTAAAGTTCTTGATTTTTGGCCGTTGCCATCTCGGCTTTTTGAAAACAGAATTGACACGAGAGAGTGGAGCTGAATACAACTGAACACTGATTAAGACATTTTAAAGCAACCAAAAAGGTTACAGTTATCTTAAAACACACTATGAAAGGATTAAAGCTGTAAGAGGAAAACACAGACAACACCCAGATTGGACAACGATGTGGTAGCGACCTGTCAATGGTAGCCACGCCCAAAAGCATAAGCTGCTTTATGGTCTATATTTCTCTCGATGGTACCATAACTTACTCAATTGAACATTGTTTTTTTGAGGAAAATAATGCATATTATACCTTTAAGCAAAGAGTTTAGACTTTTTAGTGTCTATTTAAGACACACTTTCTCAAAAAGTCAGAAAATATCTTAAGGCTTTATATAAAATATACAGTTGCCAAGGCCACAGTTCAGAAAATTTCAAGAAAGGAGTCCTAGCATAGGAGAGATTTATGAACCGGGAAGGGAACGAAACTTTTAGTGAAGAGGTGTAGTCACCGTTGCTATGTATGATGCATTCTTTTAAATAAGTGCTATTGGTTGATCCAAAAAAGAAAAATGCACCAATGGGAATAGAATGGGTAGTGAAATTGATTTGCCTCAAATAGATTTTAGTCTCTATTCAGTCATGGTGTAACTATGAATACTATTTTAAGTAATGGACACTTTGAATATATTGTAAGCCATGGACCTACTTTAAAAGTAGCCTACAAAATGTTTGAAAACAGAGGCCCTCTTTTTATATTCATTTGCTTATGTTTATCTATCATGTTGGTAATTTTATTAGGCCTACTTGTTAATTTCATAATAATGGGGGAAAAATTGCTATGTTCTCATCAGTTTCTATGATTGTGGGCTGACTACATAAGTAGCGACGTTGGTCGGCATGTAAACCAGCAAACACTGTTGCATTTTTCAAGTTGCCGGATATCTTAGTTTTGTGATGACTTTCATCTCTGGCGTTATATAGCGTTGTTACTTTTGGTGGGAGATGTGAGTGCATCTTTAATGAGATCTACCATAAACATTATCCTGCATGATTTTTTTTCTGTAGCTTTTAATTAACTTAATTTGGAGAATATTTCATCTACCTTTTCATCTTTTCGTCATTTTCTCCTCTGCTTAAGAAACTCTTAAGCCTCTTAAAAGTCCTCCTCACTACTCCTAATAGTTTGTTTTTACCTTAGGAGCTCTCTTAAGGGCTATGATGCTTTGTGAATGAATTTTACCTTTACTAGGATCTTGTCTTAACTTTTGAGGGGAGATTCTTAGAAAACTTCATCAATATTTTCTTAGAATGTTGTCACTTGGAGCTACTCTTTGCACTAAGAAGCTCTATAAATACGTCCCCAGATATTTGCCCTAAGTGAAGGTAGCTACAATATATAAATGATCTGTTAGAAGTAAAAGTCACATTGTGGGGTCTGCACATATTTGGGTAGGTACGTGCTGATTGGCTGGCTACATTTATGCAAGTTTTCTGTGGGTGAATGAGTGCAATGTGTCTGTGAATGTCAGCGTAGTTCAAAGTAACAAGCCCACATCTTTACAGTGTAAATGTTAATCCAGGAAACTGTAACTATACTGTTAGCTGCAGCTCCGTGGATCTGGAGGAGCTCTGTCATGTATGAGAAAATAAAAGTGATGTCTTTATGGTTTTATAAGTTTACTTTCTAGTAACAAAGACCTCTAGCGCCATAGTAATTATGCCAGAAGCCAGGGGGTCAGGTGAACATTAGACCTTAACACCGGATACCTCTTTTCATTTCCAACTTACAGTAAACATTGTTTCTTTAAAGCATACCATGTGTTAATTATCATAACTAAAACGATCCTTAAAAAAGTAGTTATTTAAGTCAAATCACAATGTTTTCCTAATCTAACCTTAACATAGAACTTCTTTAACATCAAGCCAAGATCTTATCCTAAACCTCACCGGGGTATCGGATCAGGAAACGTTTCTATCTGTCAATCTGTATCTGTATCTGTAATCTATATTTTAAAACGTATGTTGTTTGTGGAAAATAGGGCAGCGTATTGCTGTCTCCATGAAAAAAAAAACGTAAAAAGTTTCTTGTTTTAACTAGATCCTTCTCATATTAAGGCAATGTTTTCTACGTGACATAGTTTACCATAACTACTTTTAAGAATATATAATTTTATAATTTTCTATTGTTTAATATTTTTTTTATGACAAGAAATATATATTTCTGTTCTTGTTTTAAGGAGAAACATTTTTTTGATATAAGCTCCTAAATTATAATTACAAATATAATAATTATAATGACATTTAAATTCAGTTGGAATGGTAGAGTATCATTTAAACCTCATTTCTTAACAAGCATACATTGTTGCCTTGTGTTGTCTCAGTCAAAGTTATTTCACAGGTTGGTTTGTGTGCTTAATGATCTCCTCTGGAAATTAAAGAGGAATAATTATATAACCGGAAACAAAATGCAACTTCATGCAAACTGATCTCAACTTAACAGAGATATACACAACAACAAAGGCACAAGCCTAACATAATATAAAGAGGAGATAAGTGGAAAGAAGAAATCAATACTTTGGCTATGATTCCTCAAATCTGTTAATTCTGCAGCTCCTGGAAAAGGAAAATGTTGTAATTGTGGACTCTTCAGACAACATTTTATAAATATTTTATACGGTTTATTTCCTGGGCCAGCTCAGTCCAGAATGCTCTTTTGGTTGATCTTGATATGTGGAATTTTCCATGCTATGGTTAATAGTTCCTGTAATGAGTCTTGTTTAACTGTTTAGTGAACCAGTCTTCTGACATAGCCCCGGGCTCTTCCTGCTTGGTAAAGGTCAAACGCGGTATAAAACCACCCCTAGCAATAAAGTCTCCTTCATACAGCTTCAATAACAGAATCGCCTCACCTCGACAGCTGTTGAAGAAAAGATTTGACACAAAACTCACTGTCTTAGCTGTCTTTGCAGTTGCAATCCACTTAAATACAGAAAACACAAATCCATTCTGAATGGAGTTACCAGAAACCAGTGAGGGCGTTCAGCTGGCTGCATACAGACCCAGACTTCCTCTGTCAGCAGCCAATGTGAAGGCAACACCTGGAGGGTTTGATGTGTCTGGTTACTATCACTGCTCTGGTGATGGGAGCAGTGTAGCATCCCTCGGATCTGATGCTCTAACTGGCTATGAGACTCTGGACGCCCCGCCACACTATGACTTCTACGCTAACACAGAGGTGTTTGGCCGACAGAGGCGCTTCAGGCCATCTCTGTACCAGCTGCATGCCAACGCTGAGGTAAGGACTCTTTCTCTGCTTCGCTCTTCTCAAATTACCAAGATTAAGAAAAACAAAAACAGAAATGCAGGTTGAATAGTTGAAAAATGATATAGAATTTTTTTGGTTGACAAGTTTAGCATCTTATTTCCACTGAAAATGCTTCAAATGGTCTAAAACAAATTGTGATCCCATGTTACATTTTCTAGGTTTGGATTCATCTATTTTCTTCAAACACCATGAAAAACGTAATTAAATATTTATTCAAATTTGGGATGACCTTTAGCTCAGCCGATAGAGTGCATCCCATGTAGGCTGAGTCCTTGGGTTTGACCCCGAGCCACAGCCCTTTGCTGCATGTCATCCCCTCTCTCGCTCCTTTCCTGTTAGGTCTCAACAATTTAATAATAAATAGATAACTCCATATGTTGAACTAATTTGTGTCATTCTTGATTTCTGTGACAGTGTCTACTACCTCGAGTGTTGATTATCAGCAAATTATCAATGCAGAATTTCTTTCTTCCTTTTTTGGTGTTATTATCTGAATTTGGGTCTAAGATAAAGGATGTTAATTGTAAATGTGTGTTTGGTGATTTTGGACTGTAAAGATAAAAATGTATTTGACTTTACTTGGAAAGGTTAATTCCAGACCTCCCTTGTATGAGGAGACAACAGCTGAACAGATGAGAGGAGAAGACAGCTCAGAGGAAGATGAGGAAGACGAGGAGGAGCAAAAGGAGCCACCACCTGAACCTACTCGCTTTGGCTGGGTACAAGGAGTCATGGTAGGCAGGGTTAGACTAGTGTGGGATTTGTTGGATTTCTGCAGTTATGTATATATATATATATATATATATTAGTATATGATTCTTAAACTTTTTTTTCTTGTGATAAAACAACTTTACTCGTTTACTGTCGCAATTATTAGGCTACATGATTGACTCGCTGGCAATCCTTTTGCATCATTAGAT
This sequence comes from Ophiodon elongatus, assembly GCA_016806645.1. Classification (NCBI taxonomy): domain Eukaryota; kingdom Metazoa; phylum Chordata; class Actinopteri; order Perciformes; family Hexagrammidae; genus Ophiodon; species Ophiodon elongatus. The sequence continues at coordinate 409,388 of JACSYO010000917.1, read as the reverse complement.
TTGTTTCCATTGGCTTGTTTTTATGCTTATTTTCAATTGGCACATAAAAAAACAGGTCATGCATGAAAAAAACATAAACACCATACTTCCGTCACATTTTCCACATTGTTTTCCACTGTTGTAAGTTTGACTGCTATCCTTTTAATAAGGCTACGTCTTCTCGTTGCACCGTCCTTAGTTAGATGTTTCGAGACACTCAAATTATATAATATTTGCACAGCAGCAGTTGATGGGAATCCAAATACATTTGCATTTTTCTTTTACAGATTTTCTGTAAATTCTGTTGAAATTTGCACTGCATTTGAATTGAAACCTGGCTTGTGTTAGAGAGGTGAATTAGGTGTGGTTTCATCAGCTGAATGTCAATCTGAGCACAATGCTCCTTTAACAGGAGAACAAACATGCAGTAGTACTATTCATAAACCATTTACAATAAAAATGAAAACATCTGAATAAATCAGTGTCTCACCAGGAAGCTTCAAATATAGTGTATTGTCATTGTACAACGAAATACAGTTGTAGTCCCATTTATTCTAATTAAAAGAAAAACAAGGTGTGTGTTGAGAATGAGTTGATGAGTCTCACGGCCTGAGGAAAGAACACGCTCTATAGTCTTGTGGTAGGGCAGCTAATCCTGTAGCCCTTGCCACCACCACCCATCCTCTCCCGGCGCATACTTGAGATATATTGTTATGTTCTCCCATTGCTTTTGTGTGTATTTTTTTTAATGTGCTGGTGACAGCTTTAAAAGAGATACAAACCACACGTTATATATCAATGTCAAAAATTGTGTGTGTGAAAAAACCTGTGTCGTGTACATTGTTGCCAACAATTTCCTGATCCTGTACCAAATTTGTTTAAGTAGAATTCACATTTTGATCACACTTTGTACGTTAAGAAACGCTAATTGTGTAAACTTTCTTGAACTTTTGTGCTAGAAAAACCACAGTGTCTTTGCAAAGTAATCACACTCCACTCAAGTATGCCACTTGGCTAGCATCTCCAACAGCATTATTAGCCAAGTCAAAGAACACTTTGATCTATAATTGGTCCAAAACTTGGATGCACAACTGATGTTGTGCGCTTTTTTTCCTACTGCGTATGAAATTAGGACCATATATACTACTCACTACACACCAAAAATGACAGGGTGCCAAAAGAAGATGACCAAGAAACCTATCCAACCTATTTGACGTCATGTATTTGATAGAATTGGCTTTTTATCAACATTTGCAGTTTCCAATGACAATTGTGTCCACTAGGTGTAAAAGAGACACAACAATGAGACAGCCAATTGTATTTTGAAGTAACATCACTGACAATAAATTACAATTTGGGACTACTTGTTGAAGTTTCACGTCATTTGGATAAACATTGAAGCTGAATTCTCCCACACACAAATAAATCTCAAATGGACAGAAATGTCCTTTAGACATTTCCCCATTACACTCTCTTGGTCATCATGGCATTTGAATGATGTATTTCGGTTTGAAAATGACAAATGTATCATTAATATAATTTAAAAAGGGTTAAGTTATCAAAGCTACATACAAAGGGTGAAGATTTGAGCATCCAGAAAGACTTAACATCTCGCCCACATGAAATTTATCAGTCGCACTTCTTCAAACCCGTCAGGGATCTGGCTGTGAAACCAGAAGAGTGCCCTGTCCCTTATTAACATGCCATCTACACATGACGCACCCTATGTGTCTTATACATGATTTCTGTCATAGCCCTGCCACTGCATCACCATGCTCCACTCTCGTATTAACCTCAACATTACATCAACTACATGCCATACACTGACAATCTTATGACAGAAAGAAGTTCTGCATTTTTGAAGGGGGCTGGAAGGAGTAAAGCGCCAAAATCCTCCGTCCTGATCAGAACTGCCAAATATTCATTAATTTTAACCCTTTAAATGTCAATCTTTTTACATAATGGCATTGTTAAATAATAATAATGAACTACTATTAACTACTACTAAAATAATAAATGTATGTATACTGAGAGCTAGGGTAATTGTTTTTTAAATTTTATTTTGCAGTCTGGGATATGTCAAAAATTAGCAAAAGCTAAGGTTTTGATGCAATGTCGAAACAAAATTGGTAAGGCCTTAAAGAACAGAGTCCCTTACTAAAACTGCGATAAAAAATATTATATACTAATATTATTTACTACTTTCATTGAGTTGTTTTTTTTGACCAACCTTAGTCTTGATCATAACTACCAAATATTCATTCATTTCAGATTTGTAACCCTTTAAATTACTTTTGAGGCGATAAATAAAAAACTGGATACCAAATGCTATGCCGAATATTTTTTATTTTATTACAGTCTGAGATAAGTCATTGATTTGCAACAATATTGATTTTCATGCATTTGTTGTGGAGTATTTGACTTAGACTCTCACCTATTCCTTTTTCCCTTGAAGCATTGTTTTAAAAACACATAAAATAGGCTACACTACAATAGTCACAGTGTGTTAGAGCTCAGGCTGGAGAACCATTTCTTTTTTTGGGGTTAGGTTGACAGTGGGGAGTGTCTATATAGCTTTTTCTTTAAAAACTTTTCAACACTAATGGTATGTGGCCATCTCGAGAAAAGGGTCTTTTTTCAGAGCGACTCTTTTGTGCAGTCCCTCTGACTTCTTTTTAAAAAAGCGTGTTTCTGCCAGAGAAAAACACTGATATTCAGGCTAGAAGGAGTAGTTTCCTCTTGAGAAACCCCTGGCAGGCTTTACTGGTGTTGGTGTTGCACTTCAAATGCTGTCTTGTTATAACCAGATCTTGTGTATTTGGTAAATTCTGTCCGTAACTGTCTGTTTGTAGATCCGTTGCATGTTAAACATCTGGGGGGTGATCTTGTACTTGAGGTTGCCTTGGATCACTGCTCAAGCTGGTATAGGTACGTCCAACAAAACCTGTTTATGTGCTTGGTCAATCCTGTTTATGTGCTGTTTATGTGCTTGGTAGATGCAAATTTCACCAAAATATGTCTTAGATACTTCAGTCTATGAGTGCGTCAATCTGGCTCACTGTCATCCTTTCTCTCTTTCTCTGTGTCTTTATGTCAGGTCTGACCTGGGTGATTATCCTGCTATCCTCCTGTATAACTGGGATCACTGGTCTCTCAACCTCAGCCATCTCTACCAATGGCAAGGTCAAAGCAGGTCCGTTCCCTCAGTGATTCATCCGTGACACATCAACCTACTTAATAAATTAGAAATATTATTTAAAAAATACAACGGATATTAATAAGGATTATTATGAGAAAAACAAAACATGTGTGCCTGTATAAGACATTATAACATTTCATGTTACATGATGAACACGCTGCGCCCACTTTTGTCTTCAGGTGGGACTTACTTTCTGATCAGTCGCAGCCTCGGCCCAGAGCTGGGTGGGTCTATTGGTCTGATCTTTGCTTTTGCCAATGCTGTAGCTGTGGCCATGCACACTGTGGGCTTTGCTGAGACTGTTGCAGAACTCATGTATGTAAGTAGGAAGTGTGTTAATATGTATGTGGAGCAACTTTTACAATGATACTGTAGAGTAATCACAATTGTATTTCTCTTCAAACACCTGAAACTTCTCTGAAACACACTAACATTTTTATTTCTCAGGAAAATGGAGCTGTCATGGTGGACCGAACCAATGACATCCGCATCATTGGCATCGTTACAGTCACATGTCTACTGGGTATCTCAATGGCTGGCATGGCGTGGGAGTCAAAGGTTAGCTCAAACAAATATACGAGACCATTGTGAACTGCCATTGTGATTAATAACAAATTGTTGGGATTTTAAAATGTACATAAAAAGACTTATCTGATGTGCTGAATGTTTTATCGCTGCAGGAGTTGAAGAATTAATTAATTATGAAGAATGCTCCTTCTATTTCTTGCAGAGAATCAGATGAGAAGCTCAATACCACTTATACCTTTATAAAGCTGGAGCCAGCAGTCAATACTTAAGTTAGCATAAAAACTGGGAGCGATAGACACATCAGAATGTTCATTGTGTTTATATCAAGCATGCTTGGTACCTAGCATGTTCATCCTAGGTAGTGTGATAAAACCAAGGTTATGTATTAGTGTGGTGAGATACATTAGCTTGTTCTTGTCTGCATCCATATGTTTACCGTATATATTCTGCCCTCCACAGGCACAGGTTTTGTTCTTCCTGGTCATCATGGTGTCATTTGCCAGTTACATTGTTGGAACGATTATTCCTGCTTCACCACAGAAACAAGCCAAGGGTTTGTTTAGCTACAAAGGTGACTGTTCAGAGCTCAGAGTATCATATTCCTGCACGCCAGTGCAAAGTTTCCTCTTTCAATGTAGAGCCAATTTAATATGTGGTGGTTTATATACAAATCAAGGATAACCAATCTTCTAGTCTCTCCCTTTCAGAACTCTTTGATAAACTAACTATTTCACTTCCAACAGCTGATATCTTTGCCACCAATTTTGTACCTGGCTGGCGGGGACCAGAGGGCAGTTTCTTTGGCATGTTCTCCATTTTCTTCCCCTCCGCCACGGGCATCCTGGCAGGAGCTAACATCTCAGGAGATCTGAAGGTGTGTTCATTTGTTTCTTTCTCTCTGTTTATTTATTTTTCTTGTAAAATCCTGAATTTAAAAAACACCATAGATTGTTGTCAGTGGTATATAAACATTGTGGTGGAAAAATGATCTTGTTGAGTCTTTTTAAGCTGAAATGACGAATATCGTAAAACAGAACTTATCTATGAAATAATTTATTCTTGCAAGAAGAGGCACAGTTATACAGAGTCTCAAGGACTCTGTAGAAGTGAGCACTCAAGAGAAGAAGTCACACAGAGTTATATAGGGAGTGACCAGGATGGGGGCTGTATTGGAACATAATGCTTTGGGTCATGGCTAGGTCAGCGTGGTCACAAGACATATAGATGTATACATCCTGCCCTCAACTTATGACCTGTCCACATAAGTACTTTATTACTTAACGACAGGTAGTACTTTATTACTTAACAGGAAAGTACACGTGTATGCTACTTGGGCATCTGCTGCATGACCCATGAGTCACCTAATGTAGGCAGTGATAGTATACACAATAACAGCTTGTATACCAGTTTACTTAGATACGAATGTGAAATACAACGAAGAATATAAAATTGCCATTACAACATGCCTGCTGACATCGTCTTGTTCCTGCACATACATTCACACAAATCTTGATCAATATGTATGTAGTAATCCCCCCAACCACTGTTTCAACTAAAAACCAATATATATGGTTATCTAGTAGTGTTGTTGATGGATTCAAGTCCAAATTTTAAGATTTTAGTGCAACATATTTGAATTCTACATATTGTATCTTAAAGACGCATAGTGACTGACTTCTACTGGTTGAAACCTGGCTATTATGATATCATTTTACTTTTGGTTAATCTGGAGGTTATGTATATGAAGGCAGTTTTCATATAAGCAGTAGACGTAGTCATCATGACATCACTCATTAGTTTGCCAACCAAAAGTGACACGACAGAGTGGAGCTAAGTACAACAGAATAAGACATTTTTAGGCAACCTAAAAGGTTACAAGTAACTTAAAACCCACTATGAAAGAATAAAAGCTGTAAGAGGAAAGCATGGACAACACCCAGACCGAACAACGCTCTGGTAGCGACCTGTCAATTACAAGGTAGCAATGCTCTAGTACATTTTACTCTAAATGGGACCATCATTTTCTTTTTTGAAGAAGATGTCAATCTAGCAATTACAACCATAAACTTATGTATAGAATATTTACTGAGGTAATAAATCAAGTGAACAGTAGGCTCAAGAGTAATGGCTATCATGAACGTTAACTTACAAACAGAGCAAAAATTCAAGTCTACGGAAAAAAGGGAAAAGGTTTGTGCTGTGCAGTGATGGAATGTTACACTTGCTACACACTACAGAAAGTAATCCAAGGATAAAAGCAACCTCACCTGTGTCCTACACCGTGTCTAGACCGCAAACATCACCTCGACGCCACACTAGCGCCTCAACAGCATTGACTTTACCACTTCTGTCTTGTTTGTCGGGCGACTGTGGCTCAGTGGTGAGCAGGGTTGTCCTTCAATCAGAGGATCGGCGGCTCCGCTAGCCCATGTCGTTGTGTCCTTGGGCAAGACACTTGCCTACGGCCAATGATTGTTGTATGAACGTCAGATAGTCCTGATGGGCAGGTGGCACCTCAGCCAGTGTCTGAATATGGGTGAATGATGTCATGTAGTGTTAGAGCGCTTTGAGTGGTCGGGAGACTAGAAAAGCTGTAGAAGTACAGGTCCATTTACCATTTGTGAATTTCAAGGCGTTGAGCAGCAAATCTTTCTGTGGACTGTGATTTACACTGAATCTGAGGGCAAAGTGTAGGCTGTTTTCATATTTTCAGGTAATGTAACATTTTATAGACAATCTATCATCCATTATTGGCAAACCACAAACTACAGGAAGCCCATCGAAACCAAGCAAAGGTTTCCTGTTGCAATCAGGTAAAATGATGTTCAAAGCATAAAGTCTATTTACAGTTGCCTTGTTATGGTCCTATCAGAGCAGATGGGTAACTGACAGAGGAGGTACTGGGAATCTGCTTTAGCTCAAATGGTTTTGATGCAGATTATATGCTTTCCTCATCGACATCCTCTTGTCCAACAGGGCCTGGGGAGTCCGTGGAAGGGGTGCTTGGCAGCAGGCTTCTTATAGAGCTACAACAAAATGTTGATATGATTACTACTAATTCCTGAAGACATACAAAGACAGAGAGCCTTTTTAAAGGAGATCGTTTGTGCTTTCATTAACTCACCACAGTACAGTGTGTCAAGGCAGAATAGCATGTTATAATAAGTGGAATGTAAATGTAAATATTAAATATAAATGTAGATATGTATAATAAGTTTTAAATGTGATTTATTTTTGCCTTTTTGGGGGGGATTATGTTCTCCGGCTTCCTCCCACAGTCCAAATATATGCAAATTAGGTTAATTGATGACTCTAAATTGCCCGTAGGGGTGAATGTGATAGCTTGGCAACCTGTCCAGGGTTTACCCTGCTTTCGCCTGATATCACCTGTGCTAGGCATATACTATACAGTCTATTGTAGAAGCACGTCCGCCAAAACTCTGGGGTTAGGTTACTCGTTAAAAAGTGTTATGTTTGTGTCTTTTGTCCTCTCCTTCCCAGAATCCAACAGTGGCAATCCCTAGAGGAACACTAATGGCAATATTCTGGACCACCATTTCTTACCTCATCATCTCTGCAACCATTGGTACTGTATGTCCCAACTGCCTACCAAATCTGTATGTTAGACTGCCTTTTACCCATGTAGTGAGTTGGACTTTGAATCACAGTGTCGATGTGGTTTTGCAATAATGATTATCTCTATGTACATCTTTCCTCTTAATTAATGTCTTCTTATCAAAAGCTTTAGAAGATTTAGAGTCTAAATGGTGTGAAATAACTGCAACATTCTGCAGCATGACCAAACACAAGAACATCTTACAATCACTTAAGTGCTGACTACCTCAGGGCGAGACCTGAGCTGGTAACCTAAAAAATTATTCTGCAAGGCAAGAAATGCACTCTTGAATCCAGATAGAACAATGCTCTCTCTCTCTCTATTTATCTCACTTTCAGTAGTGGCTGCCTACTAAACTAATGCTTTGTTCATGTCACTGTAAGGCAAGACTTTGCAGATGGCGTGCAAGCTCTGACCATGCACGGAGGCTTTTATGCTCAATGTGCTGTTTGTTGCTTTATTCTCCAAAACGACAGCGGACGTGCAAACAAAAGGAACTGTTGGTGTCTGCGGTAAAGTGGTCACAACATTAAAGCGCCATCTACTGACTTTAAAGAAATTCACAAGACGTAAATTTAATGAGGGTTTAAATAAACATGACTGGTGTTTAGGGTTTTGCAAAAAGGGTTCAACAAATCTGCAATTTGTGTGAAAACAGGTGAATTGTACTTTTTACAATGGTCAAAAGAATCTATTTGTTGATAGCTAAGTAATGATTTGGATTGTGTTCATATGTACAGTTTCAGCATGTAAGGGATTGTGAAAAAAAAAAACTGTACTGTAGTACTGCTTGAAGTTGAAGAAGATAGGAATAATTTCAATATATTTTGGGGTTCTTTTAAAGAAATTTACAAGAACTTACTTGGTGATTATTATCAACTTACTGGCGGATTTGGGAATAAACTTAATGAGTATTATTTTCCTGAAAATGTATTAAATAGATGACCAGCTATTTATTACAGCATATTGGGAAATAGCTGAATATAAGTATTAAATAACAATAAATTCAGAGTTAAATATTGGGGTAATTTGGCATTAATTTCAAAGAAATTTGAAATACGTTAATTGCAAATAATCACCTACTTAACATGACATTTGCAGATCATTTAAATAGAATGTGGAAATGTATTGTATGTTTGGACATTGATTTTATTTCTACCATTAACCAGTGCCAGTAATTACTGACAATATGCAAGAAATATTTGCATTCAGGATTTACAACATTAATTTAATTATTTTGGGGATTTGAGGTTAAATCATCATAAATGTACGTATAAGCATATTTTTTCTTGCATGCTTGTGTCCATGTGTGTTTATTTCCTCCCAGGGTCGTGTGTGTTGCGGGATGCGTCGGGCCTGTTAAACGACACTATGTCACCGTCCTCAGCTGGTCAGGATTGTGTTGATTTAGCTTGTCAATATGGATGGAACTTCACTGAGTGTATCATCAATAACACATGCACCTATGGCATCAGTAATTACTATCAGGTCAGCACAAGCCCACTCACAGTACACACAAATTAGTTAAATTTGGCTTTATTCTGCTCTGTTTCAATGTAAAGCCATGTTAGATATGGTTTATGTATAACTACCCAAATAGTTTTCAGTCTAAATCACAAGTCTGTAAAGCACAAGCCAACTCTTTACATGTTTTCTGGCTGATGAAGTCCTTTAGAATTTCAAACATCTACATTTACCTCCTGATGCTACTTGGTGTCGGAAAAATATGAAGCTTTCTTCTCTGCAGTTTTGCATTTATTTGACTTTTCTTTCCAATCAAGAAGAAGCTAAAAATATATGATGATTACACTCACAGCAACAAGCCAACAAAAATAGAATCGTGCATAAATTGAGTCCCCCTCTGTAATAATCAGTAACAGTAGTTCACCTTTCGCTTCTGGTGAGAGAGATGAGACCAATAAGTAAACGGTACATGTCTGTTTCTAGTCGATGAGCCTGGTGTCAGCTTTCGCCCCTCTCATCACTGCTGGGATATTTGGAGCGACACTCTCTTCTGCTTTGGCCTGCCTGGTGTCTGCTCCCAAAGTCTTCCAGGTACACACACACACACACACACACACACACACACACACACACACACACAAACACACACACACAAATACACCAGATGAAATACATTTTGTAAATTATTTCTTTTCATATGTCAGTGCAACCTTTTCCATATTCCTGCGCATACAAGTTTTATTTATAATCTTTTCTGCTGTGACCAAGAAATATGAATTTTCTCGTAGTGTCTGTGTCAGGACAAACTTTACCCTCTCATCGGCATCTTTGGGAAAGGTTACGGCAAGAATGATGAACCGCTCAGAGGCTACCTACTAACGTACCTCATCGCTGCCTGCTTCATTCTCATTGGTGAGGCTTTGAAGAGAACCTCTGAGCCCAGGAGGATTTGTAGCAATTATAGTCTTATTGTAAATAGAAATGATCTGAAACGTCTTAATGAGAATGTGAACTGGAAAATTTGTAAACTAGAACTTAAAATGGTAAAACAACTGTATCTTGAATGCTGATAAGATGGAAGTGTACAGCTCTTTATCTAACAGATTACTGTTGCTGCTTCTTTTACCTTGCAAAAATTAAAAAAATGTCTTTTGGCAAAAACATTTATTTTGACACATTGGGTTTTGCCAGTAGGGTACTTTCATTATGAAGCAGCAGTAAGAAATATTGGATTTGCAATAACATTCACTTAATACTCTGATACAGTGTCAAGAGAATGAAAAGTAAACTGAGGCTCATATCAATCAGATAAATTTACAGTCATCCTGGACTACATGCTGCGTTGTTTCCTGTCAGTCCCTCGTGTGTAGGTAGGCAATTTAAATTCAGTGTGGGAATGGAAGACTCTGCTACTAGCAATGTAAACTGTATAGAGATCTAACGTAGATACATTAAACTGCTATTGCATAAAAAAGTGTCAAAATTGGGTTTCACTTAATAACTCTGTGATTTTCCTAAATGCCGTTGTTTCTCTCCACCAGCCGAGTTGAACACCATCGCTCCCATCATCTCCAACTTCTTCCTCTGCTCATACGCGCTTATCAACTTCAGCTGCTTCCATGCCTCAATCACCAACTCACCAGGTAAAAAACTCATGCCTGATTCATATTTCTGCAGCCGTACGCAGATGCAATCTCAGTGGGCTGGTGCGAGCTCCTCTAGCACATGCGAGGCATACATAGTACTGCAGGGGATTGCGTATAGCATGTCATTTATTTTTTATTCACTCTCGAAATCTCCAAATCCTTTGTTGTGTGGTCTTTAATATATTTGATAGGTGTGATTCAATAGTTCCATATAAGTTTGTGCCAACACAACTCCATGGCTGAAAAAAGAATTGCATAGAATTAATAAAGGTGACATGTGTTCAGCCTAGTATATTACATTTATACAGAAACAATAACATTAAAGATTTAAGATGGTAGATACAAATGCATGAGAGGAGAGGAATGCAAGCAAAGACTATATTACCACCTGGTTTATCATCAACCATTTCTTTTAATTTTGCTTATTGAAGCTGTTTTGACAAAAACAGGTCAATAGATTTGACAATTAACTCTCTAGTAATGCAAGAGCCTGGAGGATGTTCAAATCAGGGAGTAAAAATGTGAAATGTTGCAGCCCCTGTAACCTCTCACACTCCGTTGAGTCCCTGAGGGTTCAGGGCTGAAGGTGGACAGATAACATTGGGCCACCTTTTCTTTGCTGCTCTCTGAGAGCTCTGCAAACCATCTCTGTGGCTCTGCAGGAGCTACGAGCAAACTTTTCTGCAGATGTATAAATTAGGCCTTCCTGGTTGATTGAGAGACTGTGTAGACGTGCGCTGTGTGTGTGTGTGTGTGTGTGTGTGTGTGTGTATCTACAGGTTGGCGTCCGTCCTTCAGGTTCTACAGTAAGTGGCTGTCGTTGCTGGGCTCTGTGATTTGTGTTGTCATCATGTTCTTGCTGACTTGGTGGTCCGCCCTCATCGCCTTTGGCGTTGTCTTCTTCCTTTTGGGATACACACTCTACAAGAAGCCTGGTAAACTCACCAACACAAAGCCGACAGCTATACAAACCGCAAACTGTGTGATGTCAGAAACTAAACAGATGTCATCTTCTACTCCATTCTCTCTTCTCTGTGCTCAGCTGTCAACTGGGGCTCCTCGGTGCAGGCTAGCTCCTACAACATCGCTCTCAGCCAGTGTGTAGGTCTCAACCATGTGGAGGACCATGTCAAGAACTACAGGTCAGTGACAGAACCACACTCCTATAGTTTGTCTTCTACATTTTTAACAGGAATGCTGGTTTTGTTGCGTTGTTGTGTTTGGAATCGGGGGAGGGCTGGGGGTGAAATGAGATTGTACTTAAGCTGAGCATGATAGCTCAATATCTGGTGTTGAAGAAAATAGCTTCAGTCAAACATGCTGCTTGCTGTCGTAGGCCTTCCAAGTACTGTCTGTCAAAATCAAACTATCAATTTCATTATATTCGTAAAAACCTTGCATTTGAAGGATAATTCACTGTAGTAGGTGCAGATTGTGGTCTCGTTTCTTGGAAAAAAACTTAATTGCTTTGCTGTCGGAAGTTACATGAGAAGATCCATACTCATTTCTGTGATCACTTACCGATATCAGTTCGATATGAAGCTACAAACAGCAGACAGTAAGCTTAGCTTAGCATAAACTCTGGTAAACAGTAAAAAAATAATGAATGGCTGTCAGAAACAATGTCATTTCTTGGATCACCAAATGTGTGCATATGTCTCCAGGAGCTCTGCTCTAAACATCTTCTCCGTGTAGACCCCAGTGTTTGGTGCTAACAGGTCCTCCCAGCAGTCGTCCAGCGCTGGTGGATCTCGCCACCTGCTTCACAAAGGACCTTAGTCTCATGATGTGTGGCAATATAGTCACTGTGAGTCCAGCCAAACATACACAGATATACACACCACCCAGTGAAGTTTCCATTTTTGATGAAGTGAAACACCGCCATGTTTCAGCTGTCACAGCGTTTTATGACTTGATGACTGAAATCATTATTCGTTTGACCCTGTATTTGTCAGGCTGGTCCCTCTGCATCAGTGGAAAAGGCGAGCAGCGACCGTCATGTTACCTGGTTGAACCAACGGAAGGTCAGGTCATTCTACAGAGGCGTGGTGGCTGGAGAGCTACGATCAGGAGTTAACATGCTGCTACAGGTCAGCATTACAAGGTTACAAGGTTTGTTTATTGCTGTTGTACAACACAGGGTTGTGCAACATAATGCAGTTTGAAAAAAAGAAGGAAAACAACATTATATAGTGGAGGGTGGAGGATGAATTAGAAAGACGGCAGCATCAACAGGTTGTGATTATGTGGGTATTGTATTTTAATATTCTTTGGGCTCTACTTCAACTCACTTCAATGATGTTCTTTTAATCACCCGCTGTCGAGCCCTCCTGTCTTGGGCCATGCACAAAGTCATGCCAGTGTAAAGTTCAGAAGTGAGGTCAATTTATATATTTGAGTTAATGGTGAGTTAAGTTCGCACAGTTAATTGTATACATATTTACAGGTGAAAATACTTTCATCAGTGACTTAAAAACAGCTTCTGGTTGGTTAGTTCAGTCACATGTGAGTTGGGAACAAGGAAGTGTTGCTGTTGTTCAGCGGATCTGGGGCCTGTACTACGAAGCAAGGTTTGAGGTAAGCAAGGTAACGTCAGTGTAAACCCTCGCTTGTCCTGCAACGGAGCGACTTCTGCTCCGACTGACCAATCAGAGCTTGGTACGTCGATTATTAAATATTATTACACAAATACGAAAAAGTTAAAATCATAATCCAGACTAAAAGCAACACACTGAAACTGACAAATAAAGAAAGGACAGCTGGCAGTAAATCACCCCCTGTGTGAATGTGATTATTAATAGATATTTATCATCACTGTCTCATCTAGAGCACCGTAGATCTCACTATATTTACGTGTGTGGATTCTGTTAAATGAATGTGCTGCAGATGCATTCTTATGATGTGTGTGACAATATTTTATGTTTACTCGTTCGGCTGAAACCCAGGCAGTGTGAAACGGACTTGGGAGAAAATATTAATAAAAATCTGTATATATTCTCTTATCATATATTCATGTCATATATTTACTTGTGTGTGCGGTTCTTGAGCCTTGTGTTGCAGTGTGACCTGTCTAGGGGCGACTGTGGCTCAGTGGTGAGCAAGATCGTCCGTCAATCAGAGCATCGGCGGTTCGATCCCCGGCTCCCCTAGTCTATCTCGATGTGTCCTTGTGCAACACTTACACCGGTGGGGTTGCAGCTGAAGAATAAGTCAGTAAAATAAGTAAATATTGTCATACAATATGGGATTAATAAAGTGTCTTCTATTCTATAAGAATACATCTTAGCAACACATTAACTTAACGTAATACACACATGTAATTGTCAGATCTGTCGTGCTCTAGATGAAGCAGTGATATTATAAGCCTCTAAATATACACATTCACAAAGTCCATTTCTTGCTAGCTGTCCTTCCTGCATTCGTCTGTTTAAACTGTGTTACTTTTATAACCACCACGTGCTGTACCTCACGTTACACCACTTTGTAATGTTTCCAGTCAGGATGCTTATATTGTTCCTCTGTAAAAGTTAACAAAAACTTGGCACAGTAATTCTTCCTCTTTCTTACACTTCATATTTTCAATTCTAATGAACTGTCTCCATCAACTTTGTTGGGGCCTGTCTCACAAAGCCAGCGAACTTTGAAATTAACCCTGGCTTTTTACTCTCAAAAAGATAGATAGAGTTCATGCTGAGTTTAGTTGTCGTGGTAACCAGGCCAAACTATTTTTTGACGGACCAAAACATACAAAAGAACTACCTCCTGACGAATCAGCAGTCGTAAAAACAGAATTGTCACAACTCCCAAAAGGGTTTCGAATGGACAAAATGCTGCATTCACATTAAAGTGACAGTGAGAACAGAGAATACAGCTTTGTTACAAACAAGTAGAGAGACTGCTTTGCATGACGGAAAACACATCAAGACAGTTAAACGTTTAATTAGGTTTAATTAGGTACGTTTAATTATTACTTGCTCATCATCCTAGAATTAAATCAAATGAAATAAAAATGTTTATGACAGCAACTGTCCCATACCAGTTACTTAAACATGTGGCAATGGCTTCCCTCGTGAGCACACGTTCCCAATTGGATTAAAGCCAGATTTAATAGTGCCAGTTGGTATCAAGTGCCAGCCAAGTGAGATCAGTTATCTCAGTTATCCAGGATTGTTGATGTTAGTTTCTGTGAAGCCAGATGTCTCAAAGTTCAACTCCCTCAACCTCTCTCTGTGAGACAGGCGCAACTCATCTCTTCTTCTTGTCCTGCTGTTAACTGTCCACCAGGGGGCAGGTTTGGGTCGTATTAAGCCAAATGTTTTACTGATGGGTTTCAAGAAAGACTGCTGCAGTGAAACACCTCAGGCTGCACACAACTACATAGGAATACTACAGTGAGTACAGTGGGGATTAATACACCTCATCCTGTGTGTGTGTGTGTGTGATAATAATATTTTGCAATAAAGCTGTCCATGTATTTCAGTGACGCGTTTGACCTGCAGTACGGCGTGTGCATACTGAGATTGAAAGAGGGACTGGATGTCTCTCATTCGTTGCAATCGTATGGTGAGAGCCTGATTTCCAATGAGAGTGGAGCACACAGTGAAAATGATTTTGCATCAAAATGAACTAAGTGCATGGTGTTCACATTCATCAATCGTCATTTGAGACTCCAAATGAATCCATATACATAGCAAATTCCTCTGTTTTTATTTCAGTTAATCCAGGTGTAGATGGAGGACAAGAGAGAATAAACACAGTTTCTGCCTGTTCTCGCCTTCAAACAACAAATACATGTATGTATATTTATGGATATATCATATACTGTGGCTCATAGGTAGAGCAAGGTCGTCCTTCAATCAGAGGATCAGCAGTTCGATTCCAGTCTCCGCTAGTCAATGTGTACTTGGGCAAGACACTTAACTCAAAATTGCTCTTGCAGGCTGTGAGTGACTGTGAGTGGCTGTGAATGCTTAGTTAGAGTCCTGATGGGCAGGTGGCACCCTGCATGGTAGCCCCTCCCATCGGCGTATGAATGGGTGTGAATGGGTGAATGGGTGAATGATGACATGTCATGTAAAGGTACTTGTATAGCACTAGAAAAGTGCTATACAAGTCACAATTTTTTGGCAATTTTAAAACATCTTGAGTAAACCTGGAGCTGGCATTTACCAACAAAACAAAAATGAATATAAAAAAAAGAAAAAGAAAAGATAATGCAGTTCACATGATCATCATGAAAGTGTTTAGAACATACTATTTAACATAGTAAAATATATGCCCCTGTTTTGCCAACCAAACTCATTGATGGGGGAATGTGCAACATACTTGTAACACATGTAAATGAATATAATGCTTGTGTAAATGAGTAGAACCACCAAGTGTGAACCCTTTTGTCACGCTACTAAAACAGAAGGAAAGAAAGATGAAAGCGAGGTTTATAAACTTCTCAGCCAGACTGGAAGGGAGCGGGGGATTTGTGCCGTATAGGTGTGTGTGTGTGCAGCTCTGTCACACGTTGAATTTGGAAAAGTGAGCTGTAAATGGCTCTGAATGGTAAAAATGTAACAATTGAGAACTTAAAGAAAGTGTGTAAGATTTAGTGGCATCTAGCAGTGAGTTGTAGATTGAAACCAACTAAATACCCCCTCCGCTCACAAAAAATAACAATTTGTTGTGTCTACAAAATTGTTTGTAGCTTCTGTCCCCATTGAAGCAGAGCCTCAGCATAGCACGGTGTTCCAGAAAAAACAAGGAAAGAAAACCATCGATGTGTACTGGCTGTCTGATGACGGAGGTCTGATCATCTCTCTATCCATCTATTATCACGTTCTTCTCTTCTCTGAAGAATGTCACCATAGCTTTCCTTATTGTGTGTGTGTGTGGTTTACCAGGTCTGACCCTGCTGCTGCCCTACCTGCTGACTCGGAGGAAGCGCTGGGCCAGATGTAAGGTCCGTGTGTTTGTGGGGGGAGATACAGACAAAAGGGAAGAGCAGAGAGAAGAGTAAGCACTTGGATTACCGTCGTATCATTCTGATTACTGTGGGTTGTGTGCACTTGTCTCATTTCTTCAGCACATTTGCCGGGAAAAGGTGTCAGAATAAATTGCGTGAATGAAAATAAATAGAAGGAAATGCAGTTTTGCATATGGAGATGATGAATAGCCAGTTATCAAAGACTCAGCATTTATATTGCTGAGCGTAGCAGGACATAGAGAGAAAACAACATAACTAATGCAACTAAAAACATTAATAATGGATACAGTTCATTTAAACTTGTAATAACTCATTTTGTGGCCACATGGTGCTGACAGAAACAAGCTATTAAAACAACAGTCAAAATAGCTAACGTGTTAACAAACTACTTCCTGTTTACACATCCAGCAGCGTTTCCTGCTAAGACAAGTCAAAATGTCAGTCACGATTAAAAGATTATTGCCGTGGTTTACAAGTATGTGAATCTGTGAGAAAGTTTAAAACCTTATGCTACGTTACATATTTTCGTTCTCGTTCCAGGGTGTTGGCACTGATCAAGAAGTTTCGTCTTGGTTTCCATGATGTTGAAGTGCTTCCTGACATCTACCAGAACCCCCGGCCTGCAAGGTGCCTGATTTACACCGCGGCTGCTCGTCTATGTTCTGTGGCGGTTGGTGTGGGCATCTCTCGTGCACGCCAGGCAGACGTAGCACTGCTGCAGATTACACGTTGCATATGTACATTTTTTATTTATTTTTTATCTGCGTTTTTCAAATTCTTTGTCAGCCGTTCTTTGATTTATTTAATCGGTGTGATTCAATAATAATAATAATAATAATAACATTATTAAATAATAATAGGGAAAACAATGGAATAGTTGGATGAGGAGGCGGAGCTCCTGTGCCTGGAAGTTAATAAGGTTTTTGTGTTTTTTTGTAACTGATGTGAGGTACTGGTGCGTAAATCCTCGCCTCTGATGTCCAGTCAAACTTCTGCTGCGTCTGCAGTGCCTGTCACGTTGTCACGTTGTCACGTTGTCACGTTGTCACGTTGTCACGTTGTCACGTTGTCACGTTGGCACGTTGTCACGTTGTCACATTTTTCAGGATGTACGTGGTGCATTTCCGCGGCTCTCTGCGGAACCTCTGTGCAAGCTATTTTTAGAAAGAAGCAAAGCCCAAACAACATGGAAAATAATCTATCGTCATGCAGTTCCACATGTGATTCGAGTTGAGCTGGGCTTACCAACTGGGCAAAAGCCCAGAATGCCAGGGGGCGGCACAGCTCCAGGCTCACTGTGTGTTGACGGCTTTGTGCTAATTGAAAATATGCCTGAGAATATTCACCACTAAACAATATCAACGGACATCATAAGCATTCTGCTTCACTACCTGATCTCGAGGCCTAGTCATGAAGAAGTTCCCTAGATCTTCTTTAAAACTTCATTATTTCAGTTCTGTGCTTCAAATGGTAAATGGACTGTACTTGTACAGCGCTTTAGCACTACATGTCATTATTCACCCATTTACACCCATTCATACACTGATGGGAGGAGCTACCATGCAGGGTGCCACCTGCCCATCAGCACCATAACCATTCACACACCGCAGGCACAATTTTGGGGTTAAGTTACCCCTGCTCTACCACTGAGCCACAGTCGCACAGTCGCTTACATGATGCATGTTAATTAATGGATGATATGCAAATAAGAAAGAGTGGGTCAGTAGCTCATTTTTGCCCGAAAGGCCAGCGAACAGGTCAATAGTGCCATTCATGTTTACATGCTTTCATGGAGAAAAAAAAAACAATCATCATAGTAAAAGAGTAATGACTTCATCCATACTTGATTTACTGTCTGCAATTACCCATGACCACTGTCTTTGTATGCTTTAGTGTTCATCAGTTTGAGAACATGGTGGCTCGCTTTAGACTGGATACAAATACCAAACAGGACTCTGACTCTGGGCCACCAAGACAGCAGGAGGAGCCGTGGATGATCACTGACCAAGATTTAGAGAGGAACAAGGCAAAGGTCTGACACACACACAAGAAACACACACACTGATGAAACCTGAGTCACACATTTTGATACGGTGAATAAAGAATTTAGGAAGAAGAAATAATCAATCAAAAACCTTTAATCTTATTTGAATAAATTGTAAACTTTCTCTTTCTCTGTGATTCAGTCTCTCCGTCAAGTTCGTCTGAATGAGGTTCTGCAGGATTACTCCAGAGAAGCTGCTCTGATTGTAATGTGAGTAGAGTCATTTGTCTTGTTTAGAGCATAGGAGGGCTTCTTTATTAAAAGGGGTGTGTAATCACGTGGTAAGCTAACTGCACCATTCCACTCTGAGTGAATGGCTCTTGATTCTTGGTTGTCACTTTTAAAGCCTGTCAGCATACACAGACCAAATGCAACTATTTTGCCTTTAAAAGTAATCGCTTGTGGATGCATTGGACTTGTTAGTACTCAAACACAAACTGTTCACCTTATTAAACCTTCTTTGTTGTTACTATGTATGTCTCCTGACAGCACCATGCCGGTGGGGATGAGAGGAGTGTGTCCCAATACTCTCTACCTGGCGTGGCTGGACTTCTTGTCACATGATCTGAGACCTCCAGTCCTGTTGGTCAGAGGA
The DNA here is from genome assembly GCA_016806645.1 of Ophiodon elongatus. Classification (NCBI taxonomy): domain Eukaryota; kingdom Metazoa; phylum Chordata; class Actinopteri; order Perciformes; family Hexagrammidae; genus Ophiodon; species Ophiodon elongatus. The sequence continues at coordinate 390,343 of JACSYO010000917.1, read as the reverse complement.
AACCAGGAAAATGTCCTGACTTTCTACTGCCAATGAAATGTCTCCTTGAGACCAATAAACAGATATTGACTCACTAACTCACCAATATCCTGACATTTTCATCCTGATTTAGACATGTCAATGCTTTGATGTCTGTTAATCATCTAACATCTAATTCATGTATCATGTAATCACAATGTTCTGGCCCTTTAATTCAACAAATGTATGATGAACACAGTTAAGAAGTCCTGCAAATGTATATCACTGCAGGGAGTATATTTAAAACTGAAGCTCTTTTTGATTGTAATTGTTAATCAAAATGATTTGTAATGATTGACAATTATGAGCACAAAAGATGTATGGCACAGGAGTGAGTTACTGTAGTTCAATTCACATTTTATAACAAAAGACTATGAAAGCTAACAGCTAAACAATGGGCATCATGTTATATGAAGAGAATGTATGTTTGTGTCTAAAGGGGACAATAACAATTTTGCTTTTGCAGTAGAATATATGTTTTGTATAAGACTATACAGACATAACCTTCATCAATATGCCATACCAAAAAGTATAATCCTATATATAGGGTCAATGTTTTTGACATGCTGCAATTAAAGTACTGTCGTGAGTGTGACACACTGGTTCACTTCAATTCATTTGTACAGCCCGATATCACAAATTTGCCTCAGATGGCTTTACAATCTGAAGAGTATACAACATCCTCTGACCTTAGACCCTCGCATAGGAAAAGGAAAAACTCCCCGCCCAAAAAAACAAAGGGGAAAAAAGGACGAAACCTCGGGGAGAGCAACAGAGGAGGGATCCCTCTCTAGGATAGCCAGAAGTGCAATAGATATTATGTACAGAATGAACAACATAGTACAATTACAACATAGTCTATCCATGTGACAAATATTATACATATGAGAATATTAATTTCAGTAGGAGAGTCAATAATAGCAGAATAATAATAGAAAAATGCTGACTCTAATAATGACAGCAGCGGTGGATATGCTAGAATAATGATGATAATAAAAGCAGTAATATTATCAGTAATCGTCACAGAAATGAGACAGTAATTCATGAAGTGAGTCATGTGCATTAATGGTACATGAATATATACAGATGGAGAGGAAGGGGAGGAGCTCAGTGTATCCTAGGATGTCCCTCAGCAGTCTAGGCCTATAGCAGCATATCTAGGGGCTGGACCAGGGCAAACCTGAGCCAGCCCTAACTATAAACCTGAGCCAGCCCTAACCATAAGCGCTATCAAAGAATAAAGTCTTAAGTCAAACTGGAAGTTGGTTCCATTAGAGAAGAGTTTGGTAGCTGAGGGCTCTGGCTCCTAGTTTGGAGTCTCTAGGAACCACAAGAAACCTTGCATTCGAGGAGGGCAGTGCTCGAGTGGGTTGAAATGGTAGTATGAGCTCCTTAAGATATGATGGTACCTGCTATTTAGGGCTTTGTTAGTCTTTTAGGACTCTCCAGTTAATCCAGAATGCAGCCGCACGTGGACTGACGAAAATAAAGAAGGACTTTAAATCCTATCCTTAATTTTACATGGAGCCAAGGCAGAGAAGCTACCACCGGAGTAATATGATTACTTTACAACGTTGACAATGCTACAATTATATGAGAATGAATAGTCTGTCCCCGCTTAAAATCGCTACTTGAAATATTTTCTTGCAGATGCATTGGACCTGTAAGCAATTGATTCACGGGTAAGTCCGTAATGTCAAACAAACATTCTGGTGACACTTGTTTAATTGTCATAATTAAGAAACAGCTTTGTACTGTTAGATTTGAATGTTGCATAATATTGAACATTGAATATTGGTTGTATTTTCTGCACAAGAGTTAGAACATACAGTATATCTCCCTTGAATACACTAGCAAGTACAGACTCACGAGGATGGCAAAGAAAATGTAATGTGAGGAAGACTTCAATTCTTAATTTCTTTCTTCTTCTTTACTGGACATCTGTAAACTGGTCAAAACTGTTTGAGGCCCACTAATGTAGATAGTGTGTGTGTGCGTGTGTGCGTGTGTGTGCGTGTGTGTGTGTGAGAAGTGTAAACTGTATGGGCAAGACTGGAAGGCAGTGTAGGCAGGACATATGACATAGTGACAATTTACATGTACATATATTACATTATTGTTATGTTTACTAAATTAAGGCACGCCTTTCAAATTGTCAGCCCATGGGTTCATCAGCAGGTTACGTTTACATTACGCCGGTGTATTTTCAAAATACACGCGATCCATTGCCGGAGTCATTTATCTTTCATATTGTTATGCTTATTGAATAAAGCCATTTTGCACTTGTCAGCCCGTTTGTTCTTTACCAAGTTTTGGCTGTAAACTGCTTGTTATTGTTATTGCAGAATTAACACCACTGGCGTTTATGTAGGCAAAAAAAGACTCCATTATTCACAATATTCCTATAGAAGTAAACTGGCAAAGCAGTGTAACATAACTGAGCATTTAGTGTTTTAAATTGTTATTGTAAAGAAGGTCCTCTGTAAATTATAAAACTTCCAGGACATATCTATTTGATTACCAAATTATACGTTTTACTAAATGGTTTTATTCAAATCAAAATCATATCAGGCAATAATTTGTTATAGGATATTTTTTAGTTATAAATGTTGGTATGGGCCGAAAAATTCCGTAATACTTGGGCTTATTTTTTATACTGTCATTTAAATGGTGTATAGATGCCAGTATTTGCCATGACGATAGCTGCATGTCTCTTAAAATTGTTTTAAACTCTCTCACTTTGTGCCTCTTTTTCAAAAAGATTTACCAAAAATTGCTACACTGAAGCTCCTCCTATACTTCTACCTCAACAGTTTCAAAGAAGCACCCGAATGATCAGATTAGATTAATCCATTCTGTCTTGAAAAGGAGCAATGTCAGTTGTTATGGAAGGAAGAAAAATAAAAAAACAAATCATATAATTGAACTTTGTCTCTACTTTGATTTTTATGTGTAACTGTAAATGGGATTTTTTTTTTAAGAGAAAAATAACCTGTTTTTCATTATTGTGTAAAGGATGTTTGAAGCACTTAAGTTACACGAGTAACATGAACTTGGTCGTTTTAAGGCAATCGGTTTGCATGGTTTTAACAAGTAAATGACTTTGCTGTTCAAGTAAATAATACTGAGCCATTTTGAGTTGCAGAACATGTGACATTAGTTAGCTCAACTTAAATAAATGTGTTGTTTGGAATACACACAAAGTATATTTCACTTGAAATAATTTAGTCGTTTGAAATAGCAATTTTAAGTAGGCTATACCAGGTCAAAAGTACATCTTGAGTAAAGTTTTAAGTACTCCTGAATAACTTTTTTTAGTTACTTAAACTCAAGAGTAAGTATAGTACACTAAATAAGTATGTGTTAGTACAACATACAATACAAATTCAACTTTACTTGCATGTAACAAGTTCCTTTACTAGATTTTTTTTAAGGCAATCGGTTTGCATGTTTGTTTGTTTTTAAGTAAGGATTTTACAGTGTACGAATTGTTTTGTTATCTTAGAAAACGGAATTTATCTCTATGTTCCACCGCCACGTTTCGACAGCAGCCCAGATCGGACAAACCAAACACCCGCTCTAAACGGGCCCCAGCGCTCAATTATTAAAGACAGGAGCTCCAACATGACTGGTGTTTCTTTATTAATACCGTTTAATATTTTGGTGTAATTGATTATCACGCTGTCGCGAGCATCTCCTCTGCTGGGGCTAAAATCCTCCAACTACACGCACACGGAACTCTGTCTGCGTGGAGCGCACAGAGGCCGGAGACACTGTGGTGAACCAGGTGAAGTGAAGATTATTCATGTTGATGGCAACTACGACTGTACGTGCAATAAAACATTTGCGGGTAAAAAGCCGATAACTTATCAATACATCTGTTCAACAAGAATGTACATGAAGAACCTATTGCTCCTCCTATCGCTCTCATCCACCAGCGCTATGTTTACCCAAGCACAGCACACGCTCACGCTCAGCTGATAACACAGTTTTACAAACATGCTAAAGCAAAAGCTGTCTGGATGTATAGTGTAAATGTTTAGCTTGGTTTCTTCCTGTAAACTTCTCTGCTGGCTTAGACTAAACAGCCCTCCTCCTTCAGGAGGGCAGAAGGACAAGAGCAATGGCTGATATGATGATCAACACAGTTACCACTACACCCCCGTGTAGCACTGCCTGCAGCTTCCTGTCTGTGATCCAACAGAGTGGCCCCCTTCATGTGTGGAGCATAGAGCGATACTCCACCTGTTGGTGGGGCTGTTCCCTTTTTAGTTGATTATGAACCCCAACTTGGTTAGTTGTAAGATAAACTGGGCTGTGTGGAACATAACCCATTCCCTGGACTTAGCCATGATGATAAAGTCTTAGAGATAAAAGAAGACCATCATGTCCCAAACACACAGCAGCCGAAGCACCATCACCACACATGTACTGATGGTGCAACGGTCCAGGGTATAGCCGAACAACAGTCGGTGTACTTGTAGGCTCCAACAGCCTATGTTTTGAAGCCACTTCGACCTGAAAGTATGTACCTGTTGGAGCCATAATGTATTTTTGTTGCTTTATTTTATCTTTGAGGGTAAACACAGGGTGAGTTTGGACATGCAGTTCCTACATTGAACACATTAACATGAAAGGGCATATAGGTACGTGCCTGGTAATGAGAACAAGGTGTGTGGACGGAAGCAAACAGTTTTTGACCTTGGTCGTGGAGGTCGTGTCTTATCGTGTCTTGTGGTATCCTGTGTTGTGCTGTTAGCAAGCATGTAAGATTCATTTATTTAAAGTATATTGAACATTGCTGATTCGATGGTGTCACGGAGCAGTGGAATAAATGGATCAACAGATCGAAAGAGACACGTAGCCAGACAGTGATTTGTTTGTGGCATAACACGCGTCCCAACAAGTTCTCCCGTTCGCCCCCCAGTGGCTTTAAGATATAAATTGGATATTTGTTAAAGTCACTACAGTACCTTACAGTGGTGAACCAATCGCCCACAACGAGGGCTCCCAGAAGATCATCTTGCTGGCGATGAATATAAATGTATATTATACTGCAGTATTATATAAGGAATCATACTACACATTTTATAATTTTATAATATGTGTGTGTGTGTGTGTGTGTGTGTGCGCACGCACATATATATTGTATATATATATATATATATACTATATATATGTCTTTGTTTTACATGTACCTGTTGTTATCAAAACGACTCCTATGTTACTTTTTTTATTATTATTTTGAGCTAAATCTCAGAATTGGCCTATGGTATTGTTGGAGTTTGATTTATCATATTAGACTAGCATCACTAATTATATCTTAATGTATAATTATATCTAAATGTCTAAAACTCACATATATGACATCTGCATACTGAAAACTAGTATGAATATGGTGTGGTTTTAATGAATTAAAGAAAGAACGGAAAAAATCAGTTGCTCTCCGGAGACTGAACTCGGGTTGAATTCTTTGCTTCAATTTATTTTGTGTAGCCCAAAATCACAAATCACAAATTTGCCTCAAAGGGCTTTACAATCTGTACACATGTTCTTCGACATTATGACTGTCTCAAGCATGGTTCAGTGAAGTACATCTTAGCTGGAATTTAAGGTAAAAACAAAAGCATAAAAATGTTTATGAAAACCTCAGGCATAACTTTCAAGTACCTTTTCTTAGAAAATAGCAAAAATCTTCATCCATATATTTCTAAAAGCGTAGGAATTTGATACATTGTGTCCCTAAAAACGGTGTCCTCCAGTGTGACACCATATCCTAATTTTAAATCAGGCAATTCCATGAAAAACTCTATTTAGTTGAAGAAACCCATCGAAGTTCATGTTTTGAAACAGTTTTTCTTGTTTACCTTTTGTGAATTAAATTGTGTGAATAACAAAAACGTTGAGAGCCAGTCACACTCAAACAGAGTTTGGATTACTTTTATTTCACCTGAAAGATAATGTTTTGTAGAATTGCACCAGGACAGTGATCAAAAGACATTCTGGCTGTGTATCTATCTATCTATGTATATATATATATCTATATCTATATCTATAGATATAGATATATATAAAATATACTGCTTTAAAGTAGTCCTGTTTACATGTCTACATGCCTACATGTGCCTAATTCAACCAGAGATACTGTATTAAAATGATAGAATTGTACGGTTTATTTTCTGACAGTTGAGAAATATATAAATATCGTTTGTTATTTAAATTTATACACGACAATATTTGTGTAAATTAAAAAGAACAGAGTCGTTGTAAATGCAGGAAGTTAAATACATATGAGAACAGCTGTTAAAGTTCCCACTTGTTTTAAACGCAGCACGGTTTACGTACTAGATATAGGCGGGGCTGGACGGTTCAGCTCCTCCTTCCCGCGGGCTGCAGCGACTACTTCTCGAGCACGTCTGCGCGAGAGCGGACGGACCAATCAGGAGCGGCCACAGTGTGTTTGGAAACAAACCTCCTCCTCCCTAAGTCCCGTATGACAGCCGACAGAGAGACACTTCTAGATTCTCCCACAAGTTTCTCTTTTGACGAGACAATTTGCGTCGTTTCAATCTGATTATATCTGCTAATTGTATCAAGAAGACTATATGTAAATATATATGTATATTGATGACTATAGTTGTAGGGCGTAAACAGTATCATCCTAAGCACGAGACTACAATTCACGTCAGTGAAACAGAGGAAAAATGGATGTGGGAGATTCTCAACAAAAGACGACGACTCTTCTTATAAAAACGCCCAATCAGGCTCATGAGGATCAAACCGTCGAAGGCGTCTATCTGAACTGGACTATAAAGGACTTAAAAATACATTTGTCGACTTTTTATGCAACTAAACCGGTGAGTTATTTTGAGGCGGATAAGTTAACGTTAGCTGGGTCGTGTTGGTGGAACTTGTTAGTCCATGACAGACAGCGCGAGGCGATGTCCTGGAATGTTATGACACGTGTCAGCCTGTTCATGTCTAGCTTCCTGAGAGTGCTCACAGCAAACCTTCACAAACTATTACCAACTTTTGAAGGAGTTCAAGTGGGCCTCAGATATTTACAGTAGTTTGTATGTCATCATTTATGAAGCATATATTCCTGTGTCCTTGGGATTCAATTGTTTTCTATGATCTATTGTAAAATGTTTACTTAGCATTACATTCTTAATTTGTGATGCACGTGTGTTTGATTTGAGCCTGCTACATTAACAAAACCTACACTGAGGTTTGGATTCTGAAGCACAATGCAGCTGCCTGATGGTGATGAGAAGTGAAATGGTAGAATTCCCTGCACTTATTTTAAGAGAGTTAGCCAAGAAACTAAAATCCTCAGCATACATGGCTGCCAAGCTTCATCCTGCCTTGAAGGGCACAGTGTCCGTGCAAGCTGCTGCTGAGATGCCAGAGGAGGATCTAACACGCAATGGGAAGGAAGGGATGCTGATGGGAAGTGAACAGATGAGGCAGAGCCATTATATTGGACCAAGTGACGAGCCATATCCCAGAGTAAAGTTAATGATTTCTGATCAAGTCTGTCATGTCTTGTGAAAATCAGCCATGTGCTTAAGCTGACAAAAGGCTGAGGCACCAGTATAAATTAAACAGTGGCTCAACTGCTGTGAATGTCATGTTAGACATAATTGAGACGACTGAAATAAAATGTATTTGTATCGCATATATCAAACCCAGAACTTATAACAAAAGCTAAAGGAAAGGAAACCGTTAAATATTAGATTCAGTTCATGCAAACATTTGTTACATACAATACATTTTTTTTTTTTAATAGCCAGTGAGGACCCCACTTGATTTTTCTTGTTTTGAATGGCTCGTGGTTACTTCGTGAATGAAAGCCGGCACAGACCGAGTTTGAAACACAACACAAATTTGGGCCACATGTTCCACGTAACAGCTGTTCTTGTCATGCCCTGGCCTCGGGAGAGAGAGACTTAAATGGTTTCAGAAAGAAAAGCTGTCACTGTAGCAAAAACAGCGCCTTTTCCCGTCTGAGGAAAGATCAGCCAAAGCCAGACACTACACAGATGTCATTTGTTAGTCACTAAAGTTACTTTATCCCAGAAGTTTGAACTAATTGAAACCTACTTCTTTGTTTCCTGTAGGCTGTGAGTGACCAGAGACTGATCTGTGCCGGTAAACTGCTGCCCGACCATCTGCACATTAAAGATCTCTTCAGACAGGTATGTGAGAATAAGTGTGTCTGTTTGCAAACAGTACTTTGGAGAGGGTTTTTTTAGGTGAGTTTTTCCTTCTTCAAATATCTGGTCTCAGGACAGAGGGTGTTGTATGCTGAACACATTATTAAGCCCCTTGAGGCCGATTTGTGACGTTGGGCTTTGTAAATAACATTGACATGATATTATTTAGACACTCATGTCAGTGATACATACTTACTACAAAAAAACTGGTGAGGGAGGTTGATTCTAGCCTTCTTTTCTCTGACCAACCTTTTTTGATAATAAATAGGATCGCCATGGCCTTTGAAAGGGTTTTCTGTGCTTTTTTCATTTTTGCTCACCAATCATAGAGACCAAAGTATCGTCTATAACGTGATTTTAAATTTACAGGAGACATGTGTGCCATGACAACATATTCTGTGCTGGTGTTTTAAGAACTGAGTAGAGCAAGTTAAAAAAAAACAGGAAGTCCAAAGTTAAAAAGAAACCAAACAAGCCTGCGATGTTGAGAAGATATGCCGTATATGTAATATTAATATGTCAATAAAGACGGTCATATCAAATTATAAAACTATTATTTAGCATTGGGCATGCTCAGTTAAAATCAATCTGGTGCACTTTGAAAGCAAAATTAAGAGGTTAGATCTATGAGGAATTTTTTGCTTTTAGAAACAATTTTGTGCTCTTGTTTTAGCGGTGATTAAAAATTCTATTTACTTAAGTACAATTTTAAAGTACTTGACTTGAGCATTTCCATTTATTTAAGAACATTTTGAGAGGGAATGATTGTACTTGTATCTTCACTGCATTTACTTGACAATATAAGTTACTAGTTAGACAACCTTGCAGATTAAGATTTTTAATACAAAATATAAATAAACTAATAAACTATTATGTTTTAAGCCCAATTAAGTATATAAAGTAGGTAAAATGAGCGCCACATTAATGTATCAATAATTATAATCCAATGATATAGGTCAACTGTAAATATATTACAATGGGCCATTCTGCATTATGAGCGTACTTTTACTTTTGGTACTTAAAGTATATTTTTATGCCAATACTATTGTACTGTTCACCTCTTCACCTTGTATAATGTTCAACCTATTACAATCAATAGGAAGACATTATTCAAAATAAAGTTTCGAGAGCAAAACGTATGTTATTATATTGTTATAATTGTTAGTCAGTTTTTAACCCTGCCCTCCGCAATGCAAAAATACTTGCGTCCTCACAATCAAAAGATTTATATTGGTAATTTTTAAAAGACAAAGTATGGTGACACAATTCTCAATCATCAGTGAAAGAAGATAATTATATAGCCTAAGTGCCCACTTCTTGCAGTAGCAGAACCCAATAGTTATATTTACACTACAATGATTAAAAGTGGTTGATTTTTAAAAGGCAAAGGTATGATCAGGCAAATTACTATTTAATTCTCTGAATACTGTGCAATTCACAAAGACATCCCAGATCACATCCTAACAATGGCAGACACTTGTTCTGGCTTTACTCTGGACCGATGAGTTACAGAAGCTTTGAGCTTACTGGCTATGTAAAACAGAAGGAGGGGCTTATTACCATCAGGAAAAACGCAGTTAAAAAATACTTTATGACTGCTTTTAAACGGTGTAAAAAGATGCGTTTGTTTTTAACAAATTGTGTGAAAATAGAGCCGTTTAATGGCACTTTCGGCTTTTCATAGCTGCGAACCACAGGAAATACGCATGGAGAAAGCCAGCCAGCCCACCTGCTCAGACGGGGAAAACTATTTTCAGCTCAAATAATTATGGCAGGCCGCCAAAGTCTAGGTAATTAATTAGAAACACTGAAATCAATCATCGGCACATGAAAAGAGAAATGTTTTTTAACCTGGATTTACATATTACTGTGATTAGTTTACATAAAAAAATCTTCTGGCAGTTTGTTCCAGTTGCATGCTGCATAACAACTACATTGTATTTAGCCACGGTGGAACTAATTGTAGCAAGTAAATGCACAAGTTTTATTTTTTTATTTTTTTTTATTAGTGTTTTCAATTTCATAGCCGACTTACATACACGCGTTTCAGTTGTATAGCCTGTTATGACCTGTTGCCTTTTGGGAGTGTTACTTCAGTACAGTGTGTGTACAAGGTGTCTATACGCTCTTGGTTCTGTTGTGTTTAGCGTTGGTGCAAACAGTTTGTGCTCATACTGACAACTTTAATAGGTTCAGCTCTGTTGAATGTAAATACCTGAATGTATTGATGTGTTTCATCAGGCTTTAGCTTTTCTAATCAGGCATTTATCTCCACTTTCTCAGACTGACTCTGTTCCCACACTGCACCTCGTGTGTGCCTTTAGGAGTCCACCGCTAGGGCCCCTGGGAGCTAGACCTAAGGTAAGAGATGACATTTTCTCATATTCATTGCCTGCTCTCATTACTCTCCCTACTCTCTGCTATAAGACGGAACTCTGCCGCGGCCTCGGCCTGTTAAACACTCATTACGTCACAAGCTGGAGCTCTCACGTGATACAAATAAAAGATTTCAGTTCCTCAAACTATTTCATGAAGGAGGTGTCAGTGTTCACTAACAGATCTCTATTCACAGCACAGCAGCCTGTACTGCTACTTGCCTTGGTCATAGACAATATGTGATCATATGTTAGTTCTTTTAACTTCATCTTTGATTTTTGTGGACCACATGTGGTCAATGCGTGGTAAGTTTACATTTGTTTTTTTTTTCACCCCAAATTTATACTACTGTATAATCTTTAAACACCACATAGTCAGATTTTATTTGAAGACTCAAGGATTATTAATGCAACACAGGGATGCACAACAAAATGCAGCTATTGTCCATTTGCCATGCAAGACAAATATACTTTAAACAAAACCTCAACAGTAAAGCGTTCCTGTAGTGCAATTTTTGAATTTGCATCAGAAGGAATGCAAACGGCAGAAACAAAAACTATCTGGGCAGATTACGTGGTCGGCATCAAAGCATAACATATATGTGCTGTCGATACTGCCATCCTTTTTTAAAAACTAGTTCATGTATTTCTCCTCATGTATCCTCAGTGAAGCTGTGTAAATTAAATTGGAGTGTTCAGCGGAACTCCCATTGATTTGATTTGTAAATTGTGAGGACGTGTAAACAGAGTAGTTGGTTTCAGTTTGAGCTCGTCTGAGGGACTGAGCTGACGGGCGTGTGAGGTCACAGGTGACATTTCCAAAAGAGGGTTTTATTTACCGAAACATTTAACAAACAATTTACAAAATAAGCATTTAAGTTCTTTGCCAATAAAAGGTGTACGAAACTGGGGCTGCAAGGTGGTGTGGTAGCTAGCACTGTCGCCTCACAGCAAGAGGGTTCGATTCCTGGGCTGGACGGGCCTTCTGTGTGGAGTTTGCATGTTTTCCCCCGTGGCAGTGTGGGTTCTCTCTGGGTTCTCCGACTTCTTCCCACGTTCACAGGACATGCAGCTTGGGTTAATTGATGACTCATAAATTGCCCGTAGGTATGGATGTGAGCGTGAATGGTTATCGGTACCCTGCCTTCTGGAAGCTAAACTGTAATACTGTCAAAAGGTTGAAGTTGAAATTAATTAACTGAAAAGGCTGAAAGAAGAAATATATATATATATATATATATATATATATATATATATATAAACCTGCAGAAGTGGTAGAATTTTAAACTAGATTAGGTTGAAGAAGATTTAAAGATTTTTCCCATGACGGGGCGACTGTTGCTCAGTGGTGATCGTCCTTCAATCAGAGGATCGGCGGTTCGATCCCCGGCTCCACTAGCCCATGTCAATGTGTCCTTGGGCAAGACACTTAACCCCAAATGTCTCCCGTAGCTGAGCCTACGGTGTGTGTGAATGTTGTATGAATGTCATGTAGTGTTAAAGCGTTTGAGTGGTCAGAAGACTAGAAAAGATCTATATAAGTACAGGTCCATTTACCATTTTACCATTCAATGCAGCTATAAGAAAATATGAAAAAGCATTAAATATCCATTCCAACAGTTTTTGTAAATGCTTCAGTGATGTTTCATGGATTCAAAATGAAACAAACCCATGTAACAAAGTAACATACCAACTGCTCTGGCTAGCGTACTTTCTAAAGTATTAAAACAAATTCTCTTAGACAGGCTTCAACGATACATAATCACCACTGACAATCAATTTGGTTTTAAAAATGAACATAGCACAGACTTACGTATATATATATATACACTGAAGGAAGTTGTTAGTAAGCATAGGAGACATAACACTATAATATGTATGTGTTTCCTGGATGCATCTGAGGCTTTTGACCGAATCAATCATGGTAAATTGTTTGCCAAACTACAAGAGCGAGGGGTCCCTCCGACTGTACTCTGCTCTAGACTGCCCACTAGTGGTGCAGTTATAGTAACGATTCAGGTGGCATTTAATGATGCTTTTAGAATCTTGCTCAAACTCCCAAGGTGGACAAGTGTAAGTCATATGTTTGTGACTATTAATGTTCCCACCTTTCATGCTGTGTTGAGGAATTTTATGTACAAATATAAATGTTGATTGGCTGCATCAATAGTAGTAATCATAAAGGCCTTTAACTGAGCCAACACAAACTAATACAAGGTATTCTTCTTGTTTTTGGAAAAATTGGAACAAATGTCTCTGTTTTTTAACCACCAAGTGACTTTTGAACTGCAATGTTGGTGTCTTGTATTTCTATTTATTTGTTTTTGTTGTCGTATATGCACTCGTGTTTCATTTCGTGAAGAAATAAAGTTGAATTGAATAACATACATATGTGGGATTTTAGAGGAGCTCCATCCTCCTATGTCATATCAAGCTCAAAGGCAGGTTTAGTTTTTATGCTTGCTGGAGCACATCTTCACCTCCTCCCTTAATACCAACATAACCAATCTCTACAAACGTTTGCTGTAGTGCTGAGTGACGGATACTGCTTACAAGAAATTCAAACTGGTCTTGTCTTTGCAGACCAAAGAGACGGAACAGCCATGTCCCTCCAGTCCGAGGCCCATGGCAGCCTCTGCTTCACCCAATCCCAGCAGCCCCTCCTCCACAGTCCAGACTCCTAGCACACCGACGCTGAGGCAGAGGAGGCAGACCTCTTCATCTCCAGCTGCTGCTGCTTCATCTCACACACATACCCCAGAGTCTCCACCAGGAACTGCTGCTGAAATGTAAGTCCTCATGGAATAAATGATGTATTTGCTGAACTGTATTTAATGATATTGGCAGAACCAGACATCCAATTTTAACAGTACAAATGTGTTCAGGATATTTTTCATAACAACTGAAGGAAATAAGATGTAAACACGCGGGTCAAAATTGCTTAAACTTTGCACATATTATCATTGTGAGATCTCCATTTTGGGTGATTTCATGTTTTTGGACAAAATGAAGGACTTCTCGTTTTGTTAATGTCAATATGCATTGTTATTAAATTTAAAAACAAGGCTGTTTTCTCATTTCAAATCACATTTTTATCAATGTTGCCATGACCAGTAAACATTCTTTCAGTCACATTCACCCCTACCTTAGTCCCTCAAACGCAATACAAGGTTATATTATTGTCATTGTGCAACAGGGTTGCACAATGACATTGTCTGCATTTCATCGTGCAACAGGGTTGCACGATGAAATGCAGACAGCAGTCCCATTTTGCGAGACAACAAAATACAAAAAAAAAAGAACTATCATATGTGGAGGATGAATAAAGAAGCTGTTCTGAAGTGTGGTGGTAGGGCAGCTTCTGTGTATCTGGCCAGATGGTAGCAGGTTAAACAAGTTGTGGCTGGGGTGTGTAGTCATGTAGTTCACCTAGTCGTGGTTAAACGTTGTGCCTGGGGCATGTGCAATAGTGATGCTCCTTACCTGGAGAGGTCGGCAGGAGTTATGAAGATGCAGCCACCTGGAATTTCTTTGCTCTTATTGCAAAGTAGTTACATGCAACATCCCAAAATATGTGTATGTGGAGGATGTTGTGGACGAGGATTTTTACATTTTGCAGTTTTTTTTGGATATTCTGCCTTATTCTGCCAAAGGGAGGCCGCTACAGTAGAGAGGATAAGCCCAGCGAGGACCGTTCAGAACCTCAGCTGCCGAGAGGAGACTGGGTTCACATTCTGCTCCAATGCCAACAGAGATAGAATCATTCTGCTGTAATGTATGTCAGCGTGGCCCGAGAGAGCAAGCCGTGTGTGTGATCCTATGCATGGGACTGGAGACCTTCTCGATCCCGAAGATAATCTGGAAAAGACGACCAAGACCAGCAGGGTGGTTTTGGGGCGGTTTCTGTCATTGTAATTTGCTACGTTATTGGTCTGCCACTCAGGAAGGAGTGAGAGCTTCCCACGAGGAGCAGCAGAAAGAAAAGTGGGAGGGAAATGGCGAGTAAAGTCAGCATATTTTCATATTTTACGCTGTAAATTAAGGATTCTTTTTAGGGTTTCAGAGTTGTTGACTGTTGGGACAAACCAAGACGTGCTTGGTGAGTGTTATGTAGTTTCTGTGCAGTTTGAATTGAGTGTGTTTTACGTTGAGTAAAGCTATCAAGCCTGTCTTAGTTCAGTGTGAGAGAAATGCTTGAATTTAGAAGGTGTACAGTTGTACTTTTGTGTTTAGGTGTGAAAATATTTCCTGTGTTGAGTTTGTTTAGTTTATTTATCAGACGTAGTGAACTCGCCGCTCGTGCAGCAATCCATGTAAGCACGGCTCCACAGCGGGAGTAATCAGCTTTCACGTTCAGTATAGCATGCACTAGGGAATTCATTTCTCCAGTGGAATGCATTTACCATCAGCAATGATTGGACCGCCACATAAAAGGTGGGGAATTTTCCCTCTGTGACACTCCATCAGTATGAAAACTCAAGTGGAGATCAACATTTAAAAGGCTGAGGGAGCAAGTCGAGAATGATGCACACTCAAAGCCCCTATATCACCTCGACAGCATCGTGATCTTTCATCATTTGCACTGTTTTCTATCCATCTGTGATCAAATGTATTTTTCGTCTCTTAGATTTCATTGGATAAAGGTTACAGTGTTGAACAGATATTTACATTCTGTCATTGTTCCCTGCAGGCCTGACGCACCACAGATGATCCAACCATCCTTTCCCACCTACTCTCTGTACAGCCCTCAGCAGCTCCTGTGGCTTCAGCATGTCTACGCTAGACAGTATTACATGCAGTAGTGAGTTTTTATTCACACACTATAAAGTCATACTACTCCTCCGTTTCTGTGAGTTCTTCCTTTAGCCCCAGTCTCTCATTGTGATCTGACATGGCCGTGAATGACTCGTTTGTGATACTCTTGATGTTTTTCCATCAACAGCCATGCAGCGTTGGTGGCAGCTGGCACTGTCCCCTCTACACCACCTACAACCATAGGCCAGTACCCTCCTGTTCCCGCCCATCAAGTACCCGTTCCAGACCCCTTAGCCAATCAGAACCCCATCAACAACCTGCCAGCAAATCAGAACCCAGTGCAGGAAGGCGCGTTCATCAACCCTGGGGAGGCTAACCAGAACATGCGGATGAACGCTCAGGGTGGGCCTGTGATGGACGAGGAGGAGGATATGGAGCGTGATTGGCTGGACTGGTTGTACTCTGCCACAAGATTCAGCGTTCTGCTCGTCATTGTGTACTTCAACTCCAGCCTGAGTCGCTTTCTGATGGTGATGAGCTCCCTCCTCCTCATGTACCTGTAAGTTCAATCTATTGATTTCTTCTTTGACAAGTCCGACTACCAAACTTGGTTGACATGCTTCACTTCAGTAATTAATAGCACTCCACTGTGGTGCTCTCAACCTTACTGGCCCTTATCATCTGCTAGATGTTCATTCACCCATTCATATTGCAGATGGCAGGGGCAACCATGCAAGGTGCCACCTGCCCATCAGGACTTCCTAATCCTTCACACACCACAGGCACAGCTACGGGAGCAATCTGGGGTTAAGTGTCTTGCCCAAGGACACATCAACATGGACTAGCCAGAGATCTACCCGCTCCATCACTGAGCCACAGTCGCACCCACAGTTAATTACTTTATATAGTGACTTTGCTGTTGTGAACATTAGAACTGTTGCTGCTTTGGAAACAATATTTACTTATATTTGAAAATTCTAATCCTGTTCTGAATTTATTTTGTTTTTTAAAATTCTATTTATGTTTTTAAAGGCTATTATTTAGTCTTGAAAAAAGAACCGAGTATTGATAAGAGTAGCTCCTGCTAATAATGGAGCTGGACTGGACTTGTATTTGTATAGCGTCTTTCTAGACTTCTCACCACTAAAAGCACTTTAACACTCCATGCCATTCCCCCATTCACACCCATACATACACTGATAGCAGTGGCTACCATGCAATGTGCCATCAGGACTTTCGACAGCAATTTGGGGTTAAGTGTCTTGCCCAAGGAAACATCAACATGGACTAGCCAGGGATCTACTCGCTCCATCACTGAGCCACAGTCTCCACCACAGTGGAGTGATCAGAGTTATTTACCATCTCCTGTGACAGTCATACTCAAATTCATCAGGGTTCTCCTCACATCCTCTGAGGATACTGACAGTGGTCGGTCCTCTGGAGGCGGGGCAGACCTGACAGCTGACTCTTTGTTGAGGGGATCAAAGCGAGCAATAAAGGTGTTCGGCTCATCTGGCAGCGTGGCCTCCTACATGAAGGGCTCTTTGCCTCCTTGATGCCAGCTTTAAGTCTTGCTATGGAGATGCTGTATGCTTCCTTGTCACCTGATCGAAAGTCAGCTTTTTTGGCTTTGGATAGTGCCATCACCTCTCCATTTATCCAGGCTTTCTGGTTGGGGAATGATCTTATTGGCTTTTTTGATATATATTTTCCTCCAGATTGATGTCATTCTCCTGGATGTCGACATCCCTGAACATGTGCCAGTCTGGACATTCAAAACAATCCTGCAGAGTAGCTGTAGCTTTATCTGGCCACACTTTAACTTTGTTTTCTGATGGTTTAGCCTGCTTAATTAGCTGAGCGTATGTAGGCAGAAGTTACATGGAAATATGATCTGATTGTCCAAAGTGGGGCCGAGGGAGGGCTTTGTACCTGCCAGGAATATTTGTTTGAACATGGTCCAGTGTGTCGTTTCCTCTGGTGGAGATGTGGACATGCTGGTGGAATTTAGGTAAAAAAGATCTTGGTTTTGTTTGGTGAAAATCACGAAACTAAAATAAAAAAACCACCATCCGGTTGTTTTGTGATGTGTCTGCTGATGACCTAATACAATTCCTGTAGTGCTTTTTCTGAACAAAAACACTGGGGAATTCTCTGGGCAGATAATATAACCAACATCTTAGCATAAAAAAATTGACTTCAGGGGGAAATTGTCCATCAACTTTGACTACGGCATTGATGTAAACACACAGGCAGCCTCCCCTCTTCTTACCGAAGTCTTGCGTTCTGTCGTCGTGGCATAAAGTTCGCTCGTCAAGTGCAATAGCTTGATAGCTTGAGTGTATTTTTGTCATGAATGTAATTTCTGTGTCAGCTACAGGCTGCCGCATCTGCATGTGCTGCCGTCGCCAACTGTTTGCTATATTAACTTTAGTAAGTGATAATTCTGCACCTCAATGTTGTGTTTACAGATTGTTGCGCTGCCCCTTAAGTGGCAAATGAATTAATTAATGCTTACCCAAATGTATTCATTGGAGGCATTGTACTGTACACTATTACAGTTGGTTTGGTACGGTTATTGTTTAGTAATGTCATCACAGAGTATTCAACCTCTTTAACGATATGTCTGTTTTCATCTGATCTGATGATCTGTATGTGTTTGGTTCATCACTCCAAACACTACTGCGCCTTTAGCTTAGTGTTGGTGTCGTGAAGTCATGCGACCTTGGTGTAGTTTGTTTATTGCCTCATGTTAGTGGTTTCCTTCTGTCGATTGCATCTATGCTTCAACGATTGGTCGAGGGAACCAGTGCGAAGTGTAGTTCTGTGTTGGTCTCCAATAATCCATCATCCCTGCAGCTCTATAAAACTCAAATGATAGTTCCTGAGCTTGCTGTTGACATTGTACAACACTTTTTTGCGTTCATAGAAACAAATTTCCTCATATTTCCTTTGTTTTCTCCTCCACAGACACACTGTGGGTTGGTTTCCCTTCAGAGGGCGAGCACAAGCCCAAGGACCCAACCATCCGCAGCCTCCTGTGGTTCAGAACGACCAGCAGAATGAGAACAGGAATCCAGATCCAGTAAGAAAACATCTCCTAGATTGTTTCCTGTGATTCACCTTCATTTAACTGAAGTTTTAGTGCTGCCACACAAAAAGGGAAGAGTCATAATTCCAACCTTAAAAAAACAACAGGTAAAGCCTCCCAAAACTGTAACGGGGTATGGTAGGACCTAAGAGCAGTACCACAGACACCGTGAATCGTGGAGTAAGACTTTATTATATGCAGAACACACAACAATAACAATAGCTGAGGCTAATCTCGTGGTCGGGGACAGAAGGCTTGGGCGGTTTACCGGGCAGAGGCAAGACGGGGAAGTTTAAACAAGCAGGGTCGGCAACGGGGAAACAGTCCGAGGGTAAGTGCTGGAAGGTCTGGCATAATACGGAGAACGATCTGGCAGTCTGAGTGTGTGTGTGTGAAGCTGTGACTTAAATACTGAAGGGAGTAGGTGCAGCAGTGTGGACAGGTGAGAGTGATTGAGCTGACGAGGTGGGTGTGACTAACAGGTGAACAGAATAAGATGATAAGGTGGGTGTGACTAACAGGTGAACAGAATAAGATGATGAGGTGGGTGTGACTAACAGGTGAACAGAATAAGCTGATGAGGTGGGTGTGACTAACAGGTGAACAGAATAAGATGATGAGGTGGGTGTGACTAACAGGTGAACAGAATAAGATGATGAGGTGGGTGTGACTAACAGGTGAACAGAGTAAGCTGATGAGGTGGGTGTGACTAACAGGTGGCAGGAGAGGATAGGAAGCTGAACTGTGACAAAAAAACACCAGAAATGGATAAACATTTTCAGATATTTTACAGTAATTTGTAGTGATGGCGAGATGAAGCTTCCTGACGCATTGAAGCTTTCCATCCAATTGGTTCACTCATGGGCCGAAGCTTCGTGGTGCTTCATTTGCTCTACTGCGCCATCAAGTGGACAATAAATGTAAAACAGGCAGAGTGATTTATAATGACACCATGTCTTTGGTGTGTGAAGCTTTTGAATTGAATAAATGAATGAATGATGTTTGTGATGCCAATACATAAATTATGAATTTATTAATATGGTGTGTGACTTTATGATACAATGGTGGGGTCAAAAGGAAAGTGGAACCAAATTGGGGAGAGGGTTGTGATGCGTCTGTGCTTCTGTTACTAGGAACAACAATTTATTCATTTTTCTTTAAAGATAACAACTTATACACAGTGTTGGGCTTCAGGCGGTTTCTCTTTTCTTTTTTAGACAATTTCCATCGCAAAAAAAATACGATACGCGCTTCACAAAAATCTTCCTCGATTACTCGACACACGCTTCGAAGCCTCGACACGAAAGGACACATCACCAGTAATTTGTATTCTCAATTTTTCCCTGTGATTCACCTCCATTTAACTGAAGTTTTAGTGTTACCACACAAAAATCATAATTCCAGCCATAAAAAAAACAACAGGTAATTTGGATTCTCCCAACCTGACCCACCAGAGACACAATCCTTTTTAACAACCTGTACACCCTTGATGCACCTTTGGCCTCAGATGAACTCCACAAAGCCCTTCTCCAGATGCCAAATAATAAATCACCCGGACTTGACGGCTTGCTTCCTGAATTCTATAAGCACTTTTGGCTATACTATCAAAGACTAACATCAGATATACAAAAATGTACATCACAAATTCCTTTGCACATCTGTTAAATCAGTTCTCATTGAAGCCAATATAGGTCCAACTCAAGCCCATCAGATGAGAAACATTTCCACCGAGATCAGACATGTTTCAGCAAAACATGCTTCAGATAATGTAAGAACACTATTTAATCTCAAAAACCTCTCACAAAAACTCAAATTAAGACGATTATTGTATCATTTGACCCCCAAAGTTAACTGGACTATTTTATTTGGCACACTAACCAGAGTCATTAATCCATTGGGAAAGAACACTACACACCTCACCCAAAGCTACACTCACCACAAATGGAATCAAGTCAAATAATTGTTTTAAAGGGGCACCACGCAATGATGCCCACTCTCTTCTTCATGATTTGCTATCTTCATAGAAGCACTTGCTTCAGTTGTACGTCATGACAATGTCATTCAAGGACCAACACCACAAACCTCCAACTTAAAACCATCCTCTATGCAGACGTTATTTTATGTTTAAACACTTCCAGGACCTCTAATCCTCGCTAGAAGAAACCATTAATCTCAATAACACCTTCTCTAAAATCTCTAATTGCAAAATAATAATTCTCCCACTTTCAGAAGAAGCCTGGGATTCTGCAGAACAGAACCCATCACTTGTAATATATGTATATTAGATACTTGGTTATTGACATTAAGGATAATTTATTGTCATTATGCAACACAGAGATGCACAACAAAATTCAGTTGTAGCCCAACAAACACATGACAAACAAAAGAAAACGAAAACAATAGTACATTCCTGTAGTGCATTTTTTTTTATTTGCATCATAAGGAATGTAACCAGCAACCAAAACAATTCTTTAGGTAGATAATATGGCCGAGATCTTCACATTAAAAATTCAACATGAGGAAAAACATTGTCCATCAACTTTGACTGATGTTTGAGCACCAAGCATCATGATGTAAACACAGAGTCCAGCTCCTCTCGTCCCCCCGGAGTCCTGCTCTCGGTCCCGCTGTCCGCTCGATCCGGGATTAACGATGGATCCAGGTCTCTGTGAAGATGTGGGTTCAACAGTCACCGACCTCCCGCTGCTTTCATCCATCTTATTTTTCTGTAACTGACCATCAGACAGCCAGCAGTAGGCGGTGTAGTGGAGTAGCTTTGGTTTTCCATCTGGGCTCTCCTCCCCTTCCTGAGGCAGTTTGGTGGTGTTTGTTTCAGCAGGTCTGGCTGGTTGGTCGTCCGTGGGCGGTGATCGTCTCAAAGTCCGCTGCACTTAATACAATCCCCACGCTTCCTTTTCAGATGTTGATTTAATGTATTCTTTCATATGCCATTAGTGATAAACATGAAAAAATACAACAAATACAGACCAAAATGTAGCGAAATTCATGGGATTTACCGTTTATTGTTCCATCTGAACTACACTCCATTGTTAAAACAGTAGAATATGAGCTGTCGCTGGATGAATCTACCTCTCATTCGTAGGACCAATTGCAACTGTCAAAAAGAAAATTAGAATATAATAATTATAAGATAACTTGTTGCTGAATAGTAATGCATACATTATACTATGTTGTATATGGTGATGATAATGATCAAATGATTATGTTGTTATGAAGATATTGCTGTTACAGCATATATATATAATTACATTACCACTACAGCAATACCACGCTCTTCTTTTTCTCCACCAAACATCCCATAGACTTCTCCACACTCCAAATACCAACCTGTCCAGGATCATTAAATACGGATACATATCATTTCCTCTCACACAAACATCCAAACATACCCTACTGCCAATCTTTTCTCTAATCCCACACTCTGATCATATCCTCACATACATCATCGTAACTGCTTTATGTTATTGTCTGTATGTCTATTGCGTCTGTCTTTAGGGGTATGTCACTATATGCATTTTATTTTATAACATTACTTCACCAATAAAAAAAAATCCAACAGGTTGATCCTTGGATTAGAATGATACACTTTAGCTGAAAAACACTTTCAAAAGCAAGTCATTGATATGATGACTTTGTTTCCTGTCACTCAGGGGGAAGAGCATGGTGACGGACAAAGGGAGGAGCCTGCTGCTGCTGCAGTGGACGGATCAGACCAACAAGGACCAATGACAGCAGTTTTAGTGCTTCCTCACAGGGTGTCAGTCATGTGGACACTCTGGGTTTTCCTCAAAACTTTGTTTTCCTCCCTCATACCTGAGTTACCTCAAGGTATCGCCAACTGACCACGGGCAGACGACTGGTAGAGACGGCAGACTTTCTTCTCTTTTTTTCAGTGGTGAACAATAATCTCTGGCGATAGAAAGAAAAAGGAAGACGTTTAGTGCTGCCAATTTAAGAAAAAATGTAATCAAGAGCACTGTAAATGTGCATATCAACAATGGCTGGGACCTCCCTATTGACAGTAGTTGAAGGAGCTCCTATGTAAAATTGATCTTTCTTTTGAGTGTGAAAGACAAAGCTAAAACATGGGATCCCAGCTATTCCAGCTCTCCGTCTGAACAAACATCTGTCTACAGATTATGGGTTTTTACCCCACATCAAGGTTTTTCACGATGTGACAAGGCCTTAAAACAAGTCCAGCTACCTGCATGGTTCCCTTATCCATGAAACAACAGTAGTTGGCAGCTACGGATAAAAACAAACAAAACCTTTTAGCTGACACTCTTGGACTATATTGCCTACATTTTTCTTACTGTGAGGAGGTGTATATACATGGACTTTTTGATTCTCTAGGATCCAAAATCAGTCCAGACCTATAGTCTCCAAATTATAAGGATTATATGATGTGCTCCGTGGAAGTGAAAATCAGGCCCAGGAAAAAAACTCTATTGTATCTTATAGCTCTCTAAATTTGTATTCTGTTTTCCAAGGGATATATTTATTTTGGTCTTTAAAAACCATCCATGCATGGAGCCTGAGTTTGATTACAGCTGTAAAAGTAGGTCAGGTGTTTGAACTTGTTTTAACTTGTTTGACAGAGTTTGCTTCTGACTATGGAGGCATAGAAAGCCCCAAAGGATATGAGCTGAATTGATAGCCTTACAATGTTTGACTACAATGTGACTGGTCTCATGGATTGGTTATAATTGTGTTATGTGTTTTTCAAATTTCCCTTTTGGAATTTGAAGGTCATGTAAAGATGTGCAAAACAAAAACTCTCAACTTTTATTTTGTTTGTTTGTGTCCTTAAAATACTCAATATTCAAAATAACTATACAAGTTGAATGAACTCCGTTGGTCAATTTTTGCTATTTAAATATAGTTAATGATTCACAATATTTTGGCATTTATTTGCTTCATACAGTCACTGTAGTAAACGTTAACAGTCTCAATGCTAGCAGAAACTGACCGTGACTGGAACTTAAGTTCACTAGACAAAGAGAACAAAGTTAAAACATTGTACAGAGTTTTTTCCTATTATTGTGCGTTGGATGATGGCGATTGTGACCAATTTAGACTATAAGCTCCTTTACATATAGAGAGGTTAAGATATTTTGTTCTTTATCAGAATATTTGTAATATAAATATAATGCCTAGAGGGCTCAGAGTTGTTTATTTCTTTATGTTTGTTTTCAGAGATGTGGCTAATTTTATATTTCAGGTCAAGTCTAAAATCCTATTTAAACAAAACAGGTTAAAAGTTAGTGCTAAATCAACTGTAGTGAATATTGCTTTAGTAAAAAAAAAAAAAGAAAAAGAAAAAAGTGAATTGTTTATTATGTCAGAAGCTATCTTTACAATATTTATGGAATTAGGGTAGTTTACCTTTCAGTTTATGTGAAGACCCTCTGCACAGTATTCTCTAATCACCGGGATTGCCTTCTTTTCTGATTTTGTTCTCACAGGTCTGAACTTCATTCAGTTAACATTCTAAATTCTTAGCTACATTTGGTAGAGTGAAACTACCCAACAGCATTCCTCCTGTACCTGTCCTTTTCAAAGTTATTAAGAGACCTTCACTGTCACAGATCAGATGCATTCTTGACAATGACTTTTCAATTAGGATTTTATGCTGTTATATGTCTTGAGTCCTTATCTGGTGTTGTGTTCATTATATTAACTGATTGTAATCAGTGTATGTACAATTGGAATTTTATAGGATTTTTTTTTTTTTGTTTGTCTTTCTGATAACTGCTTTTAAGTGGATGTCGTAGAACAAAGTGCGTGTTGAGGGAGACTTTCAATTATTGTTATTAATTAATTTAATTAATTATTAATTAATAAATGTTCTCAACTGTAACGGTGACTTATTGTGTTGATTTGTCGCAGATATGGTCTGATTTCAATGCATGTTTAAATGCATTAAGTTGCTGAATGTCATGGCACCACAGAACACACTGAAGCATGATAAATATTGTGACCTTGAATACATTCTCTAATTGCACCGGCCTCACTGCAAATACAACCAGAGTTTGCTACAGAAACATGTCTGAATGCACCCGTGTGGCCGTACCAGCAGGACTCCCCCTGTTGATGTTTTTTCTGTAACTGTCAAAGGCTACTTGTAAGATCAGATACATTTCATTTGCTTTTTTGCCCCATCTGTCTTTTGAACATGCTGTACGCCATACTCCCTGACCCACGACACGGCACCTTAGTTACTCCGTGTCAGGATTTGATTCTACCATATGGGGTGCTGAGATTGCAGGACTGCCCGTTTGTGTATCTACCTAAGGTTTTTTGTAGCACTCGCGTCATAGAAAAGGTTGTACTTTGACCAGTTTACTTTAAGGGGACCTTGTTTAAAGGACAAATCTGAGTCAGTGTTTGCCATTAAGTGTGAATCACTCAAGTTGTGTCCGTCTCTGATTGGATGAAGGACAGTTGACTATCTAGTGGATAGTTGCAGTACATAGAGTCCTCCCTGACAGAGGAGAGAGAAAGGTTAGTAGGCTGTTGTGTCCTCTCAGCAAAGACCCAAGGAAAGTCTAAAAACAAAAAGGCTGGCTGAAATTTTGAAATTCAGACACATATGTGTGAGAGTAGAGCAGCCACGGCGTAAGGGAGTTGGAGTTTAAACGGGACCAAAAAAAAAGAAATGTCAAGACTCCAGAACTGAGGTGAGATAAGATACTAGTCAGAAAAACTCAAGAAGGAAACTTAAAAATATAAAGGGAACTGTAAAATGCCCACAGGGTTAAAAACCTCAACAAACTCTCACATAGGTCAATTATCCAGTTTCACAATGCCTCGTGATGTTTTTACACCACTGCTGCTGCTGCTGCTGCTGTTCCTTTCTGTATTTGGGGCATCCCACGTCTGCCTGAAGGACCCCGCTTCAGCCTACAGATTCACTGGAGCTGTATGTCGCCTCACCTACCCTGCAGCTGTTGTGTGTGAGTGGGATTTTGACCCTATTTTGGTGTTCACCTCCAAAGATGTACTTCATCTATTTCATCAATGTAACATTTCATCCTTTTGTTAAACAACGTACCTAAATTGCTGTGATAAGGAGGTCTTAAAAGATTTCACACTAGTGGTAGTGATTTCCTACAGTCACTGATGCGTGTTCTGAAAATAATGTCAATGCCAATGTTTTTTTGAAGTAAAATAAGTTGGAACAGATTTTTCCACTCATCTAAGAGAAAATTAAACAGACTTCCCTCTAACTTTTAGCCAAGGTCGGTATCAAACACTGTAAAATAAAGTGTAGAAGACTGCCAGACTAGCGTGTTTTTAGCATACCCATGGTTCAATTGTTAAGTTAGCTTAAAGGGTTAATGATTTTTCTATTCCGATGGGTTACCTTGTTTCCCTTATTCCATTTTGGCTTCTTCTTTGTATATGTACTTGCCTATGAATACCCAGTTTCTTAGGTGTATGTTTCCCTAGCTGTCTGCCATGTACCTGTTTTTGATCATATTGTGGTTGTGTGCTTCTGGCAGTGAATGAGAAAACTACTAAAGTGATTGAGGCAGCATTCCAGCATGCCAGATACCCAAGTGTGAAGGGAGAGAAATCTCTGCTCTTTATGGGCAGAGTCACATATGGTCTGAACAAGTAAGTGGACACTCACAATTACACAGAAATAGACACACAAAATGTCTTAAAATAATTTTATGTTTATCCATTGACCCACCTAGCTTGGAGATTCACAACCTGTCAATTGGTCGGAGTGCATTTGAACTGCATCCAGGTGAAGGCATCGCCTTGGAAATAGGCAACGTGTCCGCAGTCTTCAGAGGGAACATCCAGTATGGATACGGCAACTGGCTGTGAGTCTGAGTTAGACATGAATCAGCAACAATTCATGTATACTCATTCATATTCAAAACCTGTGGTTGTCTGAGAAAAGAAATAGTACTAGTAGTCAGAAAAATATGATATCCTCCAACAAATATAGTGTGGCATGGTGTTATGATATGACTTGAGTAAGGCGACTTGTAAATATTAAACTTATTTAGTCCTAAGGTTTGGTCAAAGCAGGAAGTGGCACTGCGAAGGAATCTGAAATATTTGGTTCTAGATGATTGGTGTATATTGAGTACTCACAGGGCTGGTTGGCAAACTACATAGTTCCATCAGGAGAGATGCATTCAGAGTAAAACGATAATCTATGAGACTTGCATGATCAGATGAATAGTGAAGAGTCTTTGAAGATAAGACTCCATTGTGAAGTAGTAAATTAAAGGGGTAGAGACGCTGTGGTTAGATCAGTAATATTCCCACCTGGAGTCAAGACACTGTTTGTGGTGGTGGTGAAGGGAGTTGCTGAAGATCCGATGATAGTACGAGGAGCAGGACGATAGATGTGATGGAGACTGGAGATGAATTGGGTGAAGGAGGGTAGCATCGGTGCTGTTCGCGGTATTTTGTGGTTGGTTTGACAGAAGGTAGTATAAAAAGTCTGAAGCTTCCAGTCATCCTGGAGATTTGGGTTTTGCAAGGTGGTTAGTTTAATTGAGTTGAGTAATTAAATAAAGTTGAATGAGTTAAACCATATAGTGGTGGGCTGAGATGGGATAATTTTGAAGAGGTATATAACTTGGTGCTATTCTGCCAATTCAGAAAAGGGTTAGGTTTGTCCAATTTTAAATCTATTGTTTTCAGTAGTGAAATTAAATTGGAATAACTAAGTATATGTATCACATATCGAATCGAAACCTTAACGTGGTAGAGGAGTTTGAGTGGCTCAGTGATCCTGGGAGCTATGTTGTCTGGGGCATCAGGCCCTGGTAGGGTCTCCCAAGGCAAACAGTTCTCACGGGAGAGCCCAGAATAAGAGCGGTGAAAAAAAAAAAAAAACAGATGAATAGCAGCCCACGGTCCTTAGCCACCTCGTCCAGACCAGGGAAACCAGGGGATCCCTCCCGGAGCCAGACCTAGACAGGAGCTCGCCGACGAGCATCTGGTGGGGCCCGGTCGGGTTTAGCCCGAAGAAACAACATGGAGCAGCCACCCTGTGGACCCACCATCCGCAGGGACAAGTATCGGGGTCGGATGCAATGCAGACCGGGCGGCGGGCCAGGCCGTGGGCCTGGGCCTGGGCGAGCCGATCGCCGGCAGCATAGACTAGACGTCACCTCACTAGTGGGCAAAGAGCCGGAGCTGGAGCAGGAGGTGGAGCGGTACCAGCTAGATATAGTTATAGCCGCACCAATCCACCTATCGATATCCCGCTCCATCTTACCCTCACTCGTGAACAAGACCCCGAGATACTTGAACTCCTTCGCTTGCGTCAGACACTCTGTCCCCACCTGGAGTGAGCAATCCACCGGTTTCTGGCAGAGCACCATGGCCTCAGATTTGTAGGTGCTAACTCTCATCCCCGCCGCTTCACACTCTGCTGCAAACCGCCCCAGTGAATGCTGGAGGTCACGGTTCGACGAGGCCACCAGGACCACATCATCTGCAAACAGCAGAGAGGTGATCCCGAGACCCCCGAACCCGACGTTCTCCATCCCCCGGCTTCCCCTAGATATCCTGTCCATGAAAGTCACGAACAGCACCGGTGACAAAGGGCAACCCTGGCGGAGGCCAACACCCACCGGAAAAGTGTCTGACTTATTGCCGAGAATACAAACACAGCTCCTACTGCAGTCGTACAGAGACTGGATGGCCCATTGCAACTGGTCCAGCACCACATACTCCCGCAACACCCCCACAAAAAACATAGAGGGACCCGGTTAAAAACCTTCAAGTCCACAAAGCACATGTAGACTGGTTGGGCAAACTCTCAGGACCCCTCCAGTAGTCTTGCGAGGGTAAAAGCTGGTACACTGTTCCACGACCGGGACGTAATCCGCACTGCTCCTCTTGAATCTGTGGTTCGACAAACGGTCTTTTCCAGCACCCTGGCATAAGCTTTCCCCGGGAGGCTGAGTAGTGTGATACCCCGATAGTTCGAGCATACTCTCCGGTCCCCCTTTCTGAAAATGGGAACCACCACCCCAGTCTGCCAGTCCATGGGCACTGTTCCCGACCCCGATGCGACATTGAAAAGGCGTGTCAACCAAGACAGCCCAACAATGCCCAGCGCATTCAGCATCTCAGGGCGGATCTCATCCACCCCCGGCGTCTTGCCACCAAGGAGCTTTTTGACTACCTTAGCGGCCTCCGCCAGGGATATAAGTGCAACCCCCCCCCCGTCTGGATTTTCACTGATCTGGAAACGACAATTAAGTCATTGACAGTTAAAATAGGTCAGTGGAAATGCAGCCTTCCTGGACTGCAGCTTGAAATGGTACGCAACTATTTTCTAGGGCGCTATGTAGACGCGTTTTCGAACCAGCACAGCAATACAAGTAGCCGAAACATGCCATAAACATTGAGAAAACATAGACACGTTCCTGTTTCCTCTGTATGCATCTTTATTAACATCAAAAATACAGACAATGTAACTTCTGAAAGAAGAAATGCAGAAAAACATTTATTTGTATTGTTTGCATTAGCAACAAAACACACCCTTGCTCAATTCAGTACACGATTTTGCTGCTATTCCTTCATTGGTCAGTGCTATAGTGGCATATGATCTATAGATACATACTGCTGTGAAACATTATTCAGCTATTGTTCTGACTTAATGATTGCTCTCTATTTGTGCTAGTTTTATATTAAGCTTTAGTATTTCTGGCCATCCTGCAATTGCCTTGCAGAAAAAGGGTTAGGATCATATTCTCACATTTTGGAATAACGTTGCAAGTTGTATTTTATACGTAATTCCTTTGGTGCTAAAGTGGAGGAGCTCGTTGCCGTTGTATTCAGGCACTGCATTTCCCACAGATTACATGTCAGTCAAACAGTGAAATGTTCACTGTCACACCTCTCACTGTATTTCCTGTTGATTTTTCTTGAGTTTCTGTATGTTGCTCTTACAGCCATAGTGGCATCACTGCCTTTGTACCAAGAACATTTTCCAAGTAAATTGATTTGTAATAATTTGCCATTTGTATTTATTTTTCATCTAGTGGCAGCGTTGCACATTCAATTGACTTTGAAATTGAATCTCAGATTGACCTCGGAATCAACCCCAAACTTTGTAAGTACCTTATTTTTTTGTACGTGTTCATGGATTGAGGCACGATAGAAACTGCCCTAAAAACAGTGCTTGAATTGTACCAGTAGTCACTTCGAATTTTTGTTAACATGAGTTCTCATACCTGTGCATACCATTATCTCCTGGTTAACACAGGTGCACCTTTGGCAAAACACTTAACAAAGCCAAAAGGTGAACAGTGGCAAGAGTTTTGCATTGAAATGAATTGTTAAATACAGTCGCCAATGAGAACTGACATGTACTTCATTCAAATTAATTCAAATGCAACACATGTTGCCTAATCCTGAACTAAATTGGAAAAGGGATGTAGCTTTATTTATTTGTTTTACCCCTGCCTCCTGACTGAGTAAGAAGCGAACTAAGGTTACTATAGTGTAACCCTAGTTCTATTAGCACAGAGAGCGCCATCTGCTAGACTCTATGGGTAATCCTTTCTTCCAATCACGAGCACCCAATCGCCCACTGAAAATGTGCAATAGGTGGGGGAGGAGTCTGTGTGAGTAAGAACTGGTGACTTCAGATTTGTTGTCATGGTATCGTTACTGTAAGGGAGATGCATTTTTCAATATCAGCAAACCGCCTTGTGTTTATCCATGATTTTTCAATTTGTGGTGTAGAATTCAAAATACTTCTTCAAATTACTTTTTTAGAAGGTAGGCAGCTGCTAGCTCAGTATACTGGAACTTTTTTGTTCTATTTCAGCGTAATATAGACAAATACCATTCAACTATTTTTAATCTCACTTGATATGGTCTCCCATCTGTTCTTTTATTTCTGTTTGTCTCCTCTCTCAGACTGCGGAGAAGGGAAGGTAGCAGCAGACACATCTGACTGTTATCTTAATTTTCACAAGCTGCAGCTGCATCTGCATGGTGACAAAGAGTAAGTTATAAAACAGAATCCTGATGGGCTGTCAACAGCACAACAGAATAAGCATCCAAAAAGCATTAAAACTAAGCATACAAAACCAGTGTCTGACCATGCTGTGCGTTTGCTATTTTTGGTCAGACCAAACTGGCTGAGGAAGTCCTTCACTGACCTCATCACCTTTACTGTAAAACTGGCCGTAAAGGGACAGGTGAGGGCGAGAGAAACAGAACTCAATTTTCATTTATATACGTTTTCAGCCCCATAGTGAGAGTAAATGTTGATTAGCATGTTAATGTCTTCTTATAATACTGTAGCAATGATTAGTCTTTTCTCAAATGCAGATTTGTAAGGAAATCAACAAGGTGGCAAACATACTGGCTGACTTTATACAGGACACAGCAGGTGACCATTTGTGTAAATCCATAAATTAAATAAATACTGATCTAATTTGTGCAAATATTTTTTAATCTGGAATGTCTCTCAATATTTGTGTGTGCGCTTGCTTGCTTACAGATCAGTTCCTCAGTTATGGAGACATCAGTGTGGACATTGGTGTAACTGCTGCTCCTGTCATCGATGCTAACTACATAGAATCATACCACAAGGTAAATAATACCTGTATAAAATAAAATGCACAACCATATCTCATAGCGATTTGTCTTGCAATCGTCAGACAAGCCAAATAAAACTACTTGGTTAAAACTGGCAAAAAAAGGAGAAATTGTCAAACATTGCTGATACGTAATAGTTTAGGGGAGACTGGACTGTAGTACATTATATCCAATGGAACTCCAACTCTTGGTCAGTCCCCTGCCACCCTAATAATTTGTATACATTGTATCCCCTCTCTATCATACTTGGATAGCAGTAGTGTTCATCAGTTCATCTTGAAGTGTAAAAGTTATTATTGTTGTCTCTCTGTTCATCTTTTGACTTAATAAATCTTCCAGGGGCTGACCAGCTACAACAAAGTTACCGCTGTCATCAATGATTCTGTTTTCCACCCCAGTCAGCTGACTGAAAACAGGATGCTCTACTTTTGGGTCTCAGGTAAGCGGTTGGCATTACATCGTCTTTTGAGTTTTGGAAGTAGTTACTTTAGAAAGAAAAGATACATTAGTAAATATCCAATAACGTGACAGGTCCCAATGCTCTTGTTTATTTAAGGATTTAGGTTCTAGATTTGATGTTAATACCAATGAAAAACTAATACATGTTGGTCATGAAATTTCTTCACAATATAATCTATTGCATCAAAATAATTCTTCATTCTGCATTTAGATTTAGATATAGTATCTGCGTAGTCAAGTCTCGTACTGTATTTATGCTCAGTGCCAATGCAGGAAGACGTGTAACCTTTAAGTAGCAAGGTGGAAAATGAGGTCAGGGTCGAGGATGGCCCTGCAAGTGAGTTGGACTGTCACCCGCTCTTTGCAGTCTGTGACAGACCTGCAATTCATTTTAACACTTGTATTAACTGTAACCTGAATCTTTCCCTGACCTTAACTAATGTTTTAGTTGCTTATCCTCAACCATACCTTTTTACCATTACCATATTCTTCTTTTCCAGTCACTGATATTGTTTCGGTTGCACGTTTTAGTTTGGTAAAATGATGTAGAAACTTGATTTCAACAGAATATATTGCTATGTACACATGGAGTCACTTTTGTGATGCAGTTTTCATGTCCACCATGTTTTTTAGGCCATTGCTCTAATGTCAAATTTAGTCTCTGAATTTCTGCATTTCTGCACATTAAAAGTAATCTATCAACATTTTAAAACATAACCTCCATGGAAAAAATATAACTTCATTAATAAATATCTAACTTCAGAGCAGAATCTCAGAGGCAGCAGGGTAGGTCAGTGTCTCAGTTATCAAGACTATCTTCTTTCTTTGTGATTTAGAGGTGTTCTGAAAATCGTGTCTGCTACTTCTATAATTTGTGTTAAACCCCAGACCAGGTCTTTAACCCAATGTTCAGTGCTGCCCACCAAGATAGCCGTTTCCAACTAAACATCTCTGGAGCAGAACTCACTGTAAGTACATCACTTTCAAATATGGTGAGTGGTATGTTATTGATAAAATTGGCTTTCAGGGTACTTACTACTTAGAGATTAATGGAGTCTGACTAAGATTACGAATATAAACTATGCTTTGTGCCTGTACATCTTTCCTAACCAGGACATCTTGTCACAGATGTGTAATGTTAAATTGTTGCTGTTTTGTCTCTTGTTGGGACTTACATTATATTGATAAATGTGATTTCAGGAACTTTTCAAGACAAATCTCTCCAGTGCAATGCCTGAATTTATTAGAAAGGTAATATGGAAAACCTGTTTATCTCTGCAAATACAAACACATACACCTTTTGTAAGGCGAGATGAGACATATTGCTGTTTTGTGTTTTTTAGTGTCTGCTGGAATCAGATTCTCCACAGCTAAGAGTGTGGAGTTCATCTGTTCCCTACTTAAACACCTCCACCTCTGGTACGACTGTCTGGGGGCAGGCCTCTGGGCAGCTTCACTGTGGGACTGAAGGCATACCAATACTCTTCTTTAAAACGGTAGTTTGCCTTACTTTTCCTTGCTTTTTTATGACGTAACATTTATCAGACATCTGATTGAAAGTCAACCACAAGACATTTTTTCTTCACTACACCTAAAGCTTTCTATTGTGTAGTGTGGTACGAAATACTTTATCAAACCCCCAGGGGTTCAAATGATGTGCCACCATACATTTCGGACAGACAACAGGTGAAACAATACATACACATACACATCTCAAGGTAATAAAAAATAAGGGGAGAGAACAGCACTGAATAAATTGTGTAAACATTCATGTGACTGTACTGGAATATGACAACATATTCATGGGCACCAGCATTATCACAATCCTCAGTACAACCACAAACCTGCTCATCAACATCAGATCATGATTATCATCATCAACACTAACAGTCAGCGACAATCTTCAATAAAAAACTTGACTGCAGCGGGGCAAATTACTTCCTGAATCTCTCTGAAGAGCACTTGGGCCTAATAAGTACATTATTGACTGCATCATCCACTGACCTGTTCGCCCAGGAGTCCTTTGATGTCCTTCTGGTGAATCAACACCAATCTTTCAAAGGATTTCATGACCACCACATCTAAAAAACTAATGTTCAACTTTCCAATCTCCTTTGTCAGTGTGTTTCTGTCCTGGTTACACAGGAGTCTGTCTCCACTAGTGTAGGCATCCTCCTTGGCCAGACGAAGTTGTCTGAATTGAATAGTAATCAAGGGTTTATTATACATGCAGAAGGTCTTGCTTGGTACACAAAAAACTGATGTGCAATGTCACAGCCTCAAAAACACTCCAATCAGTGCAGGGAGAGCAGGCCTGTAACTCCAGTTTTACCTCGGCTGTCCATCTCTTTATGGTTTTTACCATAGGTTGAACAGATTTTACTTTTTGCTTGTAAGCTGGGAGAAGATGAACCAGACAGTGATTGGAGAGTCCCAAAGCTGCATGGGGAATGAGGCCATATGCACCATTTAATGTAGCGTAGCAATGTTCCAGTGTGTTATTATCCTTGTGGGATACTCAATATACTGTCTGCAGTCCCCAAGAGCAATGAGCAGGGGGGCTGGGTGTTTTTGTTTCATGTTAGTAATCTGGTCAGCTAGGTGTTGTAATGCCTTATTTTGATATAAATCTCAGACAAGACAGAATATCTGGAGGGCCAGTCCAGACGCCATAATATTGTAGATGGCATTAAAGAGCCTGGAAAAGAAAAGCTGACTGTATGTTAAGAAAAAGTAAAAAACTACAAATGGATCATCCGAAAATAGAGTTGGGTGGGCTCATAGAGTTGGGAAGCATATATCATCTTCAAAAAAGCCCCAACCCATTATAATCAGATGTATATGACTAAAGGACAAAAGTTCTGTTTTAAATAAAGCTAACAATTTGAGAAGCTCAGGCACCTTTATCAATGAGGACTTCCCTGAATCCATCTGACAAAAAACGAAACATAACTACATATTGAAGGCAGCTTGAGGGAGAGGTGACATTGCATATTTGAGATACAACAAACCTATTGTCCATCCATCAACCCAAAACCCACCACAACAATGAAAGGCCAACATTCAGAGTCTGGCTTATTAGTCTCCAACATTAGGTACCTTCGATTTTTTTTTATCCACACATCTTCAAAACATTATTCTATACACACACTATGGTCTACACCAAATCTGATTTTGAAGGCAAGATATTTAAGCCTTTTGATCCCTCTACAATTGACTCTTACAATTTATTTTTTATCATTTGATGATCTTTGCCTCCTAATATATTCTCTACTTTTCATCTGAATATAAGAAATCTTTCCAGAAACCAGGACAAACTCATTCATTATTTATATTTACTTAAACGTAATTCTTGAGAAATCTTTAAAATACCTATATACTATTTGGTTCACTATGTAAGAGAGAATAGATCTGGAGGTGGAGTATCTCTGTTTATTCATGGTGACTATGGATTTAAGATTCGGGATGATCTCACTTTAAAGTCTGTTCAGTTCTTTTGACCTGATAAACAATGAGGATAAACTCTATTATATTTTAGGAGGTTTCAATATAAAACTTAAAATAATAGGTTAGATACCCCTATCAGAGATTTTCTCAATATTCTTTAGTCTAGTTACTTTTCCCCTCGTATTCATAAATCAACACAAGTTATAG
The DNA here is from genome assembly GCA_016806645.1 of Ophiodon elongatus. Taxonomy (NCBI): domain Eukaryota; kingdom Metazoa; phylum Chordata; class Actinopteri; order Perciformes; family Hexagrammidae; genus Ophiodon; species Ophiodon elongatus. The sequence goes on along the minus strand of JACSYO010000917.1, from coordinate 355,157 downwards.
AAAATTCAGGAACTTTGATAACATCTTTGCCAATTCTTTGAGTGGAGGAATACAAGCTGGAGTCTTGTATTCAGACTTGTCAGATACATATCACAGCAATAGAGCTAAACATACTAAGAAAATAATGCACGATAATTAAGAGTAAGTCAAAGATTTCTTAACACTTGATTGCCAATATTTTATTGGATGAATATATAATGAAAATAATGCTTATTTGGCATATCAAAAGTTTATAAAAGTTATTAGCTTTAGTTTCAATGATTTTTTTTCCAATTTGCAGTTCCACCAAGAAAAACAGTCAAGATTTTAATAAACCTCGGTTTACAGTATATTTACTGTAGCTGTTGAGGGAAAAAACTGCACAGAAAATATGTACAAATCCTATTACATAAAGAATTTACGAAGTGTTCAAATTATATTAAAACCATGTGGAAAGTAATAATTCAATTCAATTTATTTTGTATAGCCCAAAATCACAAATTACAAATTTGCCTCGGAGGACTTTAAAATCTGTACACATACGACATCCTCTGTCCCGGGACCTCACATCGGTTCAGGAAAAACCTTTAACGGGGAGAAGATCCAGATCCAGATAAAACCACGATCCACGTAAACATGTGAGGAGAGAAAGCACAAAGACTCTGGAGAAGGAGCAAAGTTAGTAATGTGCATCAATGGTCCAGATGTAACCACGATCTATAGAAACCTGTGAGGTGAGAAAGTACAAAGACTCCAGGGAAGAAGTAGAGTTAGTAATGTGCATTGATAGAACATGAATCCGATGTGAGGATCCTGAGACAGAGGATGGTGTATGCCATACAGATGTAAATGGTAAATGGACTTGTACTTGTATAGTGCTTTTTTAGTCCTCCGACCACTCAAAGCACTTTAACACTCCATTTCATTCACCTGTTCAACCATTTACACCCATTCATACACCCCAGGCACAGCCTACGGGTGCAAAGTGTGTTGCCCAAGGACACATTGACATGGACAACACTCTGGACTACCCGCTCCAAAAAAAAATGAACAATTCAGTAGTTTGAAAACTTACTGTTCCAATATCCACTTCAAAGTCAGCTGAAATGAACACATGGAACATGATGGTTGGTGTTTATGACGGGTTACTTCTCATCTCATAGGGATGTGGAGGCACAGTACTTCTTGATCCACATGGGGAAGGTGGTGACTAATGCCCAAGGCTTTGTTAAATAGTAAAAATATGACCAGTGAGTGATTTTTTCTTTGTTTTTGATGTCTAGGATGTGGCCATTGACGTCACAGCGTCCTATGCTGACAAGAAACTCTTTCTAAAGGGTAATCCATCAGAGTAAGACCTTTCTTGATGATTTTTACAAGACTTACTGAAGTCCAGGTTACAACATGTGCAACATTATTTTTAGTCCATCTGAAATTAAATTCAGCATACATACCCAAAAGGGTCTAAGTTATATTATTTGGTTTCATGACAGTTCCCTCCATCTTTGCATTAATCATGCAGAAAGCTGCTTGTTCTGCATAAACGTAGATAGAGAACTTGTAACCACACATAGGTAGATGGTCACACTGTTTATAGTTATGAATGGCCACCCTTGAAGGTGAGGTAAAAAGCCTGTAGTTATTAAGAGGGGCGAAATGTAATATTTGTTCAAATGGGAATAAAGGCACAAATGTCCCCAATATAATTTGCACTAGGTGGTACACACAACTAAGTTTTTGTGAAGAACTTCGAACAGAAGTTCAAACAGGGTTTCCCTCACCTCCACACATCTGGCCCATCTGTCTTAAGTCAATATGATTATTTGAGTGCCTGATATAAAAAAGTTACAGAATTTCTCGGATGCAGCCTTACCAATTCTTAAGAAATTATGTATACACCACTATATCAATACCTAGTTCCTAGTCCTGTGTTTGTTGTGTGTGTGATGGTGGTCCTCCTTCCTCTCTAGGGTCTTTGTATTACAAGCTGAGCTGGCCTTACAAAATCAAACGGTAAGACGGTAATTTTCTTGTTGTGGAAAATACTAATTTAATTTAATTTAAGTTAAATTAAGCTAGACTAGGCAATTTTTCACGAAGACCCAAAATGGCACAGGAATCAATGCATGCATTTTACATTAAAGATTTAAATGCAGATGAATTCCAGCTGCAGAATAACTACAGAGGCCTAGGGCATGGAGGACAAATATTTTAGATGGGAGATGAAAAAGAGCAGAGAAAAAGTCAACAATTTGAGTTCTCTTAAAAAACGATTGTCCTCGAACAATTTGTGCATTAATGTGAGAAGTTGTGTCCCACCAGCATCAACATCAGTAAGACTTCCTTTCCAAATCCTCCAAAAATAAAAGCACTATTGCCAAAAATTTTTACCAGACCAGAAAACTTGCTGCACAAATTGAACGCTAACATGTAATGCTGCCCGTTCTCATTCACAGGGAAACTGGATAAAGCTGCTTCTTATGTGCTCTCATGCTCTATTTAGTATGTGCTCCTCCCTCTAACAGGCTTCATTAATGGTTTACCCTCTGAAGGCTCTGCCTTGGCACCTGAGAAAAAATACAGACAAACAGCGCCCAATTTGGGGGTAGCACACATGTGGCACTCGTATCCCTATAAAGCCCCAATGCCAGCGATGCTCATCTCCCTTTTTCACTCAGCCACCATGAGACTTTCACTGTGAACTTCATTTCACCATCCGGTGCCTTGCGCTCTGCTGGGAGAAGCACCAGGAAGATGAGCACTGCAATTTTGAGGAGGAGGACCCTTGTTCCCTCTTCAAAGACAAGAAGGAACTGGCGGTCCTGCCCGGCCTCTTTGCCTCGGCTATCAAGGGGATGGAGACCCCTTTGTCCCCCAAGCCATCCTCCCAGCCACCTGCCCCAAAACCTTCAGCGGTGGCATACAGACCTCCACTGTAGAGGGCATGGGAGTGGGACAAGGGAGTGCCTGTCATCGTTGATGAGGTGAAGACCTGCCTCATCCCCTCTGCCTCCCTCTGGCTCAGTTAGGGGCGGCCATCGCTTCTGAACCTACATCCTGGCCATGATCCCGAAGCTAGAGACCACCATCAAGACGTCTGAACATTTGGTTCCCAATTCCGTCAACAGCATCCCTAAGTACCACCGCCAGCGCAAGCCATCCTGGTCTCCTCGGCCACCCACACCTCTCCTCTGCGGCCAGACTTGCAGCGGTTGGTGGGCCTCTTCGTGCCACTGCCTTTGGGAGGAGGTTCTCGTCTCAGCCATATCTGCCCTGCCATGGCCCTACTTGACGGGAGAACATTGCGACAGAAACATAGTGTCCCCCTTGGCTCCCCTAGGTCGTCCCTATGGGTGAATGGCTTAAGGTAGAAGTGCTTAACCCTGTTAGCACTGATATTTGTGTTAGCCCTTTGAGCTCTATTGGTGCAGTTGGCACTGTTGGTTTGGCTAACTCTTCTTACCGCTGCCATTTTGGCTCTGCCACCTCCATGATTGCGTGCGACTTCAGGGGTGAGAGCCGTATGCAGGCACGGTGCCCGCACTGGGCATATGCGAGCAAGTGGCAGTCTCACATCTTTTGGGGACTATGCCAGCTAGAAGAGATTGCTTCCACAGGTTTCACTCCTGTGTCTGCTTGTAAAATCAATATTGGGACTGGGAGCCAAATGCATGATAACCCAACCACCTTTGCGGCCCCCATTCTTAATGTCCTGCAAGTGAGTATTTTTTTTCCTTACCTCATGTACAATACGGGCCTAAAGAATCTTTGCCTGGCACTATTGAAGAGTCTTCTCCACCGTCCTCTACGATCGTCTCGACGGGAGGGAGTGTGGGAATTAGCTACATCGTTATTACCCTTAGCTGCTTTGTGGCACTTTCTGATGGGCCCCCCATGCGCTCTCTCCCGATTGAGGAGGGACAGGCAGGCCTTCTCTAACTCGCCCCGCTGATCCAACCGCCCAGCCACTCCCAGATTTTCACAAGACACTATGGAGGTGCTATGCATTGTAATTCCGCCCTCCTTCTTTAAGCGGCAAAGTCCAGACCTCTCTCTCCGTCCCCACTGAGAGGAGAGTCTTGGAAATGGAAGTAGCTGCACCCGTCAGGAAGAGAGAAATTTCCACGGTCTCTCACTCGTAGGGGCAGACAGGGTCTCCGTTTTTTATGGTGCTCAAGAATGCGGGAGGTGTGAAACCTGAATGCTTTCATTGCATGGAAGCCTTTATTGTCAGAAAGCTTTTGAAGTGCATCAAGCAAGGCGACTGGAGGACATCCATATCCCTGACCAACACATATTTCCGCATCCCTATTCTGCCGTGTCACAGAGGGAGTATATTTTAGTTTTGCGGTAGGAGGGCAAAGTTATCAGTTCTATTCCCTCCCGTTCTGATTCTCGCTGCATCCAGGAAGGAGGCGGTAGCCCACACTACACTGGACATGCAGCATATCAGTCAGCTGGGCTTCGCCATCAACCTTGACAAGAGCTCCATGCTTCCAAATCAGCAGATTCCCTACCTCTGGCTTCTCTTAGATTCCCACCCCATGTCTGCATGACAGCAGTGTGTGGAGGCTACAGTATATTACAGCTGACTTGATGCCCAGTCTGAGACAAATGATGCTCAACGCTCAGTTTCCTCTTTGGTTCTCCCTGATGTCAAAAAATGCTCCCCCATAGGGGGAATGCGGAGCAAAATGCGGAGATACCAAGAGCAACTGTGGCCACTCCATGCAAAGCAACCTCCAACCTGCCTATCAAAATTAACCGTCAGGGGAAAACACAACAGTCTCAGGGTAGTTTGTAAAATGGTCACAAATCATCCGTTTCCCCCTCCCATTTAAATCATTTTCATTAATTTTTTTATTATGCTTTTGTGTTTATGTTTGATTGGACTTGTTCAATCACTTCATCTTTTTCCAGCTGCTAGATGATGATCACATGGAGTTCATAAGAGAAGCTGTGGAGAAGATAGGCATTCCCAAAGTCCTGTCTGGTAAGACTAGAGAGATATGGACAATAAAATGAAACCTGGCTTAAACCTCAACCTATTGACCCTATCAACATAAAGCATTCTTCTAGAATGTCTTAGATAAAATTACTGTCAATGTAGCATTTTGAAAAAGAAGACATTGATATAAGAACTAAGTACTATAAGCAAGGCAATTGCTAAGGATTTGCAGCATCAAAGGCAACTGCACTTCATTTTACAGAAATTACTGTACCAATCTCTTAAATGAGCACAGCAGGATTGCATTTAAACAAATGGTTCCTTGCTGCCGATCTTCTCCTCAAATGTATTAATTTTCAATTGTTGACTGTTGCAAAGTTGGTGGTTATTGTTTTATTTTTGATATAGTAGTACATGACCAATCGTGATCAACAACATTACTCAGCAACTGCAGGATCAAAATGTAGCTTCAGGGGATGAAAGTATAAACTGTAATGGTTACATGTTGCATTATGTTTTGTTCCAGTTTTGGAGATTGCGCTAACCAGGCTGTTGGACAAACAGGGAACTAACTTATTTGACATCTTCAACCCAGAGGTGCTTCCTCAAGATGTGAGTGTTCTCTTGACTTTTTTTCATCTGGTCAAGTGCCCTTTTTTGTATTGCACTTTTTTGTACTTGGTAGTTACATTGCTACTCCATTTCCCATTCCATTTCTGTGCTGCAGGGCTTTGTGGTGATTCAAATGGATTTTGGTTTCCCCCATCACCTCCTGACTGAGTTCCTTATGAAGACTCTACAGTGACTGTGCAACCCTCGAGCAATTTGTTTTTAGTGACTTGCCGAAAAAATATACCCTTCCAAGTGATTATCAACATTAAGCGTTACAAAACCTACTTTTGTTGCACTGTAGTGCATTTTGATTTTGACCATTTTGATGGACAACATTTTGTTTAGATAAAACAACTTTCTTAGCTGTTTTTTAAAATCTATTTAACAAAGGTGTGAACGAGCCTATCACTGATTTTCTCATTACTACTTGTGACCATGATGAGTGCATGGCACTAAACTTGGAAAAGGGTAATACATTTGGAGGTGTTTACATGTATATGATTAACATGTGTAATTCCACTAATTAGATTTTCTACATGTAAAGATAGCGCAAACTAAACAGTTGTATAGTCATACAATACTTTACCAGAATTGTTTTTTCATTTTGGGGGGGGGGTTTTAGCAGTCAAGAGCAGCTTTTTGTTATTGTTTTCAATGAGAAAAAAGGTAAAGGCAAAGTGCTTTTGCATTGACAAACAGCTTGCATTTTTCTACTCTATGCGCCTCGCTTTTGAGTTTAAAAAATTCAAATCAGTGCATAAAAGCAACTGACGTCATTCGCTATTTTTATCGTGGCTGGTTTTGCTGGATACCCGTAGCTATATGGCTTTACCAACCCTGGTTACCATGATCCTAAAAGAAAACAGCAGGCCAGGAGGCAAATTAGTGCAATATTTTAGATTTTGGGCATGTTTTTTTTTTTTATTAAGTTGAGACAACAAAGGCAAAAACAATGTTTTTCATGCACTGGTAAATTTTGAGAATTTGGGCTATTTTGCTTTCATCTCCATGGTTTGTGTTAAACTAATGTTAGCACTCTTCTTCTTCTTTTTTTACACTATTCAACTGTAGTGTCTTGCAAAATGTATGGAATTAAAAAATATATTAAACTAGAACAAACGATCATGAAGACAAACGCAGATCATGTAACTAACCGTTGCCATAACTTGGAAATGTTTAGATGTTGTGAACTTTGAATAATCTGTTAAACCTGCTGGCAAACTACGAACGTTAGATTGCTGTTGCTGTAAACTGATCAAACTGACATATGCTATTTGATATGTTCTCTTTGGTGTTGTATAATAAATAATATATAAGCAAACATGGTTTTACATGATTTTCTATAGAAACTTCATTAAACCTCAGATTTGCCATTTCTAAGTTATTATCATAAAAAAAAGTGTAGTTTTCATCATTCTCCTAACTAAAGCTTCCATTGGGGCGACTGGCTCAGTGGTGAGCAGGGTCGTCCTTCATTCAGAGGATCGGTCCGTGGCTCGCTAGTCCATGTTGATGTGTCCTTGGGCAAAACACTTAACCCAAAATTGCTCCTGCAGGTTGTTCCTCCATGTTTGAATAGGTATGAATGATTAGATTGCACCTTGCATGGTAGCCCCTGTCATCAGCGTATGAATGGATGTGAATAGGTGAACGACATGTAGTGTTAAAGTGCTTTGAGTGGTCGGAAGACGATGAAAGCGCTATACAATACAGTCCATTTACCATTCCTTACTATATTCTGCTAGAAAGAGGTTTCTGCTCAAGAAATGCTCACAACTGGATATAATAAAAGCAGCAGTATATGATATTCTTTTGAAACTTCATCTAGACCGCAGATTTTCCATTTCAAGGTTATTTTCATGAGAAAATGTAATGTTCATCATTCTACTCTTTTAAGCCATTCTCAGACATATGCTGCAAAACCAATTTCTTTTGGAAGCAAAAAACGTGAAAATGCACCTAGATGGAGTAAAGTGGTTTTCATGAAAACAATATGAAACTGGTAAATCTGCTGTTCTGAGGCACTTTCTTGAAGAAAATTATGTAAACTGTTTCCTTTCACAGAATCCTCTTTTCAGCCATTCTCATTCAAAAACATCTTTAAGGAGCATAAAAAGGTAAATAATAATAATAAATGCAGACAGTAAATTGGTGAAAGCATCAGGTTTTCATGAAAAAATCATGAAGCTGGAAATATTGTTTGGGAGCAGAAAAGGTGAAAATGCACCTTAAGGCAGCAAAGTGGTGAAATTATTAGGTTTTCATTGAACTGGTACATCTGCTGTTCTGAAACTGTTTCTTTCCCAGAATCCACTTTTAAGCCATTCTCAGCCTGAAACGAACAAAAAAAAAAACATAATAAATGCACCTTCAGGCAGTAAAGTGGTGAGAGCATCAGGTTTTCATGAAAAAAATCATGAAACTGGTCAACCCTGTCTCCTGAAAATTACGTTCCCCCAGAACTAATACGCATTTTTAATTACGTTTGATAGAAAACGTATTTGCTCCCTCATTACGTTTGTGTTTGACGTATATATAATACGTTTCTAATCAACGTATTTTTGCCGTTTGTTTTCTTGCTTTGCTTTCCTACAATACGTTTTTCTTATCAATGTATCTTTGGCATTTGTCGTCCCCCCCTACACACACACACACACACACACACACCACACACACACCACACACATGATGGAGTTGTGTGGTGTGGGGGGGACAAACGGCAAAGATACGTTGATTAGAAACGTATTATATATACGTCGAACACAAACGTAATGAGGGAGCAAATACGTTTTCTATCAAACGTAATTGAAAATGCGTATTAGTTCTGGGGGAACGTAATTTTCAGGAGACAGGGTTGAACTGGTACAACTGTTCTGAGGCTCTTTTTTTTTTAAGAACATCTTGTAAAATGATATATTCGTTCACAAAATCCACTTTTAATCTATTTTTTAGCCTAAAACGTCTTTTAGGAGATTAAAAGGTGATACTGCACCTCAAGGCAGTAACGTGGTGAAATCCACAGGTTTTCATTTAAACAACATGATACTGTCCTGAGGCACGTTCTTGTAGAAAATCATGTAAATTATGTTTTCCTTCACAGAATCCACTTTTAAGCCATTCTCAGCCTGAAACGTCTTTTGGGAGCATAACAAATAAAGAAGAAAATGCACCTCAAGGCAGTAAAGTGGTGAAAGCATCAGGTTTTCATTTAAACAACATGATACTGTTCTGAGGCTCTTTCTTGAAGAAAATCATGTAAACTATGTTTTCTTTCACAGAATCCACTTTTAATTTATTGTCAGCCTGAAACGTCTTTTTGGAGCCTAAAAGGTGAAAATGCACCTTAAGGCTTTCACAGAAGAAGAAAAAACTGAATATGTACCAGGCAAGAGGATTTTAAACAGGCCACCAAGGTGCTGTTTTCAGCTTTGGCCAACAGGTGGTACTCTAGGTCTTTTCTTAGAAAGTGTCTCAAGACATCCAAACACACCAAGCCTATAGTGGTGTCCTCTAAGCTTCCATTTGTTACCACATATTCTCCATCAACAGTCAAGCTTGCTAGAGTGATTATGAACTTCACAACCTTTATTACAGGTGCTCAACTGCTACATGATCACAACATTATAGAAGCTTTAACGAGTAAATCAAAATCTACAAGATTACCTGGTTAAAGTTAAGCCTAACCCTAAACCAAGGGAATGAGGATTTTCAGCACTTAAACTGTTTGCGTAATCAATATAACAATAATGTTTTTCAAATACAAACCCACTGGAGCCCCAAATTCAAAAACTGTATCCGTCTTATTACATGTAAGCAATGTGGTCTACAATTTGTGGGTTAAACCGACAACACTTTCCAAGTTAGATTCACAGATTTAATATCTTGAAAAGGAGAAATACACGTACACCACTTTCTCAAACGTGGATCGAATTCTGTTGAAGCAACAGTTATACAGACCATTCCAAGATGAAACATAATCCAAAGGCAAAAAGCTGAGAGAAGTTGGATATCAAATTAGACACCACACATCCTAAATGCTTCGATGAGAGATAAGAGCGTCGTAGTGTGAAGCAGCGATGGACAGTACAGGAATCCTGTAGCTGGTTCCCAGTGCCAGAATTCAAATTCCTCAATCCCCTAATCATCTTCCCCGAATGGACCGACACCTACAGAGATGTGAGAGTCGCCTTGCAACGGGCCTGGACGTTGCTTTGCACAGTTCAGTGAACATTTTGGTAAATGGACCTTGTACAGCGCTTTTCTAGTCCTCCGACCACTTAAAGCTCTTTAACACTACATGACATCATTCAATCATTCATACACTGATGATGCTAAGGTGCCACCTGCCCATCAGGAGTAGCTCCCATTCACACACCGTAGGCGCAGCTACAGGAGACATTTGGGGTTAAGTGTCTTGCCCAAGGACACATTGATATGGACTAGCGGAGCCGGGGATTGACCCGCCGATCGTCTGATGAACGGACTACCCTGCTCACCACTAAACAACTCCACTAAGCCGGGCCAGGCCACCTTAGTGGAGTTGTTTTGCCCGCTGCAACACTATGAGTATTGTTGAATGTGTCAAAAATGTCCACAGCTTGAGTAGCAGGGGCTGAGTGGCACTGTTTCTGTGTAGGCTATCCGCTCGTGCTCATTGACTCCAGGGAAGTGACAAAAATTTGGTTGTAAAGTTAACCAGAATCCACGTAGTTAGCAGGCGACATCCATTATCGAGCAGCCAAAGTGAAATACCGTGTTGGACAGGTAAGACTGCAGAGCCCTAAAGCTCCACCCCCCGCTTCTGCACACAGTGCTGTATGCTTGTTTATCCAAAGTTTAATATTGAACTTGTCACATGTCCAAATTGCACCAAATTAAAAAGAGCACTCCATGAGGTCCCCGGCAATACACCCGCCTGAAGCAGATCAGATGAGCTGTGTGAAGAACACACAGAGAGACAGTCAGACATTTACATGAAAGACACCAATAAGTAGCTTCCCAGTTTGTAATAATCTAAATTCAAATGTATTCTGAAGTACCCCAAAGACATCTTTGTTCAAAGTTATGCTGCATCGTGTCCCATCACGTTTCAGATCTGAAAACCCAATAATTCCGAATTATTTGGGTATTAAAAGTGTCTGGATGTGTTTGCTCGACAAGACGCAATTGGGTTTAGGAGGAGAGTCGAGATGCAACTAATTAGGTTGCGTCTATCAAAATGTTTCCACCTTGAAGGCAAATCTACATGAAACACTATGATAAACACCTTACATTATATGTAGAGTTTGTGATGTAACATTTTCAAGTTATTACAATAGCGAATGTTTACTTGCAATAAAATTAAGGCTCTTGGGGCGTAGCGGGTTTTAGCAAATACTGCTCTTCCTCGCTGGTAGCTTGAACGAGAGCTGGAGAAGTAGACTGGCTCCAGATCAGACACGTCACTGAAGACTGGCTCAGGGTCTTCGTCCCCGGCATCATAGCAATTGGCAGATTCAGAGTTCCAGAACAATACGCAAGAACATAGCTGCCACGTGGAGCACTGACGTCATACCCATACATAGACTCACCCATGTGCACTGACCTCAGGTCTGTTATAGTGTTAATCCCTAAAACTAGCAAAGCCACCAACAAATGTATTAACTGCAGCCATGTTGATGCTGCTGCTGTAAACATCTGGACATCTGCTAGAACTGCCAGGAAATGACATCTTGAGAAGAAGGAAGCTCAGTAGCTTGAGCTGGGTTGAGTATACTTGGTACAGGGGAGCTGCTGCCCGGGTCAGAACTCACCCCTCTTCTCCAAAGCCCTGAGTAAAAAGGGACTAGCAGTGGCATGATACTTGTGGCTGCTTGGAGCAGCAGCTCCTGATCCATAGTCTAGAAGAAAACTGAAATATTAGCAATTTTCTTTAATTGCAATAGCATCAATCTTGAGCAGGGGATATCATCTTATCTTTCTTTTGTAGGACTACAGTTTATGCTTCTAATTAGCAGACATACAGTCCACAACTTCCTGCAGGAACACTTTACATTAAGCACTTTTAAATCATACCAATCGTTATCATGATGCTTTGCTTCGTAAATTCAATAAACTGCAGAGGCAAAGCACAGACAATTGTGGTTCTTACAATTAAGTAGCACAAACAAGTTAATAAAAAGAAAGCTATCGAAACATCTCATACCTGCTCCTGGAGCAACATGCATCTTTCACGACAGTATTTATGCAATGTCTTCATGAGCCTCAAAGACATATTATAATCATTTTCAAGGCTGTGTTGATTAATGGTTTTGTGATTTTTTTTTTGGGTGGTTAAACAGGTAATTTCACCCCAATAGCTTTGCTCCTTTTTGGTATATGTCACAGTTATTAATGATATATTAATACAATATGATAATTAATAGATGAACATTGAATAGCCCGATGTGTAGTTGATTGACTTACATTGATCTGTATGGCAAAGCGAGCCTGAAGATCTTAAAGACTAAAGGGCTCCTTTAGTCTTTAGTCTTTTTTTTTAAATATTGTGTTAGTTGAATCAGTTAAATGAAAATAACAGTCAGCAAAACAGATTTAATTCACTTTAATTGTGGCATGGTTGTTTGCATGAACTTGAAGTTATTTATGTAGTCTTGCTTGCAAAGCCTTCGCACATGGCATTTTTATTTTGACTTATAAATGAAAAAGTCAGCAGTCATTGTCCCTATGACCAATTTCCCTCAGGATAGTAATGAACTCTGAGTTCATGCCTTAGGAAACATAACTTTGTGAAGTTGCTCAATTCCGGTGTCATGTTGATGTTTGTTCCCTTGTCGGAGAGTGTTTTGTCCCGGAAATAAGGTTCAAACAGAGACATAGCAATGAAAAGACAGTTTTATCAGGCAGCTTCAAATTACTGTATTATATATATATAATACTTTTTGCAGTTTTTTTTTGCTCATGGCGGTGCAAGAACTGAACAAAAAAATGTGTCCATTATTAAGAAGCTCCAAGACCATCTTAAATCTGAATAACAAAATCTGCTTTGCTTAAATATGCACCACGTGCAAAACTGAAATGGTCACATATCTAGTTTGACTCATCTTCCAGTCGGATACGTGAGCTCATCGCCACAGTGCTATTTGCATATCAATCAATCAAAGTTCTCCAGTTGTGTACTTCATGTTGACGTTACTATCTGGCCAATCAGCGAGCAGAGAATAGTACAGGAGCCAAAACATCCAACCCCTCGCGCAGTGTGGGCTACTACCACGCCCCCTCGTTGTGGTTGACAGCCAGGGAAGTTGCTCGGGATTTGACAAATGGTGATGCTTTTACCCTTTCAATAATTGCAGTTTAGGCTCAATTTCGACAGAACCCTCTGGATTCTTCTCTAAGCATGGAATGAGAAGTAATCATGGTGGTGAATTCAGTGCACTGGTTCCGCAAAGGTCTGCGGTTGCACGATAACCCGGTGTTGCAGGAGGCCCTCAATGGAGCGGACACAGTGCGCTGTGTTTACATCCTAGACCCGTGGTTTGCTGGTGCCGCTAACGTGGGAATCAATCGATGGAGGTTTGTAATTTAACTCTTTATCTGTTACACGTTTACGTTCCACTGAAGGCTGTTGTACGTAGCGCATTATGTAAACAGTTTATAAAATAGTCATTCATTGCCTTATGAATGTGCAACGCTTGGAGTTAAGGTTTGGGCCTCCACTTCAAGTCCGTTAACGTTAGCTAACGCTAGCTTGAACCGGAGAGAATGCCATGCCAAGTACCATAGAAGAATATAACAATTTAATGTTATCCATGTAGGCTACATCGACAAACGTGTCCGCAGCTGGAACAGCACTTGTTGTCGGACCAGTACTACCCACTGGTTTGTTCGGCACACAGGCGAACTGCTGGGAACCATTACATTTGGAAGAAAGCAAATCTCTAGCGTTAGCTAACGTTATACCCAATTTATCACACGAAAGTTTGGTGGAAGACACTGAAAGAAGTTTGTGGTAATAACGCGCAAATGATGTCTTACCACCGACCTTTTATTTAAGCACGTCCTTGGTTTTGAATTATGTACACGCCAAATGGCGCAGTCATGTTTTTTTTTTGTTTCTTTTTTACATAACCTGTGTCGAGTGATTTTTGCGGTTATGGCTAGAAAGCATCTGTTTTGTGTAAAACTATCGCGGTAGCTTATGTGTTTGCGAAAGATCGTGTTCATGGGTTCATACGGCAGGCGGAAATCTTCAAATCTGAAAAGTGAAGCCAAAGGCCCCATCGCCCGGGAGGTGGGCGGCAGCGGGGCGATGACAACAAGCTGGTTCCAGCAGCCTTCAAAGAACATACAGGAATAATAACAGAAATAGTTACATCCTGTTAAATCCGATTTGTAGGCTACTTGTAGTTTGCAGACTACGTTCGGATAGTTTAATTTCATATCATATATGTGTGTGAAACGTATCTGCATTGTATTTTATTCTTTATTCTGTGTCATTCTGCCCTGTAAAATACTGTAATTCTTATAGTCTTATAATTTACTTTATACCATTCATTTTTACTGAATGAAGTTGGAACGCACCACCATATAAATCAATGGAACCTCCGAACAGCTCTTCACCGTAATAACAGCTGTTAGTTACTGTTATTAACTCTGTTCACAGTGTATCCTATCAGACCAGTGTTCTAAAAAGCATTAATTCATTGTGTGGTATCCTATCAATGTGCTGAGAAACAATCTATGACATCACAGCCGTCCACCCTGCTGCCTTCTAAGTTGCAAACAGTTGTGACTAATTACATTTCTCCTTTTGTGTTTGTGTGCAGGTTTCTGCTGGAGGCTTTGGAAGACCTGGACCGCAGTCTGAAGAAGCTCAATTCCAGATTGTTTGTAGTCAGAGGGCAGCCGACTGATGTGTTCCCAAGGCTTTTTAAGGTATGTATTCCTGCCCACCGCCTGTCCTCCGTGTCACGGACCAGAACACCACAGGGCCCTGGCCAAAAGAACACGGGCTGAAAAATGATTGTAACAGAGCCTTTAATCTCGTTTCATCTGTTTCTGCTAGTCTCAAGACATCTTCAGTAAAGAGGTAAAAATGAAGGTGAAAAGATGACACAAAAATGCATAAAGAAATGTATACATGAATACATTAATAACTAATTAATATATGCATTAATTAGTTATTTTACTAATTCAAATTACTAGTCATTGCCCCTAATTCGTAGTTCGTTAAAGTATGGTGCCTTGAAATGGTCCAAAAACGTCGTAAAATTCAAAATGGCCGGCTTCCTGGTGGGTTTCGGACATACCTCTAGGAGGCTTTTTTGTACGTCTATTCACGTTACATTTTCCAACCAAATTTCATGCAGCTAGGTGAAACCCAATGTTGGGACTGCACAAAAGGGGGCGCTATCAAGCCATTTTGCCCAACCTCAGCCCGACACCCCAAGAATGTACGTTTACCCCAAGCACCTCTATAATAATTAAAGCGGCAAGCAGCGATGAACGGGCCTTGGCGCACGTCGGGGTTACTGGAGAGACGCCGGCCGACGCGGCCACGAATGTCTGTGACCGTCGGACAACGCTTCCCCAAGTTACACGTATTGTTCCTGCGAGGAGTGCCACTGGAAATTATTCACTTTTCCCATTTTCTCTCTCTCGCTCTCTCTCTCGCTCTCTCTCGGATTCTGTTTTTCTTTGTTTACCTTGCTGCAGGAATGGAAAGTGACCAGGTTGACGTTTGAATATGACCCAGAGCCTTATGGAAAGGAGAGGGATGGGGCCATTATCAAGATGGCCCAAGAGTTTGGAGTGGAGACCATTATCAGAAACGCACACACCCTCTACAACCTGGATAGGTTTGTTGTGTGTGTGTACGTGTGTGTGTGCATATATGTGCATATATATGTATGAATCTTTCACCACAACCATCATATCAAAGGTTAAGTCTGACTTTTACCTTTTGATATAATGAAATATGTTTTATATGTTTTGTGTGTTCTGTTGGATGTTGCCCTACTTTACTGTCTTGTCTGTGTTGGTCACAGGATAATTGAGGTGAACAACAACAGTCCTCCTCTGACCTTTAAGCGATTTCAGACCATCGTCAGCAGACTGGAGTTGCCCAGGAGACCTCTGCCTCCCATCACCCAGCAGCAGATGGACAAATGTCGCACTAAAATAGCTGACAACCATGATCAGCTGTACAGTATACCATCACTTGAAGAACTAGGTACACATGTTTTATTTCATTCTCAGAATTGAATATGACTGTATGACGCTTAATGCTCAGGATGGCTGTTTTCTGGGTATACTAAAGGACAACTAAAAGACGAGATGTGATTATGTTTATGATTTACTATTAGTTGTACCTTTTGTATGTATAAACATACAGTTGTTAATAGTCACATTAATATACCATATTCATAAATGGAGTTTACTGTGTATATTACCACCATGCAATAGAGAAGGTTTAGTTCAATATTTGACCATTGACCTCTCCGTGTAAATATGTGTCCAGGCTTCAGGACAGAAGGTTTACCTCCGGCCGTGTGGCAGGGAGGAGAGTCAGAGGCCTTGGACCGACTCAACAAACATCTGGACAAAAAGGTAAACCATTTTAAGTTTATTTTTCTTCTTTAACTCTTAGTTGTGGGGGCAACCTATAATGTGTCTCTCCAATGACCTTTGACCCTATTCATTGGTTCTGTTTAAGTTTGGACCTGGATTGTTGTCTTTTTTAGGAATGGGATGATATTCCGTAAATTCTTAAATAAAATCCAAAATAATGGCAAAATCTCAAATAATATCCAAACACACCAGAAACAAATAAAGGCAATTTGCTAATAATGGTTTGGTAAGAAACCATGAACTTGTGGAATTACCTGCCCCCCATTTAGAACACGTGGTAAATGAAACATAATGTATATTTCCGTGCCACTAAGTCTGAGACGGCAACATTATAAGTGGGGGAAGAAAAAAAAATAACCTCCTTGTGTGTGTGTGTGTGTGTGTGTGTGTGTGTGTGTCTGTCTAGGTGTGGGTGGCCAACTTTGAGCACCCTCGTGTCAACACGTGCTCTTTGTATGCGAGTCCTACGGGCCTCAGCCCCTACCTCCGCTTCGGCTGTCTGTCCTGCAGGGTGTTGTACTACAACCTCAGAGAGCTCTACATGAAGGTAGTGTGGCTGCTCTGTTCTCTGTCCATTCTAATACATTCTAGTACATTCTAAGTCCCAGTAAAAACGTAGGTTGAAGTACGTTTCTGTACAGCGAGGGTCTCATAATGTGTTGGAGCTACAGAGGACCGTGGCTCTAATCTGTAGCTTAAAGTTACAGATTGATTGATGGGTGATTTTGTGTATTATTGTTTAAAATTGGTTGGTACGAGCGTACGTAAGCACACATCATATTTTGTTTTACAGGAAGAAAAGATGATTGGATTTTAAAATGACAATATGAGGGAGTTGATTTTTCTTCCAAAAATGTATTGTTAAATAGGTGCACAATATGACCGGGGATGTAATGTAAAAGGGTTAAATGGGCATTTTCCAATTTTTTTTTTACTTCTTTCAATCTTGTGCTCTCTGTCAGCTCCGGAAGCGTTGCAGTCCTCCTCTGTCCTTGTTCGGACAGCTTTTGTGGAGGGAGTTCTTCTACACGGCTGCTACCAACAACCCAAACTTTGACCGCATGGAGGGAAACCCCATCTGTGTGCAGGTGGGTCTCTGCATCGCTCTCTTCAAAAGAAGAAGCTGACACTTAACAGGGCGGGAACTTGTCATCCGCCATCATTTTTGGTCATAAACTTGTCAGCACTCTAGCCTGTGCATATGATTCTCACAACTGTCGAATGGCAATTATGAGTCAAATGTTCAATTCAAATTTATACCACCAATATCATAAATGATAAATTTGCCTCTATAATCTGACATCCTCTGTCCTTTAGAACCTCGCGAGGAAAAACTATTACAGAATATGGCAGAAATGATGCACATGAGATTAGTGTAAATTAGTGTTGGCATAAGAAGTAAATAACCGTAAAATAAAAGTACAATAACAGCAGTAGTGGCAATAATGGAATGATGTCACTAATAATCACAATGATAGTCGGTGTCAGGCCCAACCACGGTCCAGGTGTAACCACAAGCCATAGAAACATGCAAGGCAAGAAAGCACAATGAGTAACATGAATATAATATAGAGGGAGAGGAAAAAAGAGAGGCTCAGTCTAGGCCTATAGCAGCATACCTAGGGGCTGGACCAGGGCAAGCCTAACTATAAACCTGAGCCAGCCCTAACTATAAACCTGAGCCAGCCCTAACTATAAACCTGAGCCAGCCCTAACTATAAGAGCTATCAAAGAGGAAAGTCTTAAGTCTACTCTTAAATGTGGGGACTGTGTCTGCCCCCCAAACTGTAACTGGGAGCTGGTTCCACTGGAAAGGAGCTTCATAGCTGAAGGCTCTTGGTCTTATAGCCTTAAAATAGACACGTTATATAACATTTTAAATGAAGGTCAACAACTTGTTGCAAAAATGTTATGCCTGTCTAAAAACCACGAGAAAACCGAGACGCACGGCGAGAGGAGCGTAGGCGTCGCGAGCGGGAGCCCCGATGTCCGTGAGCTCGGGGCCTTTTAGAGATCAAAAGGATTCTCCTGTCGAGAGGAAGAAGAGTATACAGTTAATGCACATGTGTTTGTTGTCAGATCCCATGGGACCAGAACCCAGAGGCGCTGGCCAAGTGGGCCGAGGGTCGGACTGGTTTTCCCTGGATTGACGCCATCATGACCCAGCTCCGACAGGAGGGCTGGATCCACCACCTGGCCCGACATGCTGTGGCCTGTTTCCTCACCAGGGGAGACCTGTGGATCAGCTGGGAGAGTGGCATGAAGGCACGACACGAACGTTGTTCATTTCGTGGTGTCTGTCGAGTGTTGCAGCATCAATGTTCACTTTAAGACCAATTTCTAGAATAAATCAAAAATATTCTATAAATATATTTGTGTGTTCCTGCAGGTTTTTGAGGAGCTGCTGCTGGATGCAGACTGGAGTGTAAATGCTGGAAGCTGGATGTGGCTGTCCTGCAGTGCCTTCTTCCAGCAGTTCTTCCACTGCTACTGTCCCGTTGGCTTTGGGAAGAGAACGGACCCGTCTGGAGACTACATCAGGTAGACTGATGCTGCTACTTATACATCATCTCCTACCATACCACCTCGTTTTACCACATTAAACCACTTCAAACTCAGGGATGTTTCCTATGACAGCATCTCATAGCGCCATTGTAGGTAAAAGAATAAAAAACAAACTCCCAAATTTGTGAGAAAAAACTTGAATAATCTCTGAGTTTATGAAGTCAGAAATTTACAAGAAAAAAATAGTGGAGGGCAAGACCCCGGTAATGCAAGCCGCCATCTTAATGTTTTTGCTCTTGAAGGAGTGTTATTATGGTATGGATGGCCTCTGAGCGAGGCAACGGTCCTGTAAAGATGCATACACACTTTTTTATTTTATGAACCATCGGTATGCATTTTACTTTACTCTCATGTTACACCTGTTACACTACTTTATATTTTGCCAATGGATTATCAGACAAATCTTGGTGATCGCTGTTTTCGGTGTCGGTGTTTTCGGTGTCGGCCTCTGTGAAAGGTGAAGGTGTGTCGTCTTTCATGTTCTTTCTGTGTTCATGTGAATATTAATAATATAGTAGTTACAGAAAAGTAGAGATGATCAACTTCTGCCTTTTGACCACACAAAGGTGTGTGTGTCTTTTTATTTTAGCACAGCTAACCCATAAACAGTTAGACTCTTCAAAGCTTCATTTGTTGACGTGTGCATCAGCAGGGCTAAGTGGATAACCAGACACACTGTAGCCGCTCACTTTATCTGGGTAGTCCGTTCTTAAAGGGCGCACAGAGGCCAAGACTATCAAGAGTCACTGGTAGTGCCATTATGGGACTTGAAGTCTTTGTCTGGCCCCATTTGAACCATTAGGTCAGACAGAATTGAGATGGTTGTCAGTGGAGATGGCATTTCCGCTGGCTGTCGCATCATAAAGAGTGGGTGACCTCCACGGCCCGTCAGTGAGACAGGTGTGCATGCGATGGTATCCGGATGGTTCAGTGGTTACTCTCCTCCTGAAGCTATCCTTCCTACCAGAGTGGGTCCCACCCTCACACGTAAACCAGGCCATCACCGTGGCTGCATTCAGTCCACCGGCTTCGTCTAAGGGCGGTAGAGGAGCTGCCAAAAAGCAATACCAAGGTTCGATGTGAGGTAAAGGGACAGCCCTGGAGAGACTCCACCACTGAGACGCCACGCAAGTCCATCTTAATGTCTCCCAAACCGGGTTCAAAGGTGAAGCTGTAAGACACTGCTAAAGCATCGCAATCTGGCTGTCAGGAAGAATGAAAGAGTTCCAAATGTAACTACGGTTCTATGAATTCTGGAGGACCGCCTGTCACTCGGAATCTGGGCGAGAAGATTCTGAAGGAACAGATTGAGTGATGATGTGAGGGTTTTGTAACATGCCCTACGTCATTGCATGGTCACTTTGTTGGTGTAATGACTCAACCTGCGCTTATGCGAGATGGAGATATCCAGCACGAAAGCACCGCCATGTGGCGCTCGTCCAGAAATAATAGAACTGTGGTTCCATTTTTAACTCATTTTGTTTTAGTTATTCTGCCGATTCCTCGCGGCCGGTAGGAAATGCTTTGTGGCCGGTAACCGCCGTGCTATAATATCATTTATTTTGCACTCTGCAGCTCACTTAACCGCAGTGTTTAGGGGTGGCATCTGAGGTGTGATGAGTTACCTTGGAAAGTGAAGCGATGTGGTTCCTTGACAAAAAATATTTCCAATTTTCTTTTCTCTCTTAAATGTTTTGACTTTGTAAACTCAAGAGAAACACTTTTTTTTCTTTGAATATTACATCCCTCCCCCAGCTTAAAAAAAAAAAAAATATGTTTTTATACAATGGACCTAATACGGCGTCATTGTTTCCTCCATGTTAACCACATGTGCTTTTAAATATCAGCAGCAAATAGGATTAAAGTTCAAATGAAAATGAAATTTCCTGCAGGCGTTACATCCCCATCTTGAAGGACTATCCCAATCGGTACATCTATGAGCCGTGGAATGCCCCGGAGTCCATCCAGAAGGCAGCCAACTGTGTGGTGGGAGTGGATTACCCAAAACCAATGATCAACCACGCAGAGGGCAGCAGGCTCAACATTGAGAGAATGAAACAAGTCTACCAGCAACTCTCACATTATAGAGGACTTAGTACGTCAACTAACAAGACTAACCTGTACCTGACTATTACACTCTG
Source organism: Ophiodon elongatus (assembly GCA_016806645.1). Taxonomy (NCBI): domain Eukaryota; kingdom Metazoa; phylum Chordata; class Actinopteri; order Perciformes; family Hexagrammidae; genus Ophiodon; species Ophiodon elongatus. The sequence goes on along the minus strand of JACSYO010000917.1, from coordinate 334,301 downwards.
GAGATATACACGCACACACATACATACACACACACACACACACACACACACACACACACACACAGATATTTGTTTAGCCCTTTTGTATGGATGCACTTTAGGTAGGATAGTTATATGTCTCTCTCTCTCTTTCTCTCTCTCTCTCTCTCTCTCGCTCTCGTGGGTGTCAGGTCTTCTCGCGTCGGTACCAACGATCCAAGAAGAGGCGGAGCCAGCAATGACCGATGAGTCCCAGACCAGCAGTGGCCCTGGTAGGAGGAAACACAAAAGCAAGATTCTTATTCCTTTGGAGGACATAGAAACAATGTTATCATACTTATTACTCGGGTAAAGTCAAACTGTAAAAAAAATTGTTAATTATGAACTCATGTCATCCTAGACTCTCCTCCCAAAGGTCCTGCTGATTATGAAGCAGCTGGCTGCTCTATAGCTCCTGATTTGCCCTTAGTCCATGCGTCCTCCTCCTTTGTCCCATACCCGGAGCTGGAGGGTGCAGCTAACAGTCACCCATCCCAGACACCCTGTGGCTCCTCAGGCTCACACACACCGCCCTCTGTAGCCGCTGCAAAGACTACATGTGCCTGCCATCCACTGTCTACAGTGGCTCCTCCCTCCTCAGCCTCAACATCAACCCTGAGCAGTCTTTCATTGTCCAAATACTCCTCCCCTTCATGTTCCATCACATCCCCATCCCCCAGTCCAGCCATGACAACGACTCAGCCCTCCTCGCTGGGGCAGAGGAGGAAAGGCCTCGCTCACAAGGCGCGATGCAACCAGAGGCAACAAGGGCAACACAGCTGCACTCCAGCAGCCAGGGAAGGAGGGAGGAGAGCACAAGAGGAGAGGGAGGAAGCAGGAGGGGAGGAGAGGATGGAGGAGGACGTCGAACAGGAGGAGGAGAGAATGGAGGAAGGTACTCCCGAAGAGATTGCAGAATATCAGCAGTGATTCGAGGTGAGCATCCAGAAAAATCATGTCAAAGAGAATGACTGTAATACATAAAATATTTTCTAGAGGGCATAATTGTTACAAATGGCAACATTGGCGTGGTGTTTTTACTGCTAATATAAATGGCATAGCCTAATTAACACCTAGTATCTAATTTGGTTAACATGTACATAAAAGGAAATGTATTGCAAAGTTAACAATTTGCATTCAGCAATTTGACAACTGAACAAACTTGACCAGCATCCCTGGTAAGTTGTATGTCAACCCATGAGCTATGACCTTTTGATTAGCCGACAGTATCTTTGTTTCTCTCTGCTCAAGATGCTGTCGGCTAATCAAAAAGTTATAGCTTATGGGTTAGGGTTGGGGTTAGGGTTACAACTTACCAGGGATGCTATCGCACCTAACCGGTTTGGTTTGGTTGAAACTAACTCGGGTCCGTTTTCCTGGTTAATACCTCATTTGGGATTGAACCCTGGACCAAAGGACTAAACTGAGACAGTTTGAAAAGGAGGGTCCCAGTAAGTTTCCAGGTGGATTCTGGTGTTTTTTTCTTTTGGTGTGAAAGCAAATGAACGAACCAGGATCTCAAGCTGTTAAAACTGCTTTTCTTGTATCCGACTCTGTACTCTCAGTTCTTTTACGCCAATTGAAAAGGTTGTGACGGCGATCCCACAGTAATACACCCTGGACCATTACTGCTCTACCTGTTTATATATAACATGTCTAGTAATGAATAAAGTGCGACATGGACTTCTGTCAATCACAAAAATTGATTTCCACATGTGAGTCCTCATGACCCATCAGCAAAACTCTTCCATCAGCCAGTTTCCTGTCTGTGTGGACTCCTCTAAAAGAATATGCAACAAAGTTTTAGTTTTTCCCCTCGAACCGGACCAAGCGGCAACCTCCTGTTCTGTCGTCATTCAATCAGAGGATCGGCGGTTCGATCCCCGGCTCCGCTAGTCCACGTCGATGTGTCCTTGGACACTTAACCCCGATTTGCCCCCGCAGGCTGCTCCTGCGGTGTGTGAATGAGTATGAATGGTTAAATAGTCCATTTACCTGCAGGGGTAAATAAAATAAGTCTGGTTGTATAGAAGTCTATGAGAAACTGACCCTACTTCTAATTTGATTTATTCCCTCAGTGAACCTTTTAAAGTTGAGTTTATGGTCTCAATCGCTAGTTTTAAGTCTTCTTCAATACAGCACGATGTTCATTTAGTAAATGATGGTACCTTGTAGAGTAAAATAGAGGCGTATGCTTAAGGGCGGGCTTACCGGGATTGAGCCGTATACTGCGTCACTCCTCTGCATTCCAGACATGTTAACTTCTGTTCATTGGTTGCAAAAAAAAAACAATATGGCAATGGCCGTAATCCACGATGGCGACGGAAAAACTGCTTCATAGCTGCAGTCCACGAAGCAATGGGTGACGTCACGATGACTACGCCCACTTCTTGTATACAGTCTGTGGTCCGTACCAGATGAGCTGAAATACAGGACGGCACTCGTGTTGCATGTTACTCATCGGCCATAATGTACGGTGGCTCGCCAACATCTGAATAGACATGCAAAGGAATTTAGCTTTTTTGCATTTTCTGGTGTGACCAAGCACCAAGTCACTCATCACTCTGCAAGCAAATAAATATGCTGCATCTCCTAAAAGTACCTGAATAAAGCTAGATACTGTTTCAGGTATCTAAGAGCTCAGTCTGATAAATAAGTTGATGTAATGCCTGTGACATTACATCATATATTATAATGTTGGTTCATCAGAGTTGCACTACTTTTTTTTTCTGGTTTCTCTTTCAGGTGGAGATCAGAAGAACAATCTTCAAACAGCCTTCAACTGGACTCATGAAGACACAAGAAAAAGAGTTGTGGATATCTGGACAGCATGAATATATACATATATATATAAGCATGCATACAACATAGTGTAAGCCATACAAAAGCTTTTAACTCGTATTTTCTACATCTGAGAAAATGTAATTAATTAAATTACCAATTTACCAACAACAGAACCAGTCCAGAATGACTGTAATGATTAAAAAATGCTGTTTATGTTCAGGAGCGGAGGTTGTAAACCTAAACAGTATCTAAGATGAGTGGTGATTCATCTTCTCTTGTGACACACAGTTAATAAGGAGCAACTCTTCTGCAACGTCTCCACATTGAAAGGGGGAGGAGTCTCTGCTTTTCTTTACCTTTCATAAATAAGGTAGCGCTGGAGCCAAAAAGAAATACTTAGGAACATGATTGAAACTCTACATGTGAATATGTAAATGCACGAAAGTTTCCTGATATTTTTGCAAGCAGCAGTGACTGTTAATTAGTGAAGGGGATCGTCATATTTTTATAGTCCACCCCCCCCAAACCATAAATTCCCTTTCTGTTTTGGAGGGTCCGCACATCTATGAAGGTAGAGGAAATATAAAAACAAGTCAAGACCTTCTGTATTACCAACCTTTAGCTCTCTGGCAATTGAAAAATACATACTTACATATTTATCAGAGATTGTATATAGAATATGTAAAAGCATAACCTGTCTGCTTTATTCCTTATTCCTGGTTAGATAAATGGGGTTTCACAAAAGGCCTGTACCTTGTTTTACCAGGATGTTTCTTACCAAAAAAAAAAAAAAAAAAGATATGACATGATATTGAATTTGTACTTTGTCGAACAAAACCGGTTTCCCACCAAGGCTCAGAACATGGAATCAAACAACCAGGTCACGTTATTTCCTGGAAGGATCACACGATCTTTGGGGATTTCCTAATTGGATCAGCTGTATGTTGTTTAAGTGACAATCAGCGTGGCTCTTTTATTCTTACCTCCTCCTTCCTTTTTTAACTTCAACCTCAAGTTCAGAATAAGCGAGCCACAGCGTGGGTTTGACTTGGTGAAACCCCCTGAGTGTTGTCTGGGTGGGTAGACGGTGTCCCGAGGGAAGATCACAGATCGTTAAGAGATAAACCCCAATGCCCTCACGAGCACTGCTCCGTTGTGGAACAGACAACTGTGGATCCTAAAAGGTAAAGAGACCAATCAGCACATGGAAGCCTTCAGTCAGGCTCTCGGGGGTTAAAACGCCCTCGACAGGTCAAACAAGCTCACAGTTCCCACTTTTTCATAACACAATAGGGATCTGATCAGATGATTGTGTTTTGCTGTACATTCCAACTAACAACATGTTCTGCAGCCCGAGGGTCTGTGAGAGCTGTGGGCTCTGTGGATATTTATTTGTTTTGTATTGTACAAAAAGAGTTTATTTTCATTAAAGTTATTGAAGGAATTGTGATTGAAATGGGATTTTATGGTGTGCTTTCTGTTTGTTCCCTAATAACATTGATATATGAAAATGAAGTGGTGAAGAAAATCAACCACACTCTACTAATTTTCCCAAAATGTAATTTTGATTTGATGAACTCCTACTTGGGTTGTATTGCAAGCGATCTAAGAAGTTTTGAGTCTTGAATTTCTGTTCATAATATTTAGGACGTCCCTTCTATATTTACTCATGGTTAGAGCTTTACCAATAAGCAAAAGTGGGTTTTCCATTATAAATGTAAATGGACCTGTATTTGTGTACAAAAAACAAAACACATTAGGTTGAAAATGTGTTGCAACTTTAGCTCGTCTACAGCTACTGGTGACCATGTTGATGGTTTAAAACTATATGTCAAGTGTTGGTTATAAGCAATTCATGTGCATTCACATTTGAATTGCACAAAACATTGGCTGAATATACCAATTAAGTAAATGTGAGTTAAACATAGGGTTCTGGAAAAGCTGAGGCATAACAATGCTTTTGTATGTAATCCACTGTTATTCCAAGAGAGAAGCTATAAACTGAGAATCTGTGTATGATGTCTGATATGTATATAAAAAAAAAAAAAAATGCAACGAAGAGAAATGTATTTTAGATTGTGTTTTAGGATTAAAATAACATGGATAACATAATAACATAACACCGAATGAGTGATTTTCATTTAGTGTCTTAGGATTTAAATAACGTACGGAAATATTTTCAACCATTTACTCACACTCAACAGCAGATTTACCAATTTCTTTTACTTTTCATGTGATTTTCATCCAATGACTGAACAACAGACAGTCCCTGTTCCAACATGGAATGTGTTCACAGTTCATATTCAACATCCTGCTGAACTCTTTCTCTTATTACTTAGAGTAGAGTGTTTACTCACTCCGTTGTTTTCTTTTCATGTGATTTTCATCTAGTTACTGACTCTGAACAACAGACTTACCAATTCAAAGTTCTTTTCATGAACAACTGTAGTTTCCATCACTGCACTGCCAAAAAGCGCCATATCTCACTTTAAGCTTCCAAAACACCATCCGGCAGGTGAGACAGTCAAAATGGATAACATGAAATAATACAAGGAATGAGTGATCTTCATCTCGTTACTCTGGAAATGCAGCAATGCACGACTGTTGCATGAAGACAATACAGTTATATTAGAATCCTTACCTTTGTTCCCTCAGCGAGTGCGAAGCCTCCCCCGACCAGCAGGGCCACTCTCCACGGCGTGGAGGCCTGGAACTGGAATGACATTTATTTCTTCATTTCTTTAATATATCCTGTATACATATTTGCAGACGAGCCGCCTCTCTGGTTAATAACTTGGAGAGTCGTTGAAAGACACACAACACTAAATTACAAGTGCCTAACAACGGTACTTGAGTCACTTAGTTACGTTCCACACGTGGAACATGTGGTTCCCTGCTGTGGACGTTGCTGTAGACGAACCTACGGTACGAATCACAGGCTCGCGGCTCGTGTATTTTACCGTATTGTCTGGACGGTCCGCAGGCAGGTACGATGAAGAAGAGGAGGCCCAGCAGCAGAGCCACGGTGGCGTCGGTGATGCAGCCCGAGTGACCGCTCAAGAGAGTGAAAGAACTTTTTATTTCCAAGTAGATTCCATCTCTATTTCTCCCTTTAACCTCTATTTCGGCAGACGAGACAGTCAACTCTGGATAATGTAAAAAAAAAAAACACGGTATCAATGATTTTCATTAAGTAACTGCATCAAAACAGCAGATTTCCCACTTTCATGTTTGTTGGGGAAACTTTAGAATGTTTTTTCTCAAAGTGTACGGCTCCCTGAAGTCTGCTTCATTATTATCTCTGGTATGTCTAGCAGCTTTTGATGACCTTCCATCAATGATGGTTGTAAATCGGTATGCACGGCACGAAGGCATTTGTAATCACAGACTCTATGCAACCTGTTCATGAGGACTATATACGAGCCATTGGTTACAGATTGTTCATCGAGAGGACTTCAAGACATAACTTATATGTGTGTTCAACCCTGTCTCCTTCTTGCAAGAATAAATGTCCTGATTGATCATTTTACACCCGGTGTCGAGTAGAATTTTTCGAACATAACCTGGTCCTTCGAGCCGGATCTCAAGACCTCCTTTTTCTCTCCAGACCTTGACCAGGTACCGTGCATGGGGGTTGCAGAGGACTCTCGGAGAAAGCCCTCCACCCTATTCTCACATGAGAATAGTTTGGTACATTGAGAGGCCAGGATCAAACCGGAGAGAGGAGGAGTGACGAGATCCTGTTTTTATGAACCGAACCGGTGAAAATCATTTTAGGTAAGATCTTCTTATTGTACAAGTCAGGGGGACGTTAAACGCTTCAGTTCAGGGAACTGGAAAGAGTCTGTACGACTTCAAAATAGCAATTTAGTTCCAGAAGTAACTAAATACAGGTTCAGTTTAACCTTGGTTCAGGGAACCTAAACAGTATAAAATAAAAGCACTCTAGATAAATATAATAAATAAATAAATAATACATGGGATCGAACACTAGTAAAGAGTGTAAAAATTAGACCTTAGAGGGAGATGTCAAATATATGAAGATAAAGAATGAGGGAAGTATTAAACACTTAAAGAGATGGAAAGAAAAATATGGTTTCAATGGGAAGCTGACAGTCTCAAGATGTCAACTTCTGAGTGAACAGATAGAACTAAAACGTAAAGGAAATAAAAAGAGAGAAAGGAAAGAGGTTTTAACTGAAGCAAAGATGTGGTTAAATGAAGCCCAGGGGCGCGGAGGAGGGATAGAGAAGGAGAGACAAAGACGACAAACAGGAAAAGCAAGAAAATGACAGAAAGCAAGAAAATGACAAAAAAGTGTGAAAACAACACGACTAATTCTCCTAATTTGTATCCAAGCGTACATTTTTTGTGAGAATGCAGATGACGAAGTGGTATGCGGGAGGCGCCCCCCTCTATATGTGGCCCCTGCTCCCGGTCCTCCTGCGCCGGTCCTGCCGGTCATCGCGCTTCACGCTCCACCAGCTCCTCCACAGCTCAGCCAAAACACGGGCACAGGAGCTGACCTAGTGTCTCAGGCGCCAGACCTACATGGGTCTGAGGCCCATGACAGAGGCCTGCATGAGACAGATACTGGGGGTCGACTGGGGTCAAATGAGAGGAGATTGGGATCCTCTGGAAAACAATGCTCCTATAGCTTATGCAAGTAATGCTTACAGGGGCCGACTTGCTGCCCTCATAAACAGGATCCAAGAGCACTTTAGAGAACGTGCAGATTGGACCAAGGTCACCGAATGTACTCAAAACAAAGACGAAGCAGTTGTCAACTATTTTCAAAGCTTGAAGGCTGCACAGCGGGATTCCAACTCCACAGCCCTGCGTTGATGCCGGGCCATACGCCCAACAACTAAAAAAGGCTTTTCTAAACGGTCTGCAGCCAGAGATTGCACAATTCATTAAAGTACATCAAGTAGGTTGGCAAACGTGTGCACTCGAAGTAACTAGAGCACACGCCATACATACGCAGTACGAGTAACCATCAAAAGAAAAAAGGGAAACAAAATGCTGAGGCCTATTTCATTCATTCATGAAATATCTGAACCTGTCCGTTCGAATGTGTTTTTCCGAGACAACAAAAAATGCGGAGGCTTCCGTCGACGGGCACGTGGACGGGGGGGGGGGATAGAGAACAATCGTTTCATCGTTAATGACCTATTAAATACAGGTGTGTTGACTTCTTTGACCTGAGGAAGACCATTTGTGGTTGAAACATTATATCAGTTATGTCCACCTGAAATAAAAGCTGTCATTATTTCATGTCCATAACTTGGTCTCTACTTTTCTGTGTCTCTTCATCATCAGGCTACACAGAGCAGGACGGGTTAAATCAAACTTTTTACATCAGAACAGAAAGCAGGAGTCGTGGTAGTTATGAAGCATCATATACTGTGTGTATTAAACTTATTAGAATTAACACAACAGACACACTAGCTGTCAAAACCGTTCTCTGATGTTCTGACTCCAGACCAGCGTTCACAACTGCAGCTGCTGCTTCTTTAAAAGTTAGGGACTAATAAGACGTGTAAAACATCAGCCTATTGCTTTCCTCTTCTCCTGCTCAGGCTTCTGCCATGTGCTTTGAACAGTCATGTGGCTGCAGTAGGATGCCATCTGGTGGTTGTTGGTGCACACTGCAGCTAGGGCAGAACCAGTTGGATAAAGAAAAGAAAAGAAAAGGTCTATTGTGTTGCACAATTTGCATATATTGCTGCACTTTAGCTGCTGACTGAAATGTAGTTTGTCAGTAAATTCCAGTGTTAGTGCTGTTTTTTTTCTCTTTCCTCTCATTAATTAGATTTAATTTGTGACCCTATGCAGGGGCCGACCCTCGGTTGGAATACACTGGACTAAGGCCAGGATCTGACTTGTTCCACCTAAAGCACAACAATATTTGTTGTTGAGGGACGGAAGAAGATGTCAACAGATCTAGACAAGAATTAGTGTTTGTGGTCACTGAACCTCCCTGATCAGAGGCTTTTATTAAGTTAACATCAGACTGATCACTCTCTACCCATCCTCACGCCACCCCACTAACTCTATTTTCACAAACAAAAAAACCCCGTTGATTTCACATTGAAGGGGTTTGGAAATTGACGCCTTTCTTTGTAAACAGACTTTCTGTGAAGGCTACAGCTCTTTTTTGCTGTGAAATTGAAGTGCAAATTAAGGTCAACTGGTCAGACCACACAGTGTGTCAGGACCCAGTGCTGCTGGGTCATGGGAAGGCTGGTGTGAGTCACCAGAGGATTCTGGAAAAAGTGGTGGTTTGGTGCTATATATAACTTTGTTATTAGCTGCTGTTTTTTTTTAAAATTCCTTTAGCATGACATAATACAGACTTCTCTGTCCTGGCTCCCTGTAAAATCAAGAATATAATTTAAAATCCTTCTCCTCACCTACAAAGCCTTAATTGGTGAGGCACCGTCATATCTTAAGGAGCTCATAGTACCATATTACCCCACTAGAGAGCTTATAGTACCATATTACCCCACTAGAGAGCTTATAGTACCATATTACCCCACTAGAGAGCTCATAGTACCATATTACCCCACTAGAGAGCTTATAGTACCATATTACCCAACTAGAGAGCTTATTGTACCATATTACCCCACTAGAGAGCTTATAGTACCACATTACCCCACTAGAGAACTTATAGTACCACATTACCCCACTAGAGAACTTATAGCACCACATTACCCCACTAGAGAACTTATAGTACCATATTACCTCACTAGAGAGCTTATAGTACCATATTACCCCACTAGAGAGTTTATAGTACCATATTACCCTACTAAAGAGCTTATTGTACAATATTACCCCACTAGAGAGCTGTGCTCACTGACTGCAGGGCTACTTGTGGTTCCTAGAGTCTTAAAAAGTAGGATGGGAGCCAGAGCCTTCAGCTATCAAGCTCCTCTTCTATGGAACCAGCTTCCACTTTAAGAGTAGACTTAAGACTTTCCTCTGATAACGCTTATAGTTAGGGCTGGCTCAGGTTTGCCCTGGTCCAGCCCCTAGATATGCTGCTAGAGGCCTAGACTGCTGGGGGACATCTTAGGATACACTGAGCTCCTCTCTCCTCTTCTCTATCTCCGTAGCTGTGCCTATGGTGTATGAATGTTGTATGAATGTTAGCTACACCTGGTGGACAGGTGGCACCTTAGCCATTGTCATCAGTGTGTGAATGGGTGAATGATGTCATGTAATGTTAAAGTAAATGGACCTATACAAGCAGGTCCATTTACCATTCTGTATGAATTCATGCACCATTAATGCACATTACTAACTTTGCTCCTTCTCCAGAGTCTTTGTGCTTTCTCTCCTCACAGGTTTACGTGGATCGTGGTTTTATCTGGACCCTGGTCCTGCCCGACACCTACTGCTCCTGCCCGACACCTACTGCTATTATCATTATTATTATTGTTAGATGCATTGCTATTAGTATTGCCATTACTGCTTATATTATCATTATTATTCTACTACATCCACTGTTGCTGTTATTTTTAGTAGTTGTAACTTTTTCATCAATCCTACTACTCTCATTATGTGAATCATTTCTGTCATATTCTTTGAATGTGTTGTAACTCTGTTATGCTGTTCATTCTGTAAACATGACATCTATTGTACTTCTGTCCATCCTGATAGAGGATCCTCCTCTGTTGCTCTCCTGAAGGTTTCTTCCCTTTTTCGCCCCGTTAAAGTTTTTTTTGGGGGGAGTTTTTCCTGATCTGATGAGAGGTCCCGGGACAGAGGATGTCATATGTGTACAGATTGTAAATCCCTCTGAGGATAATTTGTAATTTGTGATTTTGGGCTATACAAAATAAATTGAATTGAATTGAACTTATAACTTATTGCAGGTTAGTAGTCTACAAAACAGAGTTTACCAGCTTTAAAATGTGGAACAACAGAAAAGATATTTGTCAGTCCACTGATCCAAGAAGATCAGAGCTCCAATCCTGCCAAACATGTGAGTGTGACTATGAAGTAGCACTTGAAGACCTCGACCACACACCCTGCCCTCATTCAGAGGACACAATTGAAATCTGTAAACACCCTACAAAGCCGCTTTTCTTATTTTCTTATTCTCTTATTCTACGAATTTTCTGTTTTTTTCTAATCTCCTAATCAAATGTGCCAAAAGCTTCCCAAAGAATTACGAATGGTTAAAATTCAGCATCAAAAGAATGGCATCATTACGAGGCTTTGATTTGTAGTGGAGCTGCATTGTGGCTGGGCAGTCTGAGTGAATGACAGTCAGTGAATGACTTGGCTAACCGTTTGTAAAGATAAACACAATTTCAGCGCAGATGAGAAATAGCGTTGAAGTGTTATGACAAAAGATAAATGCAAGTCTTTGGAATGGAGCAACTGGAGAAGCATGCTGGGAATTCACCGGAAGACTTGTCTGTGGTACGAAAAGTATAACATTTGATTTTGATAGGTATCTTGAGGCAAAACACAAAACACAAAAAAACCTCAAAGGCACCACACCAAAACATATTTTTTCTTTTTATATATCATATTTACCCATCTGTGCTTCTGCATGTTTGAATCCATTACTGTGACCCAGTGATTCAATCAGAGGATCAGCGGTTCGATCCCTGGCTCTGCTAGTCCATGTCGATGTGTCCTGGGGCAAGACACTTAACCCCAAATTGCTCCCGTAGGCTGTGCCTGTGTGTGAATGGGTGAATGATGACATGTAGTGTTGAAGAGCTTTGAGTGGTCAGAAGACTAGAAAAGTGCTGTAGAAGTACAAGTACATTTACCATGGCATGCTGTGGGTGTTTTGGTTATGTTTTTACAACCACAACTGTTTCAGCCTACAGGTAGTATCTCATTTGAAGATGCAAGGCTTTTTTGATATTGTCAGGAAGTAGAAATTAAATGTTCAAATGAAATTATCAGAAGACTATTTGGTAAGAGATATAGAACTAAATATATCTCGTCTGGCTTTAGAACGCCTTGGGGTTCCCCATGAAGAGCTGGAAAACGTTGCTGGGCAACAAGAGGTCTAGAATACCCTGCTAAGTCTGCCCCCCCCCCTCTTTTACAGGGCGTCTAATACTCTTTAGTGTCTGATCGAAACTCACAGGCTTTCAAGTAACTACAATGTAAACCCATCCACTTCATATTAGACGCTCAGAGAAATTTCTCTGGGAGTGTGATGACAACTAAGTGGTCTTGGTGCCTAAATCTAAGTTTACATTATTATTTTTAGCCCTAATGCATCCCATGCTTGCCAACCCATTTGCTTTTCTTGTCTTGAGTGATGGTCATAATGACCAGTGAAAATACTTCCCTCAAAGCACAATTTGAATGGTATTAAAATAGCCTAACATACATTTTCCGTATGTCTTGGCTAAAAGCCAACAGATATGGATTGAAGGAGAATATTTTGTTGGCTAAAATCATGTTGGGATTTTTGGAGATGATTGCATCTATCATTTTTCAGTAAATGTTGACTTTGCACTTTGGACTTTGCAACGCTCTGGAGTTATTGGAAGTGTTTGCATCACAACCATTTAGTCTAACAACCCTACACAGCCACCACTATAATCTAATTCTACATGGAGGAGGTGCTGGTACTGACAACGTATCTTCACTTCGCTTCTCCTCTGCTTCCTGCTGTATGCTGAGGCTGCCCTGGCACACTCGGTGAAACGCCAGAGGAGTGCAGTGTGACGATGCAGAATGACTGTCGAGGAAACACTGATTAGTGTAGAATGAGTAACGTGCAGAAATGTAGATTTAAGGTTTCAAATGTAAAAGTTGTGAATGAAGCTTCAAACTGTTTGGTACGGGCCTTCTGAAACCAAGCCGGCGAGTATGAGATGAGACCGTTGATGACGTGGCTCCAGCCGGGACCGCCTAATTCTGCTTCCAGCGATCAACGATTGGCCCCAAAAATTCTGATTGGAGCATTTTCTACCGTCAATCCCACACTGTGCAAGAAAAAAACAGTCATTTAGAAGAATAACAATGGCATAACAATTGTGACAGTGATAAAAGTGATACGATATGTATAGTATTAGATCCTCGAGATACAGACCTACTCTTACTTACATTGTGGGTGTTTAAAACAAACAAAGACAAATGAAATAAATAAAAAACAGAGAAAAGTGAAGGTGGGGTGTTGTGTGGAGGTATAGGTGGAAAGTGGATTATGTGTGTGTGTGTGTGTGTGTGTGCGTGTGTGTGCGTGTGTGTGTGTGTGAGTGCATGTGCAAGCGTGCGTGTGTGTGTGGGCAGGCTCCGGCTGACTCCCACCTATTGTTGTGTGAGCTCTGTTTGATTGGCAGGTGGTCGGCCCTGCTGGCTGGGTGCTGGACCTGACTGACCAGTATCATACGGAGGTCTTTATCCCTGCACACTGAGCAGGACACACACTGCTGCTTCTGGACACTACTCTTTAACCCATTTAACACACTTGAACAAAGGCATTGGACCCCCATGTGAACATGTCCCTGCACCATAGAACAACTTGGAATTTAACCAGCTCCTGGGGTCCAAAGTTAGGGCCAGTTGGCCTCTACATATTGTGATGGTATTTGTTCTTTTGAAAGTATTTACAAAAGGGAAATATGTTTTAATTTGAACAAAATGTTCCCTATTAATACAACACAACAGACAAGGTTTTGTCATTGTACGACAGGGTTGCACGACGGAATTTAGTTTGTGGTCCCAATTTGCTACCTAGTAAAGAAAACAAACAACAACAACAACAACAACAACAACAACAACAAAAAAACGATATCAAATCAAATGATTGGATGGGATTATTACTGGCTTGTGACAGCCACAGATACCAGATTATAAGAGACAAATGTAACAAAAATGTTTCTTAAAATGAACCACCCTAGCTTTAACAACAGAATAGTAACACACATTTCCCTGATCAGAATCAACTCTCTTTCTTTTATTTTAGGTGTTGTTTTGGTTAGATTAAGGTCAGTTTTTTTTATCTTTCGAATCTATAATCTTATATTATATAATCTATATTAGATTATATGAATCCATTCTCGTCTTTCCGTCCGTTATGTTTGTTTTGAAATGAGCCTGTGATTGTGTGTTTGTCCGTCAAAACAGACACACATCTTAGTTAGCTAGTTAGCTGACACAAACACAAACAGCTGCAGGGTATGTGAATAACAGCTCCTGACAAGACGTAAACATGGACCCAAGATGTTGCCTGGCAACGCAATTCTGAGAAAACAGAGACATGAGGAAACTAACGGGACGTCACAGAGACAGTCTAAAGTGAATCATTTAACTCTCCACAATTGAAACTTGAGAAATATCTAAGCAAAAGCACTTTTCAAAGCTCAAAGTAGTGTACCAAATAAGCAACACATTTAAACACGGACAAATAGACGATAAAAAGTCAATACATTTGCGGCACATGAAATAAAAGTAAAGAGCTGAAAGATGCTAATATGCTCCAAATAACTAAAGGGAACTACAGAGTCAATGTGAGGGACGTCCCTTTCACCTCACACATAGATAGTGACATGTCCCATTAATGTACGTCTTCTCCACAGTCTTTGTGCTTTTATCCTCGCTAATGATATAGTTACTCTAGATGGAATATTCCTGGACTCCAACATCATCATAAAGAGTCTCAGAGTTATCTTTGATCGGGGTATTTATCTTTAAAGTGCCCTTTTCACCTATGTAACATTGAAAAAATCAGGCATATCTTGTCTCAAAACGATGTAGAAATATTTGACTAGATTACTGCAGTTCCTTCTTCAGGCTACTCTAATAAGTCTCTGAAGACTCTCCAGTTGATCCAGAATGCTAGAATGAATGTATATTACTTGGTTCCCCCCGGAGGCCCTGTGCAGGTTCCCATGGATCGTGGTTCTACCTGGACCGTGGTCCCGCCTTTTGCCATGGCCCTGTCTGAATCCCACTGCTACTATCATTATTATTATTAGTCAACATTATATTATTATTATATTATATCCACTGCTGATGTTATTATTAGTATTCATCATGCTATTATTAGTGCTGCTACTGCTATTACTACTCTCATTTTCTGAATAATTTCTTTCATATGCATTGAATGTGTTGTTTCTTTATATACCAAGAACACATCTTGCTATTTTAATAACTAACACACACAATGATGAAATAAGCAATTCCATTATGTACAGCCGCAGAGAGAAGGAATCATAGGCCCAGTTCACATTGTAGCTTAAACTCTGGAGTCATTTTTGACTTTTGAGTGTGATGAAGGTCCCCTCAGATCTGGACCCTTCTCCCTCCACCCTCCTCTTCCCTCCCCTTTTCTCAGCTGAATAACCACTAAAGGTAAATTAGATCACAATGACCCTGCACCATCCATACAAAACATGATTAGACATGCAACCCTCTGCCTAATGAGCTGAAAAACTGCTGTGTAAGTGTGTGCGTGTGTGTGTGTGTGCGTGTGTGCGTGTGTGTGTGTGTGTGTGAGTGTGTGTGTGAGTGTGAGTGTGAAATGTCTGTATTTTGCTCCTTTAGTCACAGCTCTGTGTGGTATGGTCTAGTGACCATGTAAACACTCACACACACATCAGAAGCCCTGTGTTGTTTCATGTAAGTGATGTGTCATCTACATACATGAACTGACAGAACCACCACCGCAGTCTGCCTTAGTTTAGTTCTACACAACCAGCAGACACAGATCCACATTAGCATTCCCTTGGAGTTGTGTTTGTGTGCATCTGATGAGGCTCAAAAAGCCTAGAATGAAAAGTTGTTTTTTTGATGCAATTTTATGAATTTAAAATAGTGTCATAACTAAATTATAATTCGGTGAATAAATCGGTTGAGAGACTGATCTAAAAAAAAAAAAAAAAAAAGAATAGTGACGGCGCTCTGAGTTCCCTCTCACCCCTTACAAAAGGGGAGGGTTTAGTCCTTCCTCTGCTCCTTTCTAAATGCAGGTATTTTAAATCAAGTTGGGTTGAAAGAAAGAGACAGAGGCTACATTCACATTTACCATTACCATTTAGTTACATAAAATACAACGAAGTATTGTTGTACTTTCTATAATAAAAGGTCTTGTCTCTATTTTCTGAGGAGGCGGAATCCTTCAACATCTGCAGGACAATTCTGAGGATGTTTTATGAGTCAGCGGTGGCCAGTGCTGTCCTGTTTGCTGTTGTGTGCTGGGGAGGCACGCTGAGGGTAGTGGAGGCCAACAGACTCAGCAAACTGATCCCGGGTCCAGAGACATTGTAGGGGTGGAGCTGGACTCACTGACGGCTGTTTCAAATAGAAAGACGCAGTCCAAGCTACGTATCATCTTGGACAATGTCTCCCACCCACTCCATGACATGCTGGTCAAACACAGGACCACATTCAGTGCTAGACTAATTCCACCAGGATGCACCACAGAGTGCCACAGGAAGTCATTACTGCCTGTGGCCATCAAACCTTTCAACTCCTCCCTCAGAGTGACAGGCCCTCAGACTCCTTTCACCCCATCATTTCTGACTGCTCTTTGTAAAATAATGTTTAAACTGTACGAAACTTGTACAATAATCCAACAGTGCAATACTTCCATTAATACTGCATTACAAGTTTTTATATATATATGTATATATATATATATATATATACATATATATATATATGTATATATATATATATATAGTAGCATTATGTACATCATTTTGTTTTTATTTTACAGTCTTTTATGTATATGTTACATAGTCCTTCATTTCTATTTAGTTTTTATATTTCTTAATAAGAGCAACTGTAACGTACTAATTTGCCCCAGGGCATAAAGTGTTCTGATTCTAATTCTCAGTCTGATTTTCTCAGTTTCGTTGTTGTCTGTTCTGAAACTCGTAGCTCTGCCGGGTGGCTGGACGTCTCTGTTGTACTGGAGAGTGGCATTTATGTTTTGTTCATTTACAGTTTTGTTGTGATCTTCACAATAGTTGTGCAGAACAAAATGAGCATGGATACCAAAAGTTAAGTCCTATGTTTTATGTCCACTGCCCTCCTCAAAGCTGCAAACCGTACCTTTAATCTGCTAGCCTAGACAACAAAGTAATTTATTCCTGTAATCCATATTAATTAAACCACATGTAGTCGCACGGTAATCTCGGTTTATCTCGTTTGTTTGATTCCGGAGAATTGTCATGTGATAGGAAGCAGGGAGGGACACGTCTTGACTAATAAGACAAATCAAGAAGTGAACATGGGTGTCAGAGACAGAAAGAGACAGAAAGAGAGAGAGAGAGAGAGAGAGAGAGAGAGAGAGAGAGAGACAGCGAGAGAAAGAGAAAGAGAAAGAGAGAGCTCTAAAAACTCCCTTTTGTACCCTGAAAGTTGAATAAACCTGCATACCTTTACGAGGACCTAAAGAGGACTATACCAACTTTAACATATTTACACCACACATCCAAAATCAGGAGTTAAAAACTTTGAAAGTCTGAACTCTGAGAGGACACTCTGAACGAATACTCATAAAGTGACCCTAAGTAACCCTAACTCGAGGACTGCTTCTCCACTGCTGAAACTAAACTAACAGCTGGAAATAACCCTGAGTGAATACTGCTGGTGTCGGGCACTTCTTCATCCAAAAAGTGAACCATATAAACATTGTCCTTAAAAATCTTATTTTAAAATGAGATATTTACTAAGAGTTGGATACATGAAACATTAGACTTGGCTGTAAAATCAAGAAACCCTGAGGTGTGAAGAGAGTCCCATTTTGCTACACAACAAAACAAAACAAAAGAAATGTCATATGTGGAGGGTGGAGGATGAGTTAAGGAGTCTCCCAGCCTGAGGAAAGAAGCTGTTCTGAAGTCTCTGTGGTTCATCAGCTGATACTTCTGTATCTCTCCAGACGGCAGCAGGGTGAACAGGTAGTAGCTATGGTGGGTTTTGTCTTTTAATATCCCCTTAGCTCTTCTCAGGCTCCTCTCCTCACCAATATCCCAATGCTCAGTAGATGGGTACCAATGATGTTCTGGAAGGTTTTAATCACCCGCTGTAGAGCCCTCCTCTCCTGTGCCATACACATCCCATGTTTGTAATGTTTCCAGTCAGGATGCTTTCTATTGCTCCTCTGAAAAGTTGACAAGAACTTGGCACATGCATTTTACCTTCTTAAGTATCCTTAAGAAACACGGCCGTTTTGAGCTTTCTTCACCAGGATGGAGATGTGTGAGGACAACATCAGGTTGTTTGTGATGCTGATTCCCAGGAACTTAAAGCTGCTAACTTGCGCCACCTCAGCTCCATTGATGTAAACAGGGGTGTGTGTCTTCCCCCTGCTTTTTTCTAAAATCAACAATCTTGATTAAAACTTGGTTTTACTTTGAAGCATATTTTGCTGTTTTATTTCCCTATGGAAATCTATTGTCATCATCTCTTTTCCTTTTCTTTCCTCTTCTTCTTCTCCTTTCAGCCAACCTCCTATATTTCCCCTCTCCTCCTCCTTTTTTCCTCAGCAGTAATGAACTGCCTGTCTTGCCCCTGTGAATCTGTTCAGAGAGTTTGTGAATGATAGACTAACCCCTTTCGGAATTATAGACTCCGAGGGGTCACCCTGTGTCCCCAGGGGCCCATTGTTATTGCCCCGCTCACAGCCTCTCTCAGCTGCACTTGACAGCCCATTGGTGTGTGTATGTTTGTGTGTGTCTGCCCTGTGTTTCCTCTCAGGTAGAAGAAGCCAGCAGATCCCGCCCTGCATGCCTCACTGCCTCTTTTATAGTCTCCCTCTCTGACTGAAAGAAGCCTGGATACTTAAATCCAACCGCTACCCTCTCCCACTAACTTCCCTTCTCACCACATTTTCCAGGGAAGTGAGCAGCACAGTCACACAGAGTGTGACTGGGAGCTACTGGAAAGAAGAAAAGAAAGAAAATAACAGAGTGAGTGTGAAATAAAAGAATACGATTTAATGAACCTTTAAATATCTGTTGGGTAATTGGATGAATATTACAGCTGATTGGAATACAAAAAGGTAAACATAATGAAGATAACCAAAGCAATAGCTTCAAACTACTTGCAGGAATATACACCGACAAAATGCAAATGCATACCTTATCCAAATTTGTTCCATTTCAGTATTGTTGTGAAGTCAAACGAGTATTGTTTCCTGTTCACTTCCTTTGATGATATTATCCAGGAAAGATGAAAGTCCAGGAATTGAGATTGTTTGTTTCAACAGCCAGCCACAGGGCTGAACCATGTCCAACTCTTCAAGAATAGAGAAGTAATGGTGTGAATGATCATAACACTCTGCATGTCCCAGATCAACAATGCAAATACCGCAGCTTGGTCAGGGCTCCTAAACATCCAAAACACTCTAGTGTCAGTTTTGGTTATGTCAGGGATGAAGTGTCAGTTTCCACTTGTCACATGCATAGTGTCTTGTCAGGTTTAAGAAAAGAGCATGGTTGACATTAAGTTGACTGACCAAGGACTCCCTTGACTAGGGCGACTGTGGCTCAGTGATAGAGCAGGGTCGTCCTTCAATCAGAGGATCAGTGGTTCAATCCCCCCGGTACTAAATAGATTGTACTTGATTAGCGCTTTTCTAGTCATCCGACCACTCAGAAGCACTTTAACACTACTTGTCATCATTCACATACTGATGGCAGGGGCTACCATGCAAGGTGCCACCTGCCCACCAGGAATGACTGACATTCACACACCGTAGGCACAGCTACGGGAGCAATTTGGGGTTAAGTGTCTTAACACGTTGACATGTACTAGCAGAGCTGGGGATCAAACCGCCGATCCTCTGATTGAAGGAATACACTGCTCTACCACTGAAACACAGTCGCCCACAGTCATTAGTCCATGTCAATGTGTCCTTGGACAAGACACTTCACCCCAGATTGCTACCATATGCTGATTAGTTAGTCCTGATGGGCAGGTAACACCTTGCATGATAGCCCCTCCCATCAGGGTATGAATGGGTGAATGATGTCATGTAGTGTTAAAGCGCTTTGAGTGGTCGGAAGACTAGAAAAGCGCGATACAAGTACAGTCTATATACCATTTACTATTAAGTGACTAACGACTCACCAGACTGGCAATGACTATCGACTCGACTGATGTGCCATAATGTTAACCTTTACTTTCCTACCTGCCCTGTGTGGCTCTCATACTTAAAACAACCTCAGTTACTCTGTGCAAACAAACAGGGGTCTTTCAGCCCTCCATGCCTCACTGTTCGTTCCCCATGGTAAACAAGAAGCCAATGTTGATTTATTTGTCACATAACTTGCGTACTTCGGTCGTGGTACTTTTATATTTTGACCCAAACTTAGATCTTTTCCTGAACATAACCAAGTAGTTTTGTGGCCTAAATGGTTGTTTCCTGTGAAAACGTTTATTTCGAAAAGACCGTATGGTGGTAACAAGCGGAAATTGACACGTGTTGCTGGCTTTTGTCGGAACACAGACAAAAGTGAGGAGTAATATATCATACGTTGTATGAGGATACGCTGCATACCTACATTGGGAGCGGGTCCTCTTCATGGATTCCGCCATGTTGCAGAGCCAACCCTAACCCACAGTAGCCCAGAACAGACAAAGGGGACCATGACAGAGTCTCATCATTCACACCGGTTTCTAAAGTCACTTAGAGTGAACCTGCCCACACCGAACCATTGACATCATTTCAGTTGGGGATGAGACAGGCAGATATAGTGTAGAAAGAGTTTGTGGCAATAGTTTTAGAGTTTTGAGATGGAAAGATCAGCATAGACTTACATAATTAAATACTACATGCCATTTTCTGTATGTCGCTCCTCGTCACTCATGATTAGATAATCAAGAGCAAGCCCTACAAACATGCTCATCCAACTCTAGAAAAAAAGGATAGAAAAGGAATGGAGGAGAAAAATAAATGAAACAGTTTGAGGGATTAAAGGTGTAGTAGTTTGGATGAGAAAGAAGTGCAAAGAAGAAAATAGTTCAAATGTTTTCACTAATCAACCACCTCTCCTTCACCAGACTCCCATGCCTTTTAACCAGGAGTTAATTAGCCTTTTCATTTTCCATGAATGACTTAATTGATTAACGAGAAATGTTAATGCTTTATCTGTAAACAGCCTCTCATTTGCTTTCAGTACCCTCCTCTTCACCCCTTCTGTCATCCCTCTCACATTATAGTCCAGAAGAGTTTTCCAACACATTAAGCTCTGAACTCAGATAAAGAAAGGCAAGGCTTGTTCAGAATTTCTCAGGGTGTTTTAATTAAAACCCAAGAAAGGAGCCTGGGTACTTATCGCTGGCACTCTTTTTCTACCTCTCACATCACTCTACTTTGGTCTTTCCCCTTACACCAGCTACACTCCTCCTGATCCACTTCTCCCATCATCCTTTCTTAAGAGTGGCAGAAGGAATGGCCCTATCCCTCCTTCAGGGATCCCTTGTGGCCTGTCAGCTCTCACAATAGGAGCCATTAAACACAATGAGAGTGAAAGACGGTGCTCTAATTTAAATCCCCTCCTCCTCTACCTCTTTACATCATTATGGCATTAGAAACTGATAGAGAAGGGTGAGAAGAGAAAGAGATGGATGAATGTGGGACTTCAAAGTCCCGCAGCAGCGGCAGCACTTGAGGGGAATAATCAGCCAGGCACTCTGGTGGCAGAGGCTTGTATGTATAGATCTCTGCGTGGCTTAGCAGGGCTTCTGTGGCCTAATATAAAAACCTTCATCAAACTCAACCCATTTTCACTTCCAATGCATCAAATACCGCAGCTTGGTCAGTTTGCTCCTCAGCATGTAGGCTTGTTTGAGTTGAGCTGCGGCCACAAAAGTACACAAGAGTAGCCGACTGCAGCTGCGGGAGGCTTTAAAAAGCGCGCCTGAAGTTGAACAGCTTGGAGTTGGTTTGACTTCAGTTGTCTCGACTGGATGCGATAAAAATCCCACTATTCGACTGGATGCGATAGAAATCTCACTATTATTGTATGGAAATGGACACGATGAACACTGTCTGTGGCAGTGTCAGTATATATTTTCAAGTATTCTACTTCACTTTTACAAGATCATGTAAATTCGCGCAAGAAAATTTGACACCATGTTTTTTCTTTCTCCAAAAAGTAAAAAAACACTTAAATACAGATATAGAAAAAAAACAAGACAGAAATGCAGATAAACAATACATAAATAAAATCATGAATATAAAAAATAAAACAATACACAGCAGCAGCGGTAAATGGACCTGGATTTGTATCGCGCTTTTCTAGTCTTCCGACCACTCAAAGCGCTTTAACACTACATGACATCATTCACACACTGATGGGAGGGGCTAAGGTGCCACCTGCCCATCAGGAGTATCTACCATTCACACACCGTAGGCACAACTACGGGAGACATTTGGGGTTAAGTGTCTTGCCCACAGACACATCAACATGGTCTAGCGGTCTATCGAACCGCCGATCCTCTGATTGAAGGACGACCCTGCTCTACCATTGAGACACAGTCGACTTAACCATTGTTAACGTCGACCACTCGCTTTTCTTAAACCTAACTAAGTGGTTTTGTTGCCGAAACCGTTCTATATTTAAAGCACATACAATCCCACTGCTGCCACAGGCGCCAACTTAACACCAGGCAATCTATTTACACTTAGTTTTAGCATAATTAGTGACCAAAGACCAGGATGTACTTATATCAACAAACAATTAGACCTCTTTTTTTCATTACCATTTACTGTGCTTCCAACAACATGTGATTAGCAAACAGATAGAAAACCATCACCGGACAATTAATCATGAACAAACAACGATTTTTGAACAACAAAGAGTTAAACTATTGCGGCACGTAAATGGGCTACGGATCCCCGTGACTCAAAGCTTATGCTTGCGCTAACCAAACTGGTAGCAGCAGTGATCTTCAATACAAAGTCTCCCAGTTATTGGAAAGATCACCACTCTTACCGGCTGCCTCTCCGGACTTGTAGATTTGTCAGTTCTGC
The DNA here is from genome assembly GCA_016806645.1 of Ophiodon elongatus. Taxonomy (NCBI): domain Eukaryota; kingdom Metazoa; phylum Chordata; class Actinopteri; order Perciformes; family Hexagrammidae; genus Ophiodon; species Ophiodon elongatus. The sequence continues at coordinate 311,524 of JACSYO010000917.1, read as the reverse complement.
ACAGTCTTATTAAACGTAATAAACGTAAATTCAGTAAGATTGTAATACACGTCGGTGGTAATGACTCCCGAATTGACCACTAAAGGTCACTAAAGTTAACGTGGAATCGGTGTGTACATACACCAAAACAATGTCGGACTCCGTAGTTTTCTCTGGCCCTCTCCCAAATTTGGACAATGATGAGATGTATAGCCGCATGTCATCATTCAACCGCTGGTTGTCGAGGTGGTTTCCAGCAAATAATGTGGGCTTCGTTGATAATTGGGAGACTTTCTGGGGAAAACCTGGTCTGATTAGGAGTGATGGCATTCATCCCAATTTGGATGGTTCAGATGTCATTTCTGCAAATCTGACCAAGATTATTTGCGGACATAATCCATGACAACCCAGAGTTCAGACCAGGAAGCAGAGTTGTAGTCTTACATCCTTCTCTGCACTTCCATTAGAGCAGTTACCCATCCAAAACTCTATAGAGACTGTATGAGAGTTATACAAAATAACCTCATAAAAGTTAACACCACCAACGCAACAGTACAACAAAATAGGAGAATTAAATGTGGACTCTTACATATCAGATCTCTGTCATCTAAAGCTGTATTAGTAAATTATTTAATATCAGACAATCATATTGATTTATTTTGTGTTACTGAAACCTGGCTGTGTAATGGAGAATATGTCAGCCTAAATGAATCAACTCACCCAAGTCACCGGCCGAGGAGGTGGAGTAGCAGCTATCTTTGACTCAAGCCTAATAATAAACCCTGAACCTAAATTAAACTACAACTCATTTGAAAGCCTTGTTCTTAGTCTTTCACATCCAGCCTGGAAAACAATACAGCAAATTCTATTTGTTATAGTGTACCGGGCCCCAGGTCCGTATTCTGAATTTCTATCTGAATTTTCAGAGTTTTCTTCAAGTTTAGTCCTTAAAAGAGATAAAGTTATTATTGTCGGTGATTTTAATATTCATGTGGATGTTGATAATGATAGCTTTAGTACTGCAGTTATCTCATTATTAGATTCAATTGGCTTCTGTCAGAGTGTACAGAAACCGACTCACTGTTTTAACCACACCCTCAACCTTGTTCTTGCATATGACGTTAGAATAGAACATTTAGTAGTTTTTCCACAGAACCCTCTTTTATCAGACCATTACCTGATAACTTTCAAGTTTCTACATCAGATGTCTATCTGAAAGTACTGGAGCTAAATTTAAAGAAGCGATTCCATCTGTATTTAATTCAATACCATGTCTCAATATAACAGAAGACTCCTGTGCTAACTTTAGTTCGTCCCAGATTGATCATCTTGTCGATAGTGCTACAGGCTCACTGAGAATGAATCGAGACTCTATAGCCCCTTTAAAAAAGAAGATAATAAAACAAAGGAAGTTCGGTCCATGGTATAACCCTCAAACCCGCAAATTCAAGCAAGCATCGCGAAAGCTTGAAAGGATATGGCGTTCCACCAATTTAAAAGAATCTCGGTTAGTTTGGCAAGATAGTCTTAAAACATATAAGAAGGCCCTCCGTAATGCCAGAGTAGCCTAGTACTCATCAATAATAGAGAAAAATAAGAACAACCCCAGGTTTCTCTTCAGCACTGTAGCCAGGCTGACACAGAGTCACAGCTCTGTTGAGCCGTGTATTCCTAGACCTTAGTAGTAATGACTTCATGAAGATCCTAACTATTAGAGACAAGATTAATAATATCTTGCCCTCAACCAGTACTAATCTATCCTTGGAAACAGCTATAAATCCTGATATATGTTTGGATGGCTTCTCTCCCATCGACCTTCTAAACCTTCTACCTGTCTTTTGGACCCCGTCCCGACGAGGCTGCTTAAAGAAGTTTTATCTTTGATTGGCACCTCTCTGCTGGATATTATCAATCTGTCTTTACTAACAGGCCATGTACCACAGTCCTTCAAAGTAGCTGTAATTAAGCCTCTTCTTAAGAAGCCCACTCTTGATCCAGAGGTGTTGGCTAACTATAGACCGATCTCTAACCTTCCCTTCCTCTCTAAGATCCTTGAGAAAGTAGTCGCAAATCAGTTGTGTGTCTTTCTACAAACCCATAGTTTATTTGAGGATTTTCAGGATTTAGAAAACACCATAGCACAGAGACAGCACTAGTGAAAATTACTAATGACTTTCTAATTACATCAGATATCCTATTACAGAGACTAGAACACCAACGTCAGTCATGGAGTTCCACAAGGTTCTGTGCTTGGACCAATTTTATTCACCTCGTATATGCTTCCTTTAGGCAATATTATCAGAAAATACTCCATAAACTTTCATTGTTATGCAGATGATACTCAATTATATCTATCATTCAAGCCAGACGAAACCAACCAGCTCGCTAAATTTCAAGCATGTCTTAAAGATATAAAAACCTGGATGACCTTAAACTTCCTAATGTTAAACTCAGACAAAACTGAAGTTATTTTACAAGTCCCAGAACACCTCCGAAATCAATTATCTAATGATATAGTTTCTATTGATGGCATTGCCCTGGCATCCAGCACCATCGTAAAGAATCTCTGAGTTATCTTTGATCAGGACTTGTCCTTTAACTCTCACGTAAAACAAATCTCAAGGAAGCCTTTTTTCACCTAGGGTAACATTTAAAAAATCAGACACATCCTGTCTCAAAGCGATGCAGAAAAAGTAGTTCACGCATTTGTTACTTCTAGACTAGACTACTGCAATTCCTTATTATCAGGCTGCTGTCATAAGTCTCTTAGATCTCTCCAGTTGATACAGAATGCTGCAGCGCGTGCTCTAACAAAAACTAAGAAAAGAGATCATATTACTCCTGTATTAGCACTGGCTCCCTGTAAAATCCAGAATCGAATTTAAAATCCTCCTCACCTACAAAGCCTTAATTGGTGAGGCACCATCATATCTTAAGGAGCTTATAGTACCATATTATCCCACTAGAGAGCTGTGCTCACTGACTGCAGGACCACTTGTGGTTCCTAGAGTCTTTAAAAGTAGGATGGGAGCCAGAGCCTTCAGCTATCTCCTCTTCTATGGAACCAGCTTCCACTTTCAGTCCGGGGGGCAGACACAGTCACCACATTTAAGAGTAGACTTAAGACTTTCCTCTTTGATAGCGCTTATAGTTAGGGCTGGCTCAGGTTTGCCCTGGTCCAGCCCCTAGATATGCTGCTCTAGGCCTAGACTGCTGGGGGACATCTTAGGATACACTGAGCTCCTCTCTCCCCTTCTCTCTCTCCTTCTGTATGAATTCATGTCTCATCGATGTACATTACTAACTCTACTTCTTCCCCGGGGTTTTTCTACTCTCTCGCCTCACAGGTTTCCATGGATCGTGATTGCATCTGGACCCTGGTCCTGCATCCTGCATCCTGCATCCTGCCTACTGCCTCCTGGTTCCTGGTTCCTGGTTCCTGCCTCCTACTGTGACCCTGCTGACGCCCACCCTTTTCTATTTTCCTTCTTTATGAATTCATGCACCATTAATGCACATTACTAACTCTGCTCCATCCCCGGAGTCTTTGTGGCTTCTCGCCTCACAGGTTTCTATGGATCGTGGCTGCGTCTAGACCCTGGTCCTGCATCCTGCTGTGGTCCTGCCCGACACTTACTGCTATTATCATTATTTCTAGTTGCATTGCAATTAGTGTGGTCAATCCCATTACTGTTTTTATTATCATTATTATTCTACTATATCCACTGTTGCTGTTATTTCTGGTAGTTGTAACTTTTTCATCATGCCTACTACTCTCATTATATGAATCATTTCTGTCATATTCATTGAATGTGTTGTAACTCTGTTATGCTGTTCATTCTGTACACATGACATCTATTGTACTTCTGTCCATCCTGGGAGAGGGATCCTCCTCTGTTGCTCTCCCGAAGGTTTCCTCCCTTTTTCTCTCCATTAAAAGTTTTTTTGGGGGGAGTTTTTCCTGAACTGATGTGAGGTCCCGGGACAGAGGATGTACAGATTGTAAAGCCCTCTGAGGCAAATTCGTAATTTGTAATTTTGGGCTATACAAAATACATTGAATTGAATTGAATTGAAGTCCTTTGTCTGATACAATTAGAAGGTCATTAGTAATGTTCACCAGTGCTGTGCTATGATGCTTTCTAAATCCTGACTGAAAATCCTCAAATAAACTATTGTTTATTGTTTATTTGAAGGACTGTGGTACATGGCCTGTTAGTGAAGACAGATTGATCGTTGTATCTATTAAAGAGATGCTAACTAACAGTAAAACTTCTCAAGCAGCCTAGTCGGGATGGTTTCTAAGAGACAGGTAGATGGCAGATGTAGAAATTGTGAAAGTCAATTGGTAAAGGTCTATAGGAGAAAAGCAGTCTAAATATATGTCAGGTTTTACAACTATTTCTAAGGTTTCTGTATTTAAGGATAAATCGGCATCAAGTTGATACTACTGAGGTCTATAGGAATACACGACTCAACAGAGCTGTGACTCTCTGTCAGCCTGGCTACAGTGCTGAAGAGAAACCTGGGGTTGTTCTTATTTTTCTCTATTATTGATGAGTAATAGGCTGCTCAAACATTACGGAGGGCCTTCTTATATGTTTTAAGACTGTCTCGCCAGACTAGCCGAGATTCTTCTAACCTGGTCGAACGCCATATCCTTTCAAATTATGTGATGTTTGCTTCAATTACCAGGTTTTAGGGTTATATCATTGGGCCATCTTCCTTTGTATTATTTTCTTTTTTTTTAGAAGTGCTACAGGCTCACCATCATTCGCAGTGAGCCTGTAGTACTTTTGACAAAATTATCAATTTGTGAATCTGAAATGTGAATGTGTATGGGTAAGTCTCCTGGATAATTTAACAATGCTACGATATATATTACCGTCTAAATATTATTTAAAAGTTGTCGAGAAATTTCATTTAGTCGGCTAATGCTGTCTACTTGAAAGTTTATGTAATTTCACGTCAACGACTTCATTGAAAACAAACTGGATGCCGTAAAGTAAAAAATCCTACTGAAAGGTTGAGTTAAGTGTTGACAAATGAATTTTGAACTGGGCTTTGCTGAAATGTGTTGTGGATTAGACTTAAGATGTTTAACAAATCTCCCTTTTCATGTGCTCCTCCCTCTCTGGGGAAACAGAGAGGAGAGAATTAGGTCCAAATGGAATTAGTCACGTAGGATTCCTCTTCATTCCTTTCTTACTCTTTTCCATGAGAAAAGCATCAATTATCTCAAGTCAAAAACATGGACAAATGGATTGATGGGAGAAAGGGAAGGATAGAAGAACGAGGGTTCTTACGTATATGATGGGAATGATAATTTGAGGAGAATGTTGCACTATCAGACATATGGTGAAGTGGAGCAGGCTGGTTCAGCAAGAGGGCTTTTCATGATCTGCACTCTATCACAGGGATTAGAGATGTAGGGAGGGCAGGCCACACATAATACACACACTACTTTCTCTCACTCTCCCTCTCCCTCTCTTTCACAAACACAAACACACACACACACACACACACACTCACACACATACACACACACACACACACACAATCATAATCTTTAGTCAATCCTTTCTACAGCATACAAACATAAACATATGCATGGACATGTTACACAGCTGACTTATACAGAGAAAGTATAAGTATATATATTTCACCAGGATTTACAATTGGGGATTTTTTCATCCTCTATATTGTGCTAATAATAGTATATTGTCATTTTAGAGCCTAACTAAGAAACCACATCCACATTTCTCAATTGAAAGTCAATATTGCAAATCATGGTCTAAACGTGAACGCTTAATCAACGTCTTCAAATAGTCGGTGAAAAAACGTTCCCTTTTGAACCAATTTCGTCTTTTAACCCTCTTAACCATTTTAAAGTTCTTTTAAACATAGTAATAGTAGTCATAGTCATAGTAACACATCAACAGTTACCACTTACAGGACAAAGAAGAACATGTGACACAGGCAACAATTCCAGGCAACTCCCCATTCAAACTGTGTACAATCCCACTCACTTTCCGTTGTGTATATTTTACATGTGACATGGCTTAAAAACTCAAATTTATAACGTTGGGCTACAGCGACAGCCCATGAAGACAGTCTCCAACATTAACTTGCACATGTTTATGATTACTGTTGTAACATGCTAACGCTACAAGCTAGCAGCCTTGCCTTCATCGTTAGCAGTATAAAATGATACTGATGGTGCTAATTTCAGTTTGCATTATTGGAATAAAGTAGTTCAAGTACTTACAAAGTGTGTAGTTAGTGTGAAGCCTCGCGTTTATTAGGTCAGCTCTTTCACTTCGCTCCGCAAGTCCGGTGCGGAGTCTCCGGAGCTACCTTCAAAATTGTAGAAGCAGTTTGAGCCAAAGTACCTGCACATGCATGTTCACTTATGTTAGAACAATGTACAGACTTATAATGTACCCTGCTCTCGTTATGATGTCCTGAGAGCTTCTTGTTGGCAACACATCGTTTATAGTTCCATATTCATGACATTTTATATGAAACATTAAAAGTGTTCAACTGACATCTTCGTGGAGACCACATTTCACCGACTAGTGTATGACTTTGGAGAAATACCTTCACAGTAACAAATATCATCTCTCTTTCAACCTACAACTGAACGAAATCATCAACATTTTCAAACATATTGGTGTTTTCTGACACGTTGATGTTGTAACCGTATTTTAGCTGGTTGAAAAGACGGCAAGAGTAGGTCGTAGACGTTCAGACCGAATATCACCCAGTTTTCAACTAAAAATCAACGTTGAAATCTAAGTTGGTGCTCACTGGGAGAGGTCAAATTTCTTCTATGTAGCTGTAGGTATGTGACGATTGACAGTTAGAAAGCTTTATTAATCCCCAGTGGGGAAACTCATTCGCCACCAAATAAACTCATACAGACAACAAACAATAGACATAGCTCTCACAGCACACAGCAAATACAAAAAACAGTACAATGAATAAAAAACACCATAAAAACCCAAATGAGACACGATTAACAGCAGAAATGTACTACATCTAAAAAAACATTTAAAAGTGTTCATTCAAAAATCTGACCTCTGCTGGAACAAAATACCTTCTGAGTGTTCAGTAGAACACTGAGGCATCCCTGAGCTTCTGAGTCTATTGAAAACACAGTGTGATGATGGCCTTCAAAATACACAACTGTTTTTTAAGTTTGCCTTTGTATATTTATTGTGGTTCAATATTGGAGATTTTTAAGATATTATTGGGTTTCAGATCCTCTGTTCACCAAACTAATCTTACTCGGTGACTCATCAGACATCCCTCTTGCCAAAAGAAATGAGATACGGTTTCTCAGCCACGATTGGTGGTAATAAATGTATTGCTCTATTATGGAAAGGTGCTTCCGCCTGTCTCCATGTGGCTTAAAGGAATTTCCTCGTACATGGCATCAGAAACAATTATGTTCAATCTCAAAATAAAACCACATCTCTTTGATAAATGCTGGTCTGGTTTTAAGAACTACTTGGGAAATGTGACAGAGTCTGTTGTGGGTTTTCTGACAAATGTGCAATTGTGTAGAAATGAGTAGTTGAATTTCTATGTATTAATGTGTGTACATCTAGTGTTTATTTCACCAAATGTATCCCCTTTTCTTTGTGTTCTCTCTTCTCCTCTGATACCATTGCTTTTATAATAGTCCTTGTAGGGGGAGAGAGGGACTGGTCTTGTGGGATAACTTTATCATTACTTTATTTTGTTTTTATGTTGTTCTGTAACATGAAACGTGATTTTGCCAGACCATGTTAGGATTTGCAGTAGCGCATCATCAAACTTTAAGTAACTACTGTAGGAGGGATTTTGATGCTTGTCTGCATGCATGCATTTTAGTTTTAATGGAGATTGTTTTTGTGAACTTTTCCGTGTGTGTAGGCTTCATATATTGAAGTGAGTTGTACGGTTTAATAAACATTGGCATCGATTCATCTATTTGTTAGAAAGAAAAATCCTTAAAATGTGTTATTTCAATATTCAGCATCAGTCCACATTTGTGGATTTAAGTAAGGTTGCCTGCCTTGTGTGTCAATAATTGTGAGGATCGCACTGATGGGCTATTATGGATCTCAAGGACACATTCCTACATGATGGGTTTTACATTTGATGGGTTGGATACTACTGCCCAACTACGTCCACTCAAACTGATTAAATCTACAAAATGAGAGCCTATTAATGTGTCAAAATAATGTTTTGGTGTATTTTTTGTAAACATTTAAATTTCTGCCCTGTGACTGAGATATCCATCAAATCAGGCAGCAGTTATCATTTCCAAAATAAAAGACTGCAGGTGTGAATGCTCCTTTTTGCACTGATGGTGGCTACACACAACATGCCGTTTCCCAGTGAATTAACAACATAAAATATTTCTCTGACTTTTGCCTCATTTCAGCTGGCAGAATGTATTAAATACATTTAAAACTGCCGTCTCGATTTTGTCTGAGTGTTCAAGAAGCAGTCAGTTACAGTCTGGAGCAACCATGCACCAGTCTGAGTATTGCAACAAACAGACGAAGGAGAACCCACAATCACAGTGAGAGGCTTTCATTACAAATAAAAAGGGTTTACTTTCTGCATGTAACCTAACAAATAATAGTAAAGTTAGATATGCACTGACATGTTGCACTTGACTTTGACAAGCATTAGAACATGGAAGCACCTGGACCTAAGAGGCAGGGATTTACACACTAGCTTTATTTCTCCTTTCTCAAGACAGACCCCCATGAAATTGCCCTTTAACTAAGGGATCACTCACTGTCTGTGTGTGTGTGTGTGTGTGTGTGTGTGCGTGCGTGCGTGCGTGCGTGCGTGCGTGCGTGCGTGTGTGTGTGTTTGTTCATGCTGGTAATGCCCATGGTAAATTGATACCATCACTGTCTGGTTGTGAAAAAGGCAGAACTAATGATGTTGAGTGTATCTGACACCATATTGATTTGCATGAGTTGACACATCTTTTTCTTTCTTTCGCTATTTCTAGACTTTTTCTTTCTACTATGTCATGCCCTCCAGACCCACCGCGACCACCACCACCACCCATCTCTCCTGTGTCTCAGACCTAGCCATGTATGACAGATATGGTTGATTGTGAGTAGATCAGAGCAGATCATTGAGGTGAATGGCTTCAGTGAAACCTCTCATTCAGCTCAGAGTCAAAGCTTTCAAAGGGGCCTTGATATGGAAGAAATGGGGATATCCTCCTGGCTGTTCCTTTATTCTAATGTGTGTGTGTGTGTGTGTGTGTGTGTGTGTGTGTGTGTGTGTGTTGCGTGGGCTGCTGACTTCAGTCCATGTGAAATTATCAAACAAAGCTGAAATAGGAAGTAGATTGAATAGCACTCACGCTGGGCACCATGACCATAATCTGGTGTGTGTATGTGTGCGTGTGTATGTGTGTGTGTGTGCACGTGCGCTGTATGAGAAAGAATGGCTCGACACAGTTTTCAAACAGGAAATGTTTTTATCCTTTTCTTTATGAGCAATTTTGAATTCAGCCTTTTGAATTTGTTTTCAATGATAACATGATCCTCTGCTTGTAATATCAAAGCTGATTTTCTGTGAGACTGTCAGTCTGCTTGGAACATGAAAAGTATTTGTTTTTCTCAGAATGAATATTTAAATGAGTCATTTCAGTCATTTAATATCTTCACTGAGAAAATGCACTTTACAAGGCAAGACCACAAGACCTTGTGGTTCTCTGCCCGTGGAGGCACTCATGCTGCTAGAAAATAACTGAAGTAAAATGATTCTAAAGCATAAACTGCACCAAGTGATAGTGTTCCTCCATTGTAATAATTTTTGCAAACATCTTTCAAAGCATTAACTCCATTGTTATTTACCAACCAAATTACTGACTTTTGGCCTCAATTGTGTTTGTTTTTGTTGTGCAACAATCTGTTTTGTACGTATGTATGTGACTTTCTGATAGATATAAAAAAGGGTCTTTCCTATTTCTGCTATCTTGTTCCTCAGGCAGTTTGATGTTTACCAACTGAGGGCCAAAGTTTGCCTGAATTGACTCTGTGCTCGGACAAGATTTTAATATCATGCAATAAGTTTTTAAAGGTTTAAATGTTTTTAAAATGACAATAAAAATAACACTGGATTAGAATAAATCTTTGTCTGTTGGCATAACATGCAATGAACCACTGTACTTAAAGAAGTACTTAAAATCTTAATATCATAGTTTGTTAGTTACAATAAATAGAAAGTTATACATAAAGGTACAACTGGCAGGTCTACCTGCTAGTGCCATCCGACCTCTGCAGCTCATCTAGAATGCAGCAGCTCGACTGGTCTTTAACCTAAATTCACCCACACTACTCTCTGCTCCGCTCCCTTCACTGGTTAATTCAATTCAATTCAATTCAATTTATTTTTGTATAGCCCAAAATCACAAATTACAAATTTGCCCCAGGGGGCTTTACAATCTGTACACATACGACCTCTCATCGGATCAGGAAAAACTCCCCCCCAAAAACAGGGAGAAAAAGGGAAGAAACCTTCAGGAGAGCAACAGAGGAGGATCCCTCTCCCAGGATGGACAGAGTATAAATAGATGTCATGTGTACAGAGTGAACAGCATAACAGAGTTACAACACATTGAATTCACATGACAGAAATGATTCATGTAATGATAGCAGTAGATGTCGGGGAGGACCACAGCAGGACGCAGGACCAGGGTCCGGATTTAACCACGATCCATGGAAACCTGTGAGGCGAGAAAGCACAAAGACTCCGGGGGAAGAAGTAGAGTTAGTAATGTGCATTGATAGAACATGAATTCATACAGAAGGAGAGAGAGAAAAGGAGAGAGGAGCTCAGTGTATCCTAAGATGTCCCCCAGCAGTCTAGGCCTCTAGCAGCATATCTAGGGGCTGGACCAGGGCAAACCTGAGCCAGCCCTAACTATAAGAGTTATCAGAGGAAAGTCTTAAGTCTACTCTTAAATGTGGTGACTGTGTCTGCCCCCCGGACTGAAAGTGGAAGCTGGTTCCATAGAAGAGGAGCTTGATAGCTGAAGGCTCTGGCTCCCATCCTACTTTTTAAGACTCTAGGAACCACAAGTAGTCCTGCATTCAGTGAGCGCAGCTCTCTAGTGGGGTAATATGGTATTATGAGCTATCTAGTGGGGTAATATGGTACTATGATTTTTCTGCATCGCTTTGACAGGATGTGTCTAATTTTTTAAATGTTACGTAAGTGAAAAAAGGCAGTCCTTGAGATTTGTTTTACGTGAGAGTTAAAGGACATGTCCTGAGATCAAAGATAACTCCGAGATTCTTCACAATGGTGCTGGATTCCAGGGCAATGCCATCAAGAGAAAGAGATACTATATCATTAGATAATTGATTTGGAGGTGTTCTGGGACTAGTAAAATAACTTCAGTTTTGTTTGAGTTTAACATCAGGAAGTTTAAGGTCACCCATGTTTTTATATCTTTAAGACATGCTTGAAGTTTAGCAAGCTGGTTGGTTTCTTCTGGCTTGATCGATAGATATAATTGAGTATCATCAGCATAACAATGAAAGTCTATGGAGTGTTTTCTGATAATATTGCCCAAAGGAAGCATATATAAGGTGAATAAAATTGGTCCAAGCACAGAACCTTGTGGAACTCTGTGACTAACGTTGGGGTTCATCAAGGTTTCATCGTTTACAAATACAAACTGAGATCAATCTGATAAATAGGATTTAAACCATCTTAGTGCGGTTCCTTTAATCAAATGTTCTAATCTCTGTAATAGGATGTGGTGGTCAATGGTATCAAACGCAGCACTAAGGTCTAACAAGACAAGTACAGAGACAAATCCTTTATCTGATGCAATTAGAAGGTCATTAGTAATTTTCACCAGTGCTGTCTCTGTGCTATGGTGTTTTCTAAATCCTGACTGAAAATCCTCAAATAAACTATTGTTCAGTAGAAAATCACATAACTGATTTGCGACTACTTTCTCAAGGATCTTAGAGAGGAAGGGAAGGTTAGAGATCGGTCTATAGTTAGCCAACACCTCTGGATCAAGAGTGGGCTTCATGAGAAGAGGCTTAATTACAGCTACTTTAAAAGACTGTGGTACATGGCCTGTTGGTAAAGACAGATTGATAATATCCAGCAGACAGGTGCCAATCAAAGGTAAAACTTCTTTAAGCAGCCTCGTCAGGACGTGGTCCAAGAGACAGGTAGAGGGTTTAGAAGTAGAATTTGTTGAAGACAATTTTTTAAAGTCGATGGGAGAGAAGCCGTCCAAACATATATCAGGGTTTATAGCTGTTTCCAAGGATAGATCGGTACTGGTCGAGGGCAAGAGATTATTAATCTTGTCTCTAATAGTAAGAATTTTATCATTGAAGAAGTTCATGAAGTCGTTACTACTGAGGTCTATAGGAATACACGGCTCAACAGAGCTGTGACTCTGTGTCAGCCTGGCTACAGTGCTGAAGAGAAACCTGGGGTTGTTCTTATTTTTCTCCATTATTGATGAGTAATAGGCTGCTCTGTGTTTGTACTCACATGGTTGAATGCACTTATTGTAAGTCGCTTTGGATAAAAGCGTCTGCTAAATGAAATGTAATGTGTGCAAACACTACCAACTACCAATTCAAATTCTTAACCCCCATACAACATCAGCCCCTCCGTTGTCAGTGACCATTCATTGTATGACTCAGGATGGTGCAGTTTCAAATCCTTCCATACCTCTCACAACATACCTTTTTCATCCTTCTACAATACACCATAACCTAAATTGGCTTCATCGCTCACGCCCAGTCAGTTCTCCAAATCAGAAATTCAACCTTAGCGGAATTAACTTCTTCATCAAACTGCTTTCTGGTACGTTATTCAAAGGCACCTTAACGCTCACCCCTGACAGCAGACCTCCTCTTCCGTTGCATCCAAACTCTCCACGCAGTTTACTCATCCCCTTCCATCAACTCAACCCTTTAATCCATGTTCCTCCCAGCATTCTTCTTTTTTTTTTACGATGCTTTTTTTACGATGCTTCAAATTCACCACCACCTCAACCCCTGGCAAGCCTCGCCGATATTTACATTCCCTCCCCAGACCAAAATCCAAACTTAAACAAGGTAAAACCAACAAATTTGGTTTCTCTCACCCAAGTTTCCTTTTTAGTTTCCAAATTCTTATCCAAGCCCTTTTCAAACTCTAACATACAGGAACCAGAGCCCACCATCCTTTTACAAGTCCTCGCAAGCCTATTATAATTACCTCGGTGACATCCGAAGAGCCCATGCTCACTTAGTTCAGCAAAGTTTTGGGGCACAATCGGAACATACCCCCACTCTGAGTCTTGACCCTGGGGAATACCCGATACTCCAGCCACAACACATCCCCATGTCGTCAACCCCCTTTTATCCCTCCCCTCAACCCCCACCTTCCCACCATAGACGACTCCAATCACCTTTCGGCTCTCGCTCATCCCCTGGCAACCGCCTCCCTTCCATCTTTCCCCTTTTTTTGCCTTAAACTCAGATGCTCAGTGAGCATAGAGAAACTTTCCCCCTGCAGCATAAGAAGGTGAAGACAGTCTTCGAGTGTCAAACTGCACATATCTCATTCTGCACTGGGACACTCAAACATCCCAGGGAAGAAACAATGAAATACAAATTTTTTTAATGGAGGGGGGCAGCATGCACTCAGTGGACAGGGACCTTTTAGATACCTAAAAGAAAAGCCCACCTAAAAAACTCAACATTGGTGTAAATATATGCTATATTTAGAACATTTTCACAGCTTCACCTTGCCACAAGACAGCCATTTCCGATGGGGAACTGAAGCCATTATATCCATCTATGTTATCTACGTTATAACCCCAATTATCAACCCCCAAATTACTGTTTTTTTTTTTTTTTTCAATGGAGTTTTGTGGCTTAGGTTAGAGAATAGAAAACAACTTTAATTCCCCCTCGGAAACATAGATTGTGTCTAAAATATGTTTTACTGCTGGCCACGCCCACCAACCATCTGCTCCAGGTAATACACTGACTATGGATAGGTACCTCATACAACCCCGCTTCAAAACATCTGACAACTATCCCTTTAAGAACTGGGGTCATGGAGATGGATTTAGCTGTTTACCAGGAGGGTCTAATGAAACAGTGATATTATGGGAAAATCCAGTAGTGTGTCTCTGGGTCCTTGAGCTCTGGCGACTGGAGCTCTGCTGAAACAGGGGAATTTTGCGGCCCAGCTGGAAAAGGAACGGGGGAATGCTGCGGCCCAGTGGGAACAGGAACAGGGGGATGCTGCGGCCCAGCGGGAACAGGAGTCGGCCACACTGCCAAGGGGACATGTGGAACAGGAGTCAGCTGGGAGTCGGCCGGATTGCCGACAAAACAGGCAGAGCTGGGGCAGGCTGAGGAATAGACCGGCAACTAGCTGTGTGGAGACTAACAGGCCAATGGCTAGCCGGTAGCAGGCTAGTCGACTTGGGATCGGCAGGCTGAGAAGCGGACCGAAGGATAGAGAGATTTCTTTGTAAAATAAAATGCTATGAAATGATAACTATGACCTTTTAATGATTCTTTTTGGTTGTAATAAAAGTGTTACACTTTTCAACACGTATTCATTAACAAGGCTGCACGCAAACTGATTAAGGCTATGGAATGTATCACTATCATAGTATTTTCACAACAATATTTGTACAACTTTAACAAATTACATGAATAAGCTTTTACTGACAACCTCATTTGACTTGAGAACTATTCAATTCAATTCAATTCAATTTATTTTGTATAGCCCAAAATCACAAATTACATATTTGCCTCAGAGGGCTTTACAATCTGTACACATACAACATCCTCTGTCCCGCGACCTCTCATCAGTTCAGGAAAAACTCCCCCAAAAAAAACTTTTACGGGGAGAAAAAAGGAAGAAACCTTCGGGAGAGCAACAGAGGAGGATCCTCTATCAGGATGGACAGAAGTACAATAGATGTCATGTGTACAGAATGAACAGCATAACAGAACAATGCGTATGACAGAAATTATTCATATAATGAGTAGTAGGCATGATGAAAAAGTAGAATAATAATGATAATAGAAGCAGTAATAGTCTTTGCAATACTAATAGCAATGCAACTATAAATAATAATAATAATAGCAGTAGGTGTCGAGCAGGACCAGGGTCCAGATAAAACCACGATCCATGTAAACCTGTGAGGAGAGAAAGCACAAAGACTCCAGAGAAGGCGCAAAGTTAGTAATGTGCATTAATGGTGCATGAATTCATACAGAAGGAAACCGAGAAGGGTGGGCGCCAGCAGGGCCAGGGCAGGAGGCAGGAGGCAGGAGGCAGAAGGCAGGACCAGGGTCCAGATGCAACTACGATCCATGTAAACCTGTGAGGCGAGAAAGCACAAAGACTCTGGAGAAGGAGCAAAGTTCAAACATTCATACAGAAGGAGATAGAGAAGAGGAGAGAGGAGCTCAGTGTATCCTAAGATGTCCCCCAGCATTCTAGGCCTCTAGCAGCATATCTAGGGGCTGGACCAGGGCAAACCTGAGCCAGCCCTAACTATAAGCGCTATCCACTATAGACCTAACATTCATTTTCACTCTACTTACTTCACATTAAAGCTTTTCTTTCTTCTCAACTTAAGAAATAGGAACGACATCTATCTTACCCTCAACAGAAACCAACCATCTTGAGATGTGATAGTTAGATTATTATTTATTTATATTACTATAGCAGAGCTCCTGCCAGTCACTTTATATGAGCAGCAGATCCCTGACTGGGTTGCATCTGACTGGATTAACTGTTTCCTGCCTCAACACAATAGAGTCCACCAGGAAACCAAATCAAACCACACACAAGCATATGCATTTGTAGAGTGTGCATGTCACATGTGCATGTGTGTAGTTGTGTGTGCCTGCAAGAAGCAAAGAGCGAGGCTAAAGGGCCGAAAGCCAACAAAGAACAAGAAGAGAGAAGCAGCAGGAAGCTGACTAGTCACTTTATCCCCCCCTCCCCCCAACGCTCTCTCTCTCTCTCTCTCTCTCTCTCTCTCTCTCTCTCTCTCTCTCTCTCTCTCTCTCTCTCTCTCTCTCTCTCTCTCTCTCTCTCTCTCTGCGTAGACAGACGGCGGGATCAAGGGAGTTAAAATCAAAGGTTGAACCAGGGATTATTCCTGAGTATAGAGAGTGGGGGATATGTAGAAGACGGTTCAGGTTTAAAGAGAGCCATAGAAGCAGAAGGGATATTTTTTAAAGATTGTGTCCCAAAGACAGAGGCATGTAACCATTACCCTAACTATTGTTAAGCCCCAGTTTGTTCTTCTTGATGATTATTATTTTTATATTTAAAAATGTTGTGTTGATTAAATTCAAAGCTATTGTCAATAATAAATGCTATTTTTATTTCATTTTTATGTAGGTAATGAGATATGCCTTATGAAATGGGTTTAAATTACAGTTGTAGTATTTTTGTGACAGCAAGACAAAATATTTTTGAGGATTATGTCTTCCATAAAGTGGTAGGATTTTATTTCTTATTATTTTTTTAAAAAGTGGCAAATAAATCAGCAATCCCCCCAAAAGAAATTTAAAATATAAATAAAAAGAAAACATGATACACAAAACTTGGAGTTAGGTAGAGTGGTATTAAATGTATTTGTAATGTATTAGCTTTATGTGTTAAACTTATACAATCTGTGAAGTTGTATGTTTCATTTTGTTTTGGGCTAATCCAGTATTCCAGTTGCATCATGAGTCGTCATGCATTGTGATATCTGAACCCCCTCAGCGGTTCCTTTTCGATATGAAGGAGCAGCGGCCCTACTCTGAGCTCCCTTTGAAAGTCTGAGCTTGTGATCCTACCTGTAACGCTGAGCCCGGCCACCCTACAGAGGAAGCTCATTTCAGCCGCTTGTATCCACAATCTTGTTCTTTTGGTCACTACCCAAAACTCATAAGAATGGTAAATAGACCTGTACTTGTATAGCGCTTTTCTAGTCTTCTAACCACTCAAAGCACTTTAACACTATATGACATCATTCACCCATTCATACACTGATGACAGTGGCTAAGGCTCCACCTGCTCATCAGGAGTAGCTACCATTCACACACCGTAGGCACAGCTACGGGAGACATTTGGGGTTAAGTGTCTTGCCCAAGGACACATCGACATGGACTAGCGGAGCCAGGGATTGAACCAACGATCGAAGGACAACCCTGCTCACCACTGAGTCACAGTCGCCCATAGAAGTTTTTACTATATCCCAACAGTAGTACAGGACAGATAATTCATCCTCTTTTAGTGCTCCTCATGGCATTTGCAGGATTCCACTTGAAGAAAAACAACCAATCAACCCTGCTCAGTGGTGAGCAGGGTTGTCCTTCGATCGTTGGTTCGATCCCCAGCTGCGCTAGCCCATGTGAATGTGTCCTTGGGCAAGACACTTAACCCCAGATGTCTCCTGTAGTTGTGCCTACTACTCCCGATGGGCAAGTGGCACCTTAGCCACTGTCACCAGAGTATGAATGGGTGAATGATGTCATGTAGTGTTAGAGTGCTTTGAGTGGTCGGAAGACTAGAAAAGATCTAAACAGGTCCATTTACCATATGGAGCCCCTCGGGCTGTGATACATTCTCACTCCCAACTTGTCAAATACTGCCACTTGGTCAATGGCAGTGATGCTCTAGGTACATTTGCATGTGTTTTGCTCGTTATGTACATGCATACAGTCTCTTTACAAAAGAAATGTTGTTAAGAGATTGTATGTCATGATGTCAAAGTTTTGGTCCCTCTCTGTATCTGCTTTACTGTCAGGTTTCGCGGTTTGTGTTCGAGTTTGATTTCTATGGTCATTTTTGCGATATTCTATGACTCATTGAGCATTAGACAAGATACGAAAATGCACAGGTATCCTGATTATTCATTTTCGTGCAATTGAAGTCTGTTTTTCACATTACAGCCACTCTAGATTATTTAAAGTTCAAACTAAACCAAAACAATGATTTGAAAGACACTAAAACTCTGAGAGGAACTGCAGACTGGGAGAATGTGCCAGATCAAGGATCAAACACACGTCCCTCTTGCTGTGAGGTGACAGTGCTATCCACTGCACCACCGGGAAGTACAGCATTTCATATGGAAAATAGTTTTCTTGGGGAACACAGCCCAAACACACAGCTGATCAACATGTACCACATCAGGCTCAAATAAATTCTAGCGGCCATCAAATTCAAAAATCATCTAAATATTCAGCCATGGCATTGAACATTTTACATTTTACATTTGACACTTAATAACAATCAGAGCCTGACATTGTCAAAAACAAGTATTTTAAGTAGATGTACCACAGACATGTATATAAGAAGTGGATGTAGTCCTTGTGATGTCACCATTTGGTCTGTTAACTGATGTTATGAAGCCTTGAGTTCGGCTATTGGGCCAACGGCATCTTGACTTTTTTGCATCCGGTATACGGAATGCAACAACACAATGCATATTTGGAATGTGGAGGAGTGACATAGAGACACCGTATACAGCTCTGATAGTGGCAGAGACCTGTCAATCACAGTGAGCCCGCCCTAAAGCATCCCCTGCTTTATGGTCTACTTGACTCTAAATGGACCATAATTTACTAAATGAACATTATGCTGTATTGAAGAAGACTTGAAACTAGAGTTTGAGACCATAAACTCATGTTTACAATGTTTACTGAGGTAATACATTTTCTCATAGACTTACAATCCAACTTCTTTTTGCAACCTGAGGAGTCGCCCCCTGCTGGTCAGTAGAGAGAATGCAAGTTTTAAGACACTTCCGCATTGGCTTCACTCGGCCAAACCGGAGGTTGCCGCTTGGGACGTACATGGCAGTCAGAGCCCTGATATGATTACATTACAGCCCATTTAGCTGCTGCCTTCTGCAGTGTTCTCCCTAAATACTGAACCAATTTCAGAAATTGTCACAAAAATGCGGGGAAATAGGGTCCATGTTATAGAATACCAAAGGTTGTCTTTAAAGCTTGCCGTGCAATGAGTAACACTGCTCAAGAGGTTGCACTATTGTTTTCTGGCGTGTCAAGTGGATTATTAGGGAAAGCTTTCAGCTTTACTGTTTAAATGTCAATAATATTTGCAGTAGTGACATCACTGCAAGCCCATGCTTATCTAATAACTTAGGTAAATAGAAAATAATGCAACAGATAGTAGGCCTATTAATGAAAACAAAATGTATTGTTCTAAGCCTATACATTCCTAGATACTGTAGTCGTATCAGTACAAAGATATGTATATTTTGTACGCATAAACAGGAATTTCAAAGTTTCATGAATCATAATTTTAACACACAACATTTTTTTTCCCTCAAATTAATTTAAGATATTCTTGCTTCTCTGGGCATTTACATAGTTTAATTTCACAGATACAATGGAGGTAAATGGAATTTAGTTTGTTGATCTGTGTGAAAGTGCAATGCCAGCTTTTCAATGAGAAGCAGCAGGACTATCGCCCACGTGGATGAGAAATATCTGAAAGGGGCTAGCCAAATGCCAATGGTAGTGTGGTCTGTACTAACACTAATACCTCCTTAACAAAATATTTATGAGTAAACTATATGTGTTGTGTTGATTAGATTGTTCCTTTATTTGGACACATTTATGTACATTATTTTTCTAAATTCAATAAGTTCTCATAACTCTTTTTAAATTGGTTCAGTCTTTATTTTACTGATGCAATCCTGTTAGTTTTAAGGCATTTTCTGTTATTATGTATGATATTTATGTATGGCCATTTCTTTCCTTATCTAGCTGCAGTTCTGGGACTGATGCTCCATACAGGGGAAACTATTAGCTATGTGACTAACAGAGAATGGACTTGTACTGTGACCTTTTGATGCAGGCTCAGAGGTTTGAGGTTGTGTAGTTTATTTCATTTATCTTAATAGTTTCAATGTTTTAGGCCTGTTGTAACACATAAGCCAGCCTATATCTTTTTGAGGTATACTTCCCATTTATTCTTATATTTAATTTTGATGTTGTTTTCAGTGTATTTAAGAACCAGTCTCTGAAACCACATTTTGAGTCAATGCGGTTCCAGTGAGAACTTGGGAACTTAGAACTTATTATTTGAACTTGCAAATTTATTGTTAAATTTGTGAATGCGAATGGGAAATTTTTTTCATTAAATATCATCTTACTTTTAAGGTGTGTTTTTGTGGCAAAATAGTTTTGGTATTTGTTCAGTGTGGAGATGGAACAATGGGGAGATGTAACTATGTCACGCTGTGTAGAAATGCCATCACATAAATGATTTGAATCCGTATATAAACAGCAGTACGCATGAGTGTGTTGCAACAGAATCTCTCTGTCTGCTGATCCGTGTGAGAACGCTTGTCCCTCAGCATATGCATATATAAGCCTACAATACACTTTCAATTACAACACTGTTCCTGTTCTCTCTCTCTCTCTCCCACACACACACACACACACACACACACACACACTCACACACACAGGGACACTGAAAAGGCAGAGTCCCTTTTTTCCCAGTTATGCAAATAACATCAGCCCTTAAAACGGTTTGAGTGAGAATTAAACGTGAATTAAATGAGGCTTGGCTCCTTTCTTTCCATTCTATCTGAATAAGGCAAAGTCCCGTCACCATGGGAGATCCCCACGCCGTTGCCATGCCTGTTATGGGATTGACAAGACGAGAAGTGACATAAATACCGTGGCCGGCGTTCAATCCAATTATGTGGCGTGGCCCGCCTCAATACCTGCTAGCCATGCAGTGCTGTGCTGGCGTCCTTGTATTCAGCCCGCCTCAGAAATAAGACTGGCCGTATTCATCTTTAAGCCTAGCGCTAACCTTGGTCTCTTCACCTCAGCTAGCTCTGAGACTCTGCCCTCAACCCTACGCTCAACCCATCAGCCTGGTTTAATACAGGCCTTTGGACAAGGTGCTTCCCCAGGCTCTCTAAATACCCCTGGGCTAAAACAAAATCCCCTCTGAACTATCCAAAGGCCCCAAGCTAGCACTGGAAATGAATAGCTATTGATATAATATACACAACACAAAGACAGGAAGTCTAAGTAATTCTGCGTGATGTTTCTGTGAGTGACTGAAGTTTCTACTGAGTCAATACACAAGGACGACCCCAATGAAATCAGGTTTAAGACCATAGGGGACAATCATAGTTGTTGATGATCTTGTTTTGCACTACATAGACAAATATGTGTAGAATTTTAGGAATAGTGGTGCGATGGAACACAAGAATGACAGTAATTATTTTTGAATCATTTTGAACTGGAATATGTCCTACTACAGGATATTTGACTATTCCACTATCACTATACACACCACTACTTCACCTGGTCTTTAGAGAAAGCCAAAGTCCTGATACCACCACTTTCTTTCAGCAGTCTTTTAGAAAAATTGAAACATATTGAGTTTACAGTACATTATTCCTTTGTGATTTTACCTGTGACTGTGTGCATGCAAAATACTATCTTAAGTTGTACTGCAGCAGCATGCATAGTAGCTTTCTAGCTTATCCATGATGTTCTCCTCTAACACAGACTTCTCAACTGTGATATCTGCTGTCTGAAAAATGTTTCCCCTTATTATTATAGCCATGTTTGGATTAGCCACAGCCACTCCAGTGGTCTCTTTTGTGGAGCTGGTGACGTTAACACAGTAGGCACAAAGCCAGAAATATGCATAGCCTACGCATTGTTTTCGTCAGCTTTGCCTGGTTCTGCTTCATAAATCTGAATCATTGTGAAACTGAGTGCACATGCCAAACATGCTCACACCAAAGTGTCAAATAACGCAGCTTGGTCAGTGACACTAAGCTTCAAACTATGACACTCTACGTACCCCTCTAGCATCAATTTTGCATGTTTCATGCACAGCCTCTTTTAAAAATAAACTTCTGTCTTCACAGGAAGTTATGTTTAGGCATACACACCCTAAATATGCGTCGGTATCAGACGCCAAGGAGCCCTGGCCACGCTGTGTTACCCGACGCGTTGGGAGTGTGAACGAGTTGCACAAGCCTCATTTCCACTCTCACATTTAGCCATAAACATATGAAGATACGCCTGAAACATTTCTTTGCATATCCATACTTGTGCCCGCGGTTAAATGTGGATCAGAAGACAGAGCGGGTCGTCCCTCAATCAGAAGAACGGCAGTTCGATTCCTGGCTTCACTAGTCCATGTTGATGTGTTCTTGGGCAAGACACTTAACCCCAAATTGCTCCCTGTGGTGTGTGAATGGGTATGAATGTTAGTTACTCCTGATGGGCAGGTGAAAATAAATAATAATTAACACAGGAAGATTGTGGCTCAAATGTAAATAATGATAATGATATGTAGATCAGTATTTTTGATAAACCCCTAAAACCAGATTTTTTTTGTAGACAAAATTAGATTGTATGTGTTGAATCCCTAAACATACTTCTGACTAAGTGTAAGTGGCTAGATTTTCAGTAATCCCCGTTATTATTATCTCAGTTATTATTATCTCAGTTATTATTATCTCAGGAGAAGACTCCAGGAGAGAAGAATCAAGGAGAATCATGCGTTCGCTCAAGTGTGTCCCTGAGTGAGTGTGCGCCTCTGTCTGTCAACTAATCTCTCATTCTGCTGCAGCACATTGCATCATATTTTGGGTGTCCAGTTATGGCTGCATACTCAAGGAACTCTTGTGGTTGCAGAGACTCACACTTTCTCAAAGCACTGAGTGCTCTCCTTACTCACCACTCGTAACCAGTCCCCAGACGGATATCTGCCTCCCCAGCTGCTGCTCCGCGCCCAAAGTTCATGTCAACTCAATTCAATATATTTGTATAGCCCAAAATCACCAATCACAAGTTGCTCAGAGGTCTTTACAATCTGTACAGCATACGACATCCTCTGTCCCAGGACCCTCACGTCGGAACAGGGAAACCCCATCCCAAAAAAAATCTGTGGGGAGAAAAAAAGGAAGAAACCTTAGGGAAGTGAGGGGATAACAGTTTGCTCACTAGTGGTGTGTATTTTTTTTGTTTCAATGAAGTGTGTTTTAGGACACGACAGCCCATTAGTTTCTAAGGGGGGAGGTGGGGGGGGTTTAGCTTATTGTAGATTGTATTCATTCAATCACACCACACAGCAGCGGTGGTTGCAGACACACCTGAAAGAGATCTGCACTGCAGAGGGAACCCTTCTAGTTAGAAATGTGTTATTTATAACTTCTGGAAGATTCACTCATTTTTAAAGGTTTCACTTTCACTTTTCAACATTGCTATTATGGGGTCTGGAAGCGCCAAATATGGTGTTCTAAAACCACATTTTGGTGATTTGTTTATCATGCTGTAGGCCCAGTCTTTTTTTCCCAACCCTGGCAGCCACATGACTGGTGCAATCCGTTACAGCGGGAGCAGCACTCGTTACCGTAACATGTCATGATGTCATGGACTGAGAGAGACAACATGCAGCCGTCGGTGCAGAGAAGGTTCGCCAAAAACAAAAACAAAAAGCCATTTGCTGGCTTACGCAACAAAGTGTACCAAGATAATGGCCCACAGGTGATGATGAGAACAAAACCCATAGTGAGTATAGTGTGCTTTGTGTGATATTGTCTAAATATAGTATTTGTATGTAAATGGAATCATCTATAAATATATGTGAATATGTAGTGTGAATGTAGTGTGCTCCTGTGGATGGGGCGGCTGGTTCTGATTTAGTCCTGTGTTTACATACTTTGTCATACGGTGATCATTATATTAATTGAACTTTTGCATTCTGTACACACAGATATGGGAAAGAAAACATTGTAAAAAATGAGTTTCATATTTTTTTCATATTAGCCTAACACAAACATTCAAAATTAACAGACTGTGGTGTTGTTGTTGTTTTATTTTATTTTTATTTAGTGACTCATTGATCAACAAACGTGTCAGTTTGAATTTGGTGTGTCAAACTGGGGCCGTCTGTCCCAGGTGACCCTTTAAATAGTATCACATTGTTTTTACATTGTCATTTGATACATGTATTATAGAAATATGGATTACAGCTGCTGTAAAGCTAAATTTGGTATTCTGTAAAAAAAAAAAAAAAAAAAATAATAACTTACAGCATATTTTGTATGATTGCTGTTAGAGCATATTAAGTCATTTGGTTTGAATACATTTGTGCAGTGATTACCCCTGGACCACAGTATGTACCGTGGTTTCCTCTGGATCTGAGACGACGATTCCGAGAAAAAAACTGAAGTAAGTGAACTGAAGCAACACGTTGGTGTGAGCACTGGGTCACTTTCTTTTTTCCCCAACCAGTGACAAAACCAAAATGTAAAGTGGACTTGACAACCAAATCGGTCCCCCTCCCCTCTTCTCCGGCAGTGCTTGGCTTGTGTTTGGGCCCCAGAGCCCATTTTAACCACAGGCATTTACAAGCTCCCCTCTAAACAACCTGCCAGGTGCTTTAAGCCTCCCGCTGAAGGGCCGCAGAACATTATGAGACTCCAATAAGATTAGAGCAGAATGGGCTGTGAATAGAAGAATGGAAGCTCTTATAATGGGATAGATTGTTAGCACAGCAATGTGTTGCTCTGAGCTCCCATGACCAATCTGCAACTAATGAGCATTCAGTGAGCGTGCTGTATGTCACAAGTGTCCCGAGGCTACGATGGGGACACCAAGGCGAGCAATTTCTCATATTTGTCAGCAACATGAGCTTATCGCTTCGGTCAAGTTTTACTTGTATTGTATGAATTCAATATACTGGGGACGTTCTCACACTCTGCTTGATGAAAATTCATGGGCCTGGTCACTGACAAGTGAGTATTTTATAGTGAGATTTAAGCATCCAGAGATTGAGTTTTGACCTTCTGGTTCCCACGTGCTTGGAATGAAGTAAAAACAAATACTAAATATTCTAAATTCAAGGCCTTGCTGTTTCAAGACTATACTGTACATACACTTTTGCTTAGAACTCTCTATGATATTGCTAATACAATTGATAAGCCACTTCCAGCCAGTGTCAGTCTTTCTAGGCAAAACTGCAGGCAAACAAGTGACGACTCAAAGATTTTGTGGTTGTATGCAATTAACAGAAGTGGGTATTTCTAATTAGAAAAACCACCATGATGAATAGAAACAAAACTAACAGCCTGCAGCCATGCTAGCAGCACTATGAGGCAGTGCGTTGAGCTAAATGCTAACGTCAGTATGCTAACATGCCCACAAGGATATTGCTGACATGCTGATGTTAAGCAGGTATTTTATCATTTGTATACCATGTTCACCATCTCACTTTAGCGTTAGCTAAATAGCAATATTGTAAAATATAAATGTAAAATTAGTATTTCACAGGCATTTGGTCAAAGACCAAAGTATTGGACAAAATTTTATTCTGACCTGATTGTGGCACCAGATGAAAAGTCACACAAGCGTAGCAAACGTCATGGCAGTCCAGGCAACAGTTGGCCGGACACATCGCTCCCCACGAACGTCAACCTCATGTTGGTGCTCGAAGAAAAGTCAAAAGATGACCTCATAATGCTGTGTTTTTTTTTTTATAACAACATAGAACTAATGATTTATTGTTATGATGATATCGACCTTGTGATGTCTTTTTACAGAATAAGAAACCAATAAGAAAATGTTTTGTGGTATTGTAATTGCTATTAATAACATTGGGCGCTCCCTGTCCACACTGAATCTGTTACTTCTGTTACGTCATGGAAGCCAACATGGAGGGATCAGCATACCCTGCTTTATGTCTATTACGGGAATAAATCAAGAGAGAAGTAGAGTCATTTTCTCATAGACTTCTATACAACCAGAGGAGTCGCCCCCTGATGGACATTAGAGAGAATGCAGCTTTAAGACGCTTCAGAATTGGCTTCACTTTCCAGACCCGGAGGTTGCTGTCTGCATTAATAGAAACAAGGTATTTTGTTGCTGTTGCTGTCGCAGTCGCTTGCGTCACATTTCATTAGGACACGGTTAAGGAAAGTCAAAAGAGGAGATGTCATGCGTCATATCATTTGGGCACAGCACATGACGACAGGCTCTCTTGCTGGTGCTCGAGCGTACCCAAGAAGTTCTGTCAGGACGAGCACAGCCATAAAGCGCCTGAGCGGACACCGTCCCTTTATTTCTAGCACCGTCTGCTGGAACCCTCCAACATGGCCGCTCAAGTCACACTGCGCATGTGTCCCATAGCTCAAGACCGCTTGCCAGCCGCAATTCGAAGGCCTTGGACACGGTGTAATAGCCTGTGGAGCCTGAACACAGCATCCTAACACACTAAACCTCTCTGTGTTTCACTACGCAGGTAATGGCCACAGACACATGGCCCTCTCCGTATCTGCTTTACTGTCAGGTTTCGCGGTTTGTTTTTCGAGTTTGATTTCTGTGGTCATTTTTGCAATATTCTATGACTCATTGAGTATTAGATATGGATATGAAAAATGCACAGGTATCCTGATTATTCATTTTCATGCAATTGAAGTCTGTTGTTCACATTACAGTCACTCTAGATTATTTAAAGTTCAAAATTAAACAAAACAATGATTTGAAAGACACTAAAACTCTGAGGGGAACTGCAGAGATGGCGATGCTTCTCTCCAGGGTGACACCTTTCACATAACCTATGACTCTTTTTTAATATAACAATTAGCAGTTATAGCCATTTTAAATATGGAATTCACTTTCAGTCAATTTATGTATTTATTTACTTATATGCCTTGGAACGACTAAACTGAACAGACTTCTTGAAAGCAATACAATTTTATTCCATTAGGCTACATTCTTTTCTTATATAATAATAATTTTATATATAATATTAAATATTAATGATTTATTCATATTTATATATAAATTATATAATTACATAATTATATCATGGATATTATAATTATCTGTTTAACATCCATGATATTTATATACACATCATAGACATATGATATGTAGAAAGAAATATAATAAATATTCTCATGATGGCTCTTCTTGCCAATGCTTCAAAAACTGATATTCACGGTTTGATGATGTCACTGACAACCATAACAAAACTACAGTGAGTCTAAATGAAAAAAATTTCAGTGTGTCATTCAGTATTGTTTCGCATTGTCTTTTCTAGTGCGAAAAAGTACATTGAGGGAACAGGTGCATTGAGGGTGACACACACACACACACACACACACACACACACACACACACACACACACACACACTCTCACTCACTCTCTCTCTCTCTAAGGGGCTTTATCCCAGGGCTTGTGTCTTTCTCTCCCTCCACAGAGCGAGGTGATGTTTAATGGAAAGTTAATATGGCTTTAATGCTTGTCGTGGCATTTCGACACTGAAGGCCCCACTAATCCACTCTGTTCCACACTGCCTGGAAACAGATGCTCTGGCCCAGGGACACGCAGAGCGACAGAGAGCGTGAGGGACAGAGAGAGTGAGGGAGTGGGCTCCAAGAGGAGTGAGAGAGAGAGTGGAGAGAGACGATACTATTGGCTTTTGTATTGAAACTGTATACAATATTTCCATGATACCATATCACCTTTTCACAAGCTCGTGTCACTCTGATGTTCTGTCTCTCTCGCATGCATTTTGAACATGGGACTTTTCTATCTCAACCTGCCAATATTGCAGTTGCAGTTGTTGTTTGAATATAAAAAAATATGAATGTTCTTTAACATTATAACTTGATCTTCTGGTCATGCACATAAATTGTAAATGTGAGAGAACGAATAAAGATTTTAAAAGCTTCAAAAGCACGAATCACTAATTTGTGCTGAAAAAGTGTTAAGTTTGATGCCAAAATAATTGACATGAGCACAGAGAATATTCATGGGAGCATTCGGTTGGCTCGTACGAGCGTGCCACTTCAGATTCAGCAAACACGGAGCGGTGGAAGGAAGTCAGAAGGTGACGGTGCACCGTCAGGACACGGAGGATGTTCCACTGGACGGCGACTTGCACCAACCGGCACGTGAAGAAACACTCTCTTCCAAGGGCCTGTGCCACACGGCATCCAAGAGAAGTAAGTCAGCCAGGAAACGCCTCAACGCGCCAGCAGATGAAGAAGGAACCTGTCTGCACTAGTAGGATTTGCATCAGACACAGTGGTTTAGACGGAGAAAGCATTTTTGCAAATTATTCACTGTGTCAACCAAGGAGTCACAACGGATTGTGTTCCAAAAGTCGGTGACCATTTTATGTATTTACCCACGAAAAGTTTTGTAAAATAGTCATTAGGCGTATATGGGGGCGACTGAGGCTCAGTGGTGTTGCCATCAGTGTGTGAATGGGTGAATGATGTCATGTAGTTTTAAAGTGCTTTGAGTGGTCGAAAGACTAGAAAGAAGCCATTTTACCATTTACCATATTTCAAAGGTATTATTCTATATGAACTGTAAAAAGTATCAAACCATAAAACACGGCTGGGGTCCGTTGTAGACCGAAGTACCTTTCACCGCTGAGCGTGGTTTTATTGTTTTGTACACGGCCCATCGATTTATAACGGGAGGGAAAGAACTTTAACAAGCTTCTCGTGAAACTTTCATCCCCATCATTTGGACGACGCCTAAAGGCCAGTCAGCGTCGTCTCTCATGCCTTCATTTGAAATTGTTTGTTCACACGTGTCGCCATTTTGTCAGCTTTGTTCGCTCCATTTTTGTTCAAACTTGGAGGCTTAGAGCTTAACTAGTTACTTCACCACAGACACGGCCTTAGTTGTTTTCCCCTCTTTGCATGTGTAACCAATTGGGCCAGTAAGGTGGGGAGGGTTCTTGTTGTAAGACTTCAAGAGGCTAATAGCTTAAAAATGAGTCTTAACTGGTGTTTAATTCACCGACAGCTGTTGTGCTGGTTAAGAATCGAGCAGCAGGCCGGTCTGTCTGTCGGACCAGGAGCAGACATTAGTTCTGCTGATGCCCATATTCCCTCCCAGGGAACCATCTGCTCCACTTCAATACAATAGAGGGATTTTCTGAAGGAATAAAATGCTTTGAACGCAACTATTTCTCTCTCTCCCTCTCCCTCTCTCTGGTTTTGGTTAAGGTGTCGTATTTCCCGGCAGGACGGCCACTCAGAAATCTGCTGCACATTTAATGATTGGTTCCTTTTATTGAAGAGTGGATCATTTCATCATGATGACTTGAAAATGAGTAGTTTACAAGATTATACCGAAACGAGATTGTGTCTAAGTGCGTATAGATTTGGGCCTGAAATCTCTCGAAAATGAGAAGGCTGCTACTGTTCAATGTGGCTTTAAGCCTTCTGGTTAAAGGCACGCTAATAGGAGCATGTGGCCACTAAGGGAAATTAAACTTTATAGGTGAAGTCTGCCTATGATATTCATCATACTTACTAGACCGACTGAGTCAGTTGAGTTTTTGTTTTTTGTTATTTCATATTCTTTTTGCTTTTTGTTTTTGGTTGTTATATTTTCATTCTTTGTGAAAGAATTTGTGCATTGCGATCCAAAATCATTTCCCTTTTTGTCCATCTAAAGGACACTTTAATTTCCTCCAGTGATCGTTGTTCAGCACATTTGTATATTGGCAATATTAGTTTTAAAAGGTTTTCCCCAATTGTTTGGGGACATTAAAAATGCATGTAGTTTCCACAGCAACGCCTCTTTCCAGAAACAGCATCTCTAACTCTAACTGTGTTATTGTATCAGGTTGTAAGGAGAACTCTCAAAGAGCAATATCTTCAAAGGTGGACAAATACAACTATATATGGATACATACTATTGGGGTAAGTGAGGAAATGTGCTTTTATGGTAATTAGGCGGGATATTACCCTTTAAAGAAGATACTGATCCCTAATGTAAACCTGTTAGGACCGGCAGTGGAAATGCATTGGCCTTTCATATTTTATTATTAAGTAATTAATACATGGGTGCTTTTTAAATATTTTTTATATATTTTGTATAGTTGGTGATATGTAGTTGATGTAGTAACATAATGTATGGGGAGGCCAAAGGAAGTAAAGGCATAGATGTGTGACTTGGTTAGGTATCACATGACGGGCCTGTATGAGAGCACACAGTCCTACAGCAGCTCCGAAAACGTTTGAGGAGTCAGGGATGTGGAGCAGAGTGCTGCAGGACAAGAGCCCGCGCTCTGTCATCGGTTACTGCTCATTCAGGTCTTCCTGCTGAGCTTCACTGCTCACCGGGCCTTAATGCCGGTGACCCCGGTGAAAGAGAGGGAGGAATGGTGCTTGTTTCAGAGCGGTGGCGGCTCATGGAGGATGAACGTAGGAGAGCAGCGCGTGCTCCAAAGCCATTAGTCACAGGTCTTATCACGAGCCGTCACCCCTCCAGTCACAGACCAGATCTTTGTTCCTCTCTCACCTCTGGCTTTGTGAAGTCCAAACACCACCACCACAGTTTATTTCAGAATCACAATTGTTTGCCACAACGGCAAACTCAATCCCTAAGAAGACAGCAATGCCAAAGGTCAAAAACACTTTGCCTACTGCCGTGATTTCAATGACGATTTCCTCCATTGAGTTGAAGTGTCCAGGGGACATTCAGGGGCAGTGGGTGTTCTGCGTTTCTGAACTTTGACTCATTTTACACTCATTCAAGTCAACGGGGACATTCAGACGATCACATGATCAAAGGCGACCAGAACAAAGCTGACTTTAAGTCTCGCTCTCTTTCAATCGTCTTGGGTGGAAGAAGGCCACCTGTCTCCAACTTGTAGGCTGGATGACAGCTAATTGATGAGGACTGAAGATGATGATGATGATGATGATGATGATGATGATGATGATGATGATGATGATGAAGGAACATGGATTCACGTGGAAAAATAAGTGCTGTGATTTTTTTGGGGGGGGAAATCCAACCGAAGACGTTGTCCAGAGCTTTTACACATGGAGTTCAGTGAGTTCACTTAAAGTTGAATGAATATGAGTCCTATTAATTATCTTCATTATCATTCTCACAGGCCTGTCCTGATGATAGACAAGAGACACCATGGGCCTGTTTGTCAGAGTCCTTAGTGGATAATCGTGTCATTACATTCATCACCGCGTCCAAGCAGACACTTTGATAAAGGTCCGTCTTGAAGCTCTTGATGGCGCTCTGACAGACTCAGAGAACCGGATGAAAGAGCGCTCGCTTCATGCTTAACGGGATCAGAAAAAGCGCGAGGCCAATGTCCTGATTTAATGAGACTGCGTGGCCGTGTTTGGCATGGGGGGTTATTATGATTTTATTATTATTAGTAGTAGTAGTATTATTATTATTATTATCATTATTATTATTTTGATTATACATTTGTTCAAAATATGTCAAACCTTTGCTAGTTGTGGGGTGTCGTTGTCTGAATACGGGCCTGTGTAAGTATATTAGTTGTGTGTATTCCTCTGCACATAAACGCTGCATTAATACACAGTGATGAGTCAGTGGGTCTAGTTTTTCTGATCATTCTACAACGGTGAGAACACATTCAGCTTCTTATCTTCTATCACACACGATCCAATGGATCAGAAGCCCGACTAAAGGAGTCCTCCTGTCCATGTAGTGCATCTCGTGTATCATTAAATAATGACACATGTGTATGAGCCGCTGCAGTCGATCTAATAAATGCCACAGATCAGACCAGGGGGGGGCAACGGGATTGTTTCTGACGGAGGTCCAATCCCAGAAGAATCAGAGGACCGTTGACCAATCCCCTCGGCCTAGCCTCACTCTTCAAAGGGATTCAGGCCAAGGCTGAGGGCTGAACTTGTGCGCGTGCAAACGTGCACGTGCCTGAGTGTGCGTGTGTGTGTGTGTGTGTGTGCGCGTGCGTGTGTGTGTGCTTGCGTGTGTGTGTGTGTGTGTGTGTGTGTGTGCGTGCGTGTGTGTGTGTGTGTGTGTGTGTGCGTGTGTGTGTGTGTGTGTGTGTGTGCGTGTGTGCGTGTGTGTGTGTGTGTTTGTGCGTCGAAGTGACTCCCTTGTATAAAACCTCTCCAAGAGGGCGCAGACACGCACAGCGCGCGGGGTGAGTGTGTCCGTCGGTCCTCTGCATCCCCCTGAAGGCTTCTCTGCAACTAAACTAAACTAAAGTTGGAAACTTTTCCAGATCGGAGCACCATGATGTTTCCCTGCAGCGCTCTGCCGCCTCCTCTGTACCCGGGCTTACTGCGTCCCGCTGCGGCGCTGTCCTCGCCCCTGAACCGCTCGTTCCACTCAGGCTTCCTGGTAGAAGACCTGCTCCGCTTGAGCCAGCCGGTCAGCTACATACACCGGACTTTCTCTTCCAGAGGTCCCGGGGACCTTCTCCCGCTCAGCGTGGGACCGGGCGGCCCTCCCCGGGCGATGGAACCCGGCACAGAGCGCTCCGGGCTGCAGAGCTCCAGCCTGCCGAGCCGCAGTGGCCCCGGCTCTCCGCAGACCGCCGGCCCGGACTCCGGATACCTCAAGTTCGGTGTTAGTGCGATACTGGCACCGTCGACACGGAGCGGTGAGTAACAGGCAGCATACTGGTGATGATGATGATGATGAAGATGATGACGATGATGATAGATAGATAGATAGATAGATAGATAGATAGATAGATAGATAGATAGATAGATGGCAAAATATGTATTGTTTTTTAATTTATTTTATTATTATTATTATTACGAGTATTATTTATTATTATGACTATTAGAAGTAGTAGTAGTAGTAGTAGTATTTTCAAAATCTCACAATAGCCTATGCAATATTAACTCCACTGAGGACACCAGCTCTGCAAACTGCTGCTCCTCTCTCACTACTATTGACAGATTTACAAAATAATAATAATCTTAATAATAATAATACATTTAATTTAGGAAGGCCTCTCTCACACAGACACAGTTCAGGCCCAGTAAACTAATACATGTCCTGCTGAGGTGCTTCAGAAACAATTAAAAATGTTATGTTATCTGTTTTTTCAATCAATTATTTCTCCCTAGGCCCAGTTATTAAAATATTGGATATTTAAATGTTCCTTATATTTATCATCGTGATATATTTCTGGTGTCTGTGGTATTTCCTGTTCATGTTGTGAAATATCAGCACAGTCAATATGTTCTTTTCCCGCTTGCTCCTCAGTCCAGAGTCTTCAGACCAAGTCGTTCCCTCTGCCTTTCTTTGATGGAGGCCTTCATCCTTTCATCAGAGCTTCCTATTTCACAGGTTGGTGGACTGAGAGTCATTTTCATCTCTTTTAGATTAAGATCTCTTTTACAAGAGAGATCTGAGAACGCGTGACATTCACAAGAACATAATCGGCAAAACGGAAACGACACAAACTAAACAATGAACAGCCATTAAAACAGTTACAAGAATCCTATAAAACGTCAGATTATGAAGCTAAACTCTCCAAAGGGAGATTTACGTGTCGTCAAACTTTTACATTTAGGTTTCACTTCAGGTTGAGGATATGGATACCTCATTTTCCGCTGTTATCCACACCTGTTTACAATATAATGCACAAATAAACAAAATCAGCATCTTTCTGGCACTAGTGGGGTCGCAGTCCAGATGTGTGTCAGACCTCCTCCAGTTGTCTGTAAAATATGATGCATCCATATCTTTCACAGCCCTGTTTGGAGAACACTAAACACCAATGCTCATATTATTACTAATAATACGCATGTTTGGCACCGAACAATTCAGTGATATTGATTCATATATTAATGAATTATGTCATGGATATACCTGATTCATATACTGGGCTTTCGTTAAATGCACCGTTATCTCTGACTACACCTGTTCACACATCACACTTCTGCAGAAAACGTTACAAAAAGATCGCACTGAATAGGCCAAGCTGATGTGGGGATGCTGATGTGGGGATGCTGATGTGTGGATGCTGATGTGGATGCTGATGTGGATGCTGATGTGGATGCTGATGTGGATGCTGATGTGGATGCTGATGTGGTCTCAGCCGTTGTCATCCTTTTAGCATGGGAATTCCCTGGACAGCTTGGAATCAGCTCCGCCAATTTGAAGGTCTATTTAGGCGGCGCACTGACTGCTGACATTAGCACCAGTTGTCCCAATCTACAAATTAGTCCAGTTTGTCACGCTCTCAACATATCAGTGCCGTTTGTCACGGTCTAAATGTGAGGCGGGTTTCTTCCCAGCTCAGGAACTCAGCGCCTCTTCACGCGCTGTCGTTTTCCCACCAAGCCTCTCTGCAGCCCCACAAAGATCCCTAACCGTGACCAATAGGAGCCAAAACCTCACACACACGCACACACACACACACACGCACACACAAACACACACGCGCACGCACACACACTGATTTGATTTGATTTGATTTATTTTCCAATATTGCCCAGCATATTGATTAATTGCACACATATGAGCACGTAGAGAGAGCCGGTCTGATAAGTGCCACAGTGAAGAGCCCTAAGCTGTGTCATTATGCTGACCTGTCTTTAATGGGCCTGTAATATACTGGCCTGTCGACGGCCTTTTCCACTCTGTTCATTACAACACAATCACTTTTCTCTGTGCATTTGCAGCCTATACAATCCCCCTTCATGCCTCATTAGAGGCAGTGTGGGCTGAGCTTTGGAGAGCCCTTCTCATTAGCATAGGCTCTGTTTCCACTGCTGGACAAATTGGGGCTTTTTAACACCAGATTTCAGGCAGAACAAGTATATTATGGGCAGCGTCGGGGGGGCTTGTGTGCTAATGATGGAAATAAGAAGGGAGGACTCTTTCCTGATATCACTGAGGAATGTAGAAGTTTAGCAGAACTCCTGCTAAAGCAGCATCAAAGCTTTTAGTTATTCATCAAATCCAAACGTATTCATTCAGAAACCGCATTTTTACCGAATACGACACTAAGAAAACAAGGACAGCAAGAAAATATGATGGATGGATTGATTCATTGATTGATTTCTAACATTTTAGACACATTGAAGACGCACGAACAATGAAAAAGAAGCCAGACATATAACAAAAAGGCTGAAATGGTAAATGGACTGCACTTGTATCGTCTCTTGACACTACATGCCATCATTCATACTCTTACTCATACTCTGGCCTTCCGACCTCACAGATGGTATTGAATATAAAATAGAATGACACAAATCAACCTGGAATCAGCATCTACAAGATGCCTAGAATCTCTCTTTGCTAGAGGACACAATTATAATTAACATATTGACGCAAATCATCGTTAAATGTATTAAGTTGTACAATGAATTGTTGAATGGAACTATTTCATCTTTAGCAGCGGATGCAGAAACAACTGCAGGGAAATGTAAAGCATAACATTGTGACTTCACTCATAATCATTATCCCAATAGCTGTTGGCCTCATGATGGCTGTAATAAATCAAGAATGAAACAAACTGTACTGTCTGTGTGCCTTCAATGTGTCTAAAATGCTATCAATCAATCAATCCATCCATCTGTGTGTATTGTTGACGTATGCAGTAAGGATGAACATACATCATAAATGTCATATTTATACCACAGTATGGTTCATGAAGCCTCTGCACATGGCCACGTAGAGTCATCACTAAGCCATCGCTAGTGACTTCCTACAGAAGTCCTGATTGTGAGTCACCTACTTATCATTTGAGACGTGTGAATGAATCAAAAGAAGAAGTATCAGTTATGGAACCACCAGACTTCAGAGCAGCTTCTCTCCTCAGGCTCTTTAATTCCATAATTCATCCTCATTCTCCTCCGTAAAATAATTTGCTCATGTAGCAAGAGGACATCTTGTTAGAACAGCCCTGTTGTGCAATGACAATGAAGGAACCTTGTGACCTCATGTTGATGGCTTGCTATTAGATAATGACCTGAACTAGTTTACCAGGACACGTCTTTTATGAACCCAATGAAATATATAATTTCTTATTTCTTCATGTCTGCTTCTTCTCGGAACCTGGGAGTTAAAGCAACCAGCAGTTGTTCTGTGGTTCTGTGTAGAAGATCCCAGCTATGGGATGTGTTTTGTAGACTGTTTCGTCAAAGGGGCCCCAAGGTTATTACAGAATTTGATTCTTATTTCATTCATTTTTCATCATTAGCCAGTGGCAGAATTGCGCGATGACAACTGTAATGCAATGTTTAGGGACGGCCTCTGAATCTCTTTTGTCCCCACAGCCTCGTCCTCTGTGGTTCCTGTCCCGGGAACTTTTTCGTGGCCCCTGGCCCCACGAGGGAAACCCAGGAGGGGAATGCTGAGGCGGGCTGTGTTCTCGGACCTCCAGAGGAAGGCCCTGGAGAGAACCTTCCAGAGGCAGAAATACATCAGCAAACCAGACAGGAAGAAACTTGCCAGTAAACTGGGACTTAAAGATTCCCAGGTACAGTACTCAAGGACTTTTGTATTGTAGACAGTCCCTTTAGCACCGTCTCATTCTATAGAGGATTTCATGCCTCTTTGCTCTCACAGTGTGTATTTAAAAACGAGGTTAAGATAAGATATCCTTTATGAGTCCCGCAAGGGGACATTTGCAGGATCACAGCAGCAAAGTTAAAGTGCACACAGACACATGATAAAAGAAACACAAGCATTATAAATAGCAAATACACATTAAACTAGTAAAAAAAAAAAAAAAAACAGACAGTAAATTGAAATGAAATAAACAATTATGTACAGAATGAGTTAGTAGTCGATGAGGTCGCTGACATTCACACGCTGCTTGTGTTCCGTCCTGTGAAGGTGAAAATCTGGTTTCAGAACCGCAGGATGAAATGGAGGAACTCCAAAGAGAGGGAGCTGCTGTCGACAGGTGGCTGTCGCCAGCAGACCCTCCCCACCAAAACCAATCCCCACCCAGACCTCACCGACGTAGGCAGCACCCAGTGCCACAGGCTGGACAGCCACGAGTCACGTCTTCACCACCACCACCACCACCACCACCGCCACCATCACCACCAGCAGCACCAGCTCTCCTCTCCGTCAGAGTCCGGCAAACAGTCGGAGCTCTCGGAGTCAGACAGTGAAGAAATCACTGTGTCATAAGATTCAGACACCTGGTTAGACTCTGGACTTTTCTCACACAGCAGCCGCCTCAGAAAAGATCCGTCAGCTGTGAAGGACGACTCTACAAAAGCTGGCGAATGGAGGCGAATACCACAAGTGCTTGAATCTGCTCTGTACATAGCTTTATTTACTCAGCCATTCCCCTCTGGGCCACACGTCTGTACAGTGTTGTTTATATAACTTGTATATGTAGTCCGGTATATTGATATACAGTAAAAAAAAAAAAAAAAAGAAAAAAAAAAGAAAAGAAAGTATACTGAGTTATTTTAGATATTTGTAGAATGAAATGTCTAAAACTCTTAAATATACAATGTTCTTTCCGTACATATTTGTATTCTTTATATTTTCTCAAATAAATCTTGACAGTGTAATTTGGTGTTTTAATGTCCTGCAGTTGAACTCTGTAATAATAAGTATATCCTGCACATGGATGGGTCTTATTTTAAAACTAGACATTACCAGCTGTGAGCTATTAGCATACCTCTGGTTTAAGGTTGAAGACGGCTCTTAGACCTCGTCGCTGGGTCAGAGCGCTCTGAGAGCAGCTCCTACTTCAGTCAGAAACAGCTGAAAGAAAAAAAAGGAAGAAAACCCCCAGCAAACTCACAGATGGATTGTTAAAAAAAAAAAGACTTTATTGTCATATTCCACTATGGATTATACAAGGAAAAGCAGACGAGTACTGACATTCAAATTAAAAAAACACAAAAACAATGTTATTGTGTTTAGTTTTTTTTTTTTTTTTCCTCCTTCTTTCAGATAACTGACAAGGCCATCAGAAAAAAAAAACAATGATTTAATTACACAGCAGGTTTGTTAAAGGAAACTTTATTTACATGAGAAAATAAAAACAGTCACTGACTTCATGCCATATTGTTTAAGCCTACACACACACACGCACACACACACACACACACGCTCACACACACACACACACACACACACAAACAGAGTGGCTGCTGTTCGATAAGTGAAGGGAGGTTAGTGGAGGACAGTAAGTACAGTATTTACAGCACTTGTATACAGCTCTGCTTGGCCTGAATGAAGCGGCTCGGGTCGCTTTCAGGGGGAAAGACCCTCAGTCCCTATTGGCTGAAAAGCAACAGTGAGTCGCTCTCCAGCATAAAAGCGGTAGTTGTTCGCCACTGAATCGCCATGTCTGCCGGTTTAAATCCCATCCAAACACTACAGTTGGTCATTTAGAGATTGGCTGGGATGAAAAATCTGAAAACATTTGGCCCTTTTAAAAATCTGAGGAGGACTTAAAACCCATCGACTTTAAACGAATGCGTAGTGGAGGGCCACAAAACGCTTTCAGAATCAAAAGTAGACCGACTCCCTATGGAACCCTGTCCTAACACCGGTTTATAACAAACACCAGCTGTGGCCTCACACGGCTTCATGTTGCTGTGGAAATGCAGCTCAATTTATTTTGTAGCAGGAAAAATATCTGAAATTGATCGAAATCAGACACCTCGCTGATTAAAGTTGGTGCTGGAGCTTCAAGCCCCATTTGCACTGTGCCATTAGCCACCAAAAAAAAAATGCTAATTAGACAATTTCCTTTTGCTGATAGACAGAAAATGTGAACTGTCTGCAAATAATCCAAATCATCAGATGCTCCCGGTGCTGAGAATTACAAACGGATACCATAACAGTGTTAAGCCACAAGGGGGCAGTCACATGCTGCATTTACACAGCTACAAGTTGAGCTCTTTACAAGCCTCCATCCAAATCCAGCAGCAGTGACGTTGTACATCGTGGTGAAACAGGAAGAAACATTTCTTTAGATTTGTTTTGTCCTGAAACCACATGAGAAGCACTTTATAACAGTTAAGTGGTTAAAACCTTTAAATATGTACAAACATATTGTGCCGTGACACTGAAACAGAGAGAGAGAGAGGGGGGGGGGGAGTTTACCATTTAATTATCAGAGTAAAAAGTGTACATGGTAGAGAAGAGGGGTGAAGGTCCCCTGAAAGAGACGGACGGGACGGGACGGGAAGGCGGGTGCGACAGTTTGTTTTTATCAAGATTAAACTGTACAGACTGAGAATTATAGCCGACTATGTGATCCTGTACACAACATCAAAGCTCACTGCCAGACTGAGAAGTTTGAATAGTACATAAAAACACGTCGACGGTTTCTACGGTGTGTGTGTGTAGAGGCTGAAAATGTCAGTCTCAAATCTGAATGTACTCATCTACATCATACATATCAGATTACGGTGCGTTTGATGTCTAATAACTTACAGGCACAATGGGTGGAGTCAGGTTCAAACTTGAGGGTGTGTTTTGTCTGCTGCTAACTGGTTTGTTGAACGGCTTCATATTTCCATCCACCAGAACATGAACATAGAACGGATTTTCTACACCAGCTGAACTCCACGGGCTGTGGGATGAGGTGAGGAGGTGAGGAGGTGAGGAGGTGAGGAGGTGCTCCTTACTGCCGGTTGCTCTTTATCCTCTCCAGACGTTTCTTCAGGTCGTCCAGGTTGGCCGCCGGTGAAGCGGAGCGTGTGTGTGCTTGCGTCGGGGAATGGGAGTGTGTGTTGTGTTCCTGCTGGTACAGCTCTCTGGACTCTTTGAGCTGGGACAGCTTACTGTGCAGCATGTCGGTGGACGAGGCCACCGGCGGCTTGGAGGACAGCAGGGAGGAGATGGGAGGTCGCTGCTGAGGCTCGTCCTCGCTGCCACCGACACTCTGCTGCAGGGAGGAGGAGGAGGAGGAAGAGGAGGAAGAGGAGGAAGACGTGGGTGAGCTTCCATCAGCGACACGCGGTCAATGTTACGGCTCAAACAACAGAAGGCCCGCGAGCAGCAGGAAACACACGCCTCAAACCGACACCGTAACGGTGAGTCGGGCTTTTAGCTACTTTTTTAAGTTTGTGACAGGAAGCAAACATTTGAAAGCTTGCACCTGATATCTATTCCCACGCTAACGTAGCCAAATGCAATGCTTTCAACGAATGTTGCAAATGTCATCAGAAACAATACGTACGCAAGAGGGAGAGGACCGCTGTCGTTAACACAGACCAGCTCACATGCAGTCAGACATTACTCAGTTGGTAGTGCTGAAACCAACCATTTCATTCCAAAGTGCTGTGGCACCACATTTATTGATTAACTGCTACATAGTTGCTGGTTTTAATCAAACTAGCTAACAGAATCATGCTCGGCCTGTGTACTGATACTGATGTTTCACCAGCAGGTTACCTTTAAACGGCGACAGTCAAACTACAGTCACCAGCTTCAAGTTTCACTCATTACAGTTTTAAAAACCAGCAGTTAGGGTTAGGGTCAGGTATTTAGTTATGATGGTTAGGGTCAGGTATTTAGTTATGATGGTTAGGGGCAGGTATTTAGTTATGACGGTTAGGGTCAGGTATTTAGTTATGACGGTTAGGGGCAGGTATTTAGTTATGATGGTTAGGGTCAGGTATTTAGTTATGATGGTTAGGGGCAGGTATTTAGTTGTGACGGTTAGGGTCAGGTATTTAGTTGTGACCAGGTATTTAGTTATGAGGTTAGGGCAACACAAAGGTTAGGGTCAGGTATTTAGTTATGATGGTTAGGGTCAGGTATTTAGTTATGATGGTTAGGGGCAGGTATTTAGTTATGATGGTTAGGGGCAGGTATTTAGTTATGATGGTTAGGGGCAGGTATTTAGTTATGATGGTTAGGGGCAGGTATTTAGTTATGATGGTTAGGGGCAGGTATTTAGTTTTGATGGTTAGGGGCAGGTATTTAGTTATGATGGTTAGGGGCAGGTATTTAGTTATGATGGTTAGGGACTAGGGAATGCATGACGTCAATGAGTGTCCTCATGAAGATGGAGGTACTGGGATGTGTGCGGTGACACCAACCTTGGAGTTGTTTTCCAGGCCTTGTCTCTGTCTGAGGATCTTGAGTCTCTCGTAGTAAACGGCTGGTTTCAGCTCTTCGTTGTTACTGCTCAGATTGAAGTCCACGCCATGCTGAGGGATCACTGCGAAGACACACACACACACACACACACACACACACACACACACACACACACACACACACGTTACCATACAGGGCCGGCTTCATGGGGACCAGAGAGCCGTGTGACCGCTCACAGTTTTACCTGCTGAGGTCTGGATGCGGGGCTTGCCCTCCCTCTCGGACTCGATCACACGAAGGCCTCGCTCCACGTAGCTCTGGAAGAACTGGGACGTGTTCTTGAGGAAGGGCTCCAGGTCTGCGTCCGAGTACTTCTGTTTGTACTCGTACAACTCCGTC
Source organism: Ophiodon elongatus (assembly GCA_016806645.1). Classification (NCBI taxonomy): domain Eukaryota; kingdom Metazoa; phylum Chordata; class Actinopteri; order Perciformes; family Hexagrammidae; genus Ophiodon; species Ophiodon elongatus. The sequence continues at coordinate 270,285 of JACSYO010000917.1, read as the reverse complement.
AAACCCTGAGAAGAAGATCGGACGCGTTACTGAATGTTCTTCGAGCCCTCCGTCATAATAGCATCATATTTTCTCTGTGACGTTTTAAAAAGCCAACTGTAATGGAAACATTCCCTTTACGTTTGAAACTGCAACAACTAGTACAGTACACTTGGAATGATTTGAAGAATGGAGCGGACCTCTTTGGTGTTCTCCTTGGAGCCGATCTTCTTGAAGATTTCAGACAGAATGTCACTGACCTTGGCCTTCGACATCCGATCCTCCTGGGAACAAAAACACAAAGAAAAGGACAGATTCCCGTCACATCAGAGTTCATTTAGAAACACTCGTCCCAAAGATAACGATACACAGTTTGTGTGAATTCTTGACCAAAACAACGGCCACTTAAGTGTGCTGTGTATTCGGGATGCGTCGCTCACCGTACGCAGACCACCCTTCTCGTTGCCACGGTCACTCTTGGGTCCTGAGAGGTTTCCAGAGTGTTTGACCACCCGCCTCAGATGGGCCTCCAACTCGGACTCATTACGATTCTCTATCATCGATAGGTGGTCCAGGATCTGTTGATCAATGCATTTATACAAAAGTTCAAAACTCATTAAGGACAAAGTAAATATGCTGTAGTTATCACAGCAGAACAATAACTAATAATATGATGGAATACATTGTGTGTGTGTGTGTGTGTTACCTCGGCCCCCGTGAGCTTGCAGAGTGTGTGTAACAGAGTCTTGAGGGTTCTGTGTGGAACGTCACTCTTGAGCTGCTTCAGTTTCTCTTTGGGGAAAATCTTCATGAAGTTGTGGACGTCCAGTAAGATCCGATCCAGGTTGATGTTGTTGATGGTCTCTGGGAGAAAGCGGATCATCCTCCACAGACACTGAACACACACACACACACACCGCGCAGAGTCAGGTAACGGACAGCAGGGTCAGAATGAGGAGGTGGAGACGCTCCTTACCTTCATGACCAGCTCAGAGAACATGGGCGGGGCTGTTGTGACTAAACTGTCCTGAAGCAACACCAGCAGAGCACTGCAGGGAGACAGGAAGGGAGGGGTTCAAAACGATGTGCTTTTACTTCCTTCTACCATTATTATGTGGCCTTATTTTTGTCAGCAGCTGTATTGTGGCCACATCATGTCACTGCGAATTCACTCAGGGGCAATTCTAATAATAGCAAACATATCAGTATCGATAGACTGAACACTGTAAAAAAAAAAAAAGAAGAAAAAAAAAGCACAAAACTGAATTTAAGAACCAGCTCTTACTTTAAAAAGAGGAAATTATTTGTGCGCTGAACAAAAGCACAGATTTTTGTTGGTATATAGAAAGGCCACGTAGCTGGGACCTTATTATGGTAAAATTATGTACGACAGTCAAAAGCGAGAGAATATTTGTGAACTACAGCTCTCGCCTCACAGTGTGCGTCACCAACATGGGCGCTACCGTGACTTGCTAGCGAACATAGCCGTGTTCCACGCACAAATGTCACGTTTCCTTAATTAATGTGCTTTATCCAGCATTCCTTTTTATTTTACTGGGAAGCAAAAGGAGTAGTGAGACCAGCTGTTGGTGTGAGGCATCGTAGCTTCAGAGAGTCTCTGATGACACTCCTGGGTGTGCAGTCTTTGGAACAACGGATTTTCACAGCCGGATTTTTTTTTAACAGTTTTATGACAAACTGCGTCTTTCTTGATTGAATAAAAAAATTTATTTGTCCCTTCATTTCAAGTGTTGATTGTAAAAGTTAATATTACTGTACATATTTTCTATAAATTATGTCCAATGGTGGGCCACCGCAAGGGGCGGGGATTTGCCGCTTTATGATGATAATACAAAAGATTCAAAAAAGATTATTTGAAAGTTTGGTTCAGGCGAATTCTCTCTTCCCTCTCTGAGTCAGGCAAGACTCTGAGGTCTATTATGTGCGTATTAAATAAATACATACAGGAACTACTGGGCGGTGTGGAATAATGTTACCGTTTCTTCATACTAACCTGATTATGTTGGTCTGGTCAGACTTCTCCAGAACTCTGGTCACCAGCATGTTGACTGATCTGATGACCTGCTGTCCGTCTTCTATGTCCTCCACTCTGTCATCCAACATCAGTGTTATCACACCGTGCATCAGGTCCTTCAACACACCCATAGATGCCTCTCGGGCCAGGGACTCCATAGAGAACAACTAATAGAAAGAGAATGTCACCTCATCATCATTCCCCACAAGAGAGCTCATAGTACCATATTACCGCACTAGAGAGCTCATAGTACCATATTACCCCACTAGAGAGCTCATAGTACCATATTACCCCAATAGAGAGCTTATAGTACCATATTACCCCACTAGACAGCTCATAGTACCATATTACCCGAGTAGGATCACGTGAGATGATATACAACGTGTGTGATTGGCCGAGTAGGATCACGTGAGATGATATACAACGCGTGTGATTGGTCGGTGTGTTTCCTGGACCGATGAACGAGTGCCGTAAAGGCCAGAAAAGCTGCGCGGGTTGAATGGAAGTGATCCATGAAAATGTAATAATTCTCAATTATCTATCGGTTTTCGGTCAAGGGTCCAGAGACAACGGCGTCTGGGTCCGGACCTGGACCGCGGTCCCGCTGTTAGTGACCCCTGCGATATAGGGATCCTCCTCTGTTGCTCTCCCTAAGGTTTCTTCCCTTTTTCTCCCCTTAAAAAGTTTTTTTTGGGGGGGGGAGTTTTTCCTGAACCGATGCGAGGTCCCGGGATAGAGGATGTTGGATGTGTACAGATTGTAAAGCCCTCTGAGGCTAATTTGTAATTTTGGGCTATACAAAATAAATTGAATCGAATCATCAACGTCACCAATGTTGTTACTGGCGTATCAGGTTAGTATGTGACTCACAGAGAGCATGTTTCCTATGATGCAGCTGTACAGTTTGATGATGTCCCTCCTGTCCAGCCGCTCATCAGCGATGTGCGTGCTGTAGATGAGCCTCAGCTGCATGAAGGTGGCAATGAGGAACTGATCGATGTGTCCTGACATGACTTCTGCTTTGTCCTCCTGCCGCAACACCTCGTCGATCTACGGGGACAAACCACAATTTTGATCCTCCCTCAAAGCATCTGTGTTGGCTATTTCTATTACAACAATGCGTCATGTGACAATATGAAAGGGGTTGCTACGTTTAATGTTGGACATACAGAGAGGTAACACGATTTTCAGCTCATTGTTTAGCTGTCTGGCCGCTGGGTTTACAGATACAGCAGGCAGCTGTTTTTAGAAAAAAGCTCTAAAAACCCAGCAGACATTACCTGCTCGGCACCAAACCGACACAACAAGGAGCTGGTGATTAAAGGGTATTTCACAGCTATTTGTTGCTACTGTTTATATTCCTCCGGAATGGTATTTGTATTTTAGCTGGTGCTTTTAAAATCAAGCAAACCTCAGATCTGTTTGATCTAAATTCCACCAGCATGTCAACATCTCCACCAGAGGAAACGATACACGGATAATCGGAGGATCGGCGGTTCGATCCCCGGCTCCACTAGTCCATGGCGATGTGTCCTTGGGCAAGACATTTAACCCAAAAATGCTCCTGTAGCTGTGCCTGTGGTGTGTGAATGTTAGCTAACCTTGATGGGCAGATGGCACCGTAGCTCCTCCCATCAGTGTATGAATGGGTGAATGATGTCATGCATTGTTAAAGAGCTTTGAGTGGTCAGAAGACTAGAAAAGCTCTAAACAAGTACAGGTCCATTTATGATTTTACAAATCAGATTTCCCTGGTCATGCTCTGCTAATTAAACAGGTTAAACCATAAAAATAAAAACAGTTAAAGTGTGGCCAGATAAAGCTACAGCTGCTCTACAGGATTATTTTGAATGTTCAGACTGGCACATGTTCAGGGGAATGACATCAATCCAGAGGAATATACATCAAAAGTGACATTGTATATCAGTAAATGTGTTGACCACAAAGCCAATAAGATCATTCCCCAACCAGAAAGCCTGGATGAATGGAGAGGTGGTGGCACTATCCAAAGCCAAAAAACATCAGGTGACAAGGAAGAATACAGCATTGCCAGAGCAAGACTGAAAGCTGGCATCAAGGAGTCAAAGAGGCGGTGTCAAGACAGACTGATGAGAGACCTCAACACCAACAACACTACAGATATGTGGCAGGAGATCCAGAATGTCACAGGCTATCAAAGCAGCAGCGCCCCCCCTACAGATGAGCCGAACACCTTTTATGCTCGCTTTGACGTCCTCAACAAAGAGTCAGCTGTCAGGTCTGCCCCGCCTCCAGAGGACCGACCACTGTCAGTATCCTCAGAGGATGTGAGGAGAACCCTGATGAGTAAATAGGAGTAAAGCTGCTGGGCCTGATAACATCCCTGGTCCTGTACTAAGAACATGTAACAACCAGCTAACTGATCATATCACTGTCACAGGAGAGAGTTACCACCTGCTTCAAGACCGACACCACCGCTCCTGTACCTAAAAAGTCTGCCTACCTGTCGGATTTCAACACAGATTTGTGGTTCAGTGTTTAATTATCAGACCAGCCACTAGAAAGCATACATATTGATCTCCAGACTACATATTTTTACTGAATATAGGCCAATAATGACCAGTTGTAAAACTTTTTTTTCACACTATGATGGTGAAACTCTAATCTGCAGCTCACACGACTCCGATACTTTTTTAGATCCAAAATGCTCCATCACTGCGATTTAATCCACAGGACATTTTTACAGCTCTTCTTCTCATCACTGCAGGTGAGTGGCACAACTCTCACACACAAAACAAACCAGTGCACACAGATTTAAAATCATATGCTCACTAGCCAAACACATGCATCTTCAGTAAAAACCTTACTGTTCAAAACTATTTGGACTAGCAATTGTGCATAGAATTGTGTCTTAGTTACGTACAGGGTTGGCTTTTACATTTGGAAAATAACCAGTCAGTGTGGTGGACAAAACTTTGTCACAGTCTCTCAAACCACTTCATTTCTCTGCTGACCTTTCTTGTGACTTATTTGGCCAACGTCTACACCATACTCATATATCCGTTATAGGCATTCAAAGATTGATTGTTAGGTGTTGAGGTGGTCCCAGCGAGCTCCACCTAGGCCTCACCCTTTGACCAATGATGATTTCTAGCTCGAGTAATTGCAATAATGGCAGTAGACTGTAAACACAAATCCAAGCTTCAAATAATCCCTTCAGTGATGCCAAAGACGCCGTCTTCATGGTTTCATACCTGTGCCAGTGCTTGTATGCTGTTGTTAATGTCACCGCTAGCCACCTGAGAGATGACAAAGTTGATGGTGGAGGCCGTGCTGTTGTGGAGGTCATCAAAGTGTGGAGAGACTGAACGCATCCTTTGAACACAAAAACACTTACAATATCACAAATCGTTCGTTTTCCCAATGGCTGTACTTTCTATCTGACCTGCGTATTTGCTTCAGTGTGGTTGTGTTTCAGAGTGCGTTTACTTGGGTTCAGGGATCATGATGGGCTCCAGCAGCTCGTCCAGCTTGTGTTGGACGAGGTCCGGCAGCTCACACACTCTGCTCTGGTCCATCTCGATCATGTCCAGGTCTAACTGAAACTCCTTAGGGATGGAGGGGTGGGAGGACTCGCTGTGCTGGGCGTTCTGGCGGGCTTGGCTGGATGGGCGGATAGATGTGGAGATGGGGGGGCGGTGGACAGGACAGTAGATTTAGTCCAGTGTATTATCGATCAGTGCCTTTTAGCTTTAGTCCTGACTGACACAAGCTTTTACTTATTAGTTTGAGAATCTATGACAGTATGTGAGTGTATTCAGTGCAAGAAGGTCAATTCAACAAGGATACAATGTTTGAGATCCTCTAATGGCATAACACTTTTATTGAGAATCAATTCCATTTTAAAAAAAAGCATAATTTTCCCTTTTTGGCTTAAAAAACCATCAATATCCAATTCTAATGAGTTTAAAACACCTTTAACAGCAAGACAATGGTCAAAAATGTAGATGGGAAAATGTTGTGGGTTTACCCTCCAGTGCATCCTTGCTCTGAGGATTTATTTAAAAAGGACTTAATATTACAGAGTTCAAGTGATTGGCTGGAACTTTTCCAAATTATAGTTGGACTGTCAGGACTGGAGCTGATCAGCACTGATCTAATACCAACATTAAGCATCTGCATCAAGCATTTTCGTTCAATGATTGTTGGCCACATTAATAAATAAAATTGCTACTTCTCCTTCAACTGTCATTTATTGCTGCAATGTTACCAACATAACATTGCAAAAATTAGTCACATCATGTGTCAAAATAATGCAGAAAAGTTAGCATTTATTACTTCTAGACTAGATTGCAATTCCTAATTATCAGGCTGCTCTAATAAGTTAAAATTAAGACTCTCTTCCTGTCGATTTCAACACCGATTTGTTGTTCAGCGTTTCATCATCAGACCACTGACTAGAAAGCATTAACGTGGATCTCCAGATGGCATATCTTTACTGAATCTAGGCCGATGAAGATCGGCAGTAAACCTTTTCTCACACTATGATAGTGAAACTAATTATATCTAAAGTGCTCCCGCACTGCGATTTAAGGCTCCTTTTGTCAGATATAAGGCTGGAGAGTTGGTTCCCTCAGAAATGTTTACAACGAGGCTTTAGGTGAGTAAGACTCTCAAACACGCACGTGTTACGTAACTCACGCGAGAGGAGAGTTCACTGCACACACAGACCTCTATGCAGGACTCCCAGGACACCATAGATATCGTAGCTTCTTCAATTCTTATGTTTATGAAACCGTGACTTACATAAACGCAGTTATGGCCAAATTGGTTAATCCATACATCCATAATTGCAATATTAATAGTTTCTTTGCATTACATCTCTTCCAAGATGAGGAAGTGTATAACAGCTTTGTAGAAAATAGACCAGAACCAGGGTAGGAACCGAACCTCTTAAACCTGGGTGGGAAACAAACCGCGACTCTTAAACCTGGGTTGGAAACAAACCGCGACTCTTAAACCTGGGTGGGAAACAAACCGCGACTCTTAAACCTGGGTGGGAAACAAACCGCGACTCTTAAACCTGGGTGGGAAACAAACCGCGACTCTTAAACCTGGGTGGGAAACAAACCGCGACTCTTAAACCTGGGTGGGAAACAAACCGCGACTCTTAAACCTGGGTGGGAAACAAACCGCGACTCTTAAACCTGGGTGGGAAACAAACCGCGACTCTTAAACCTGGGTGGGAAACAAACCGCGACTCGTAACTGTTGGTATGAACCGAACCACAACTCATAACTCGGGCTGCCAACAAATACCACAGCCAGGGTTGAGGCTGACCGTGGGGAAGAATGTAAATGTGTGCAATTTAAAGGCAGTTTGTTAATTATATGCCTGCCCTCACTGATTGTCGGTTTTCAACAAAGCAGCCACGCTTTAATAGGTTAATTAGCCAACGTTAGCATAGCAAGTAATGGCCAAGTTGCTAGAGCTAGACCTAGTAGTGTTTTGTAAATTCAGATTTCAAAACAATAGAACCACCTAAAATTGTTGATAATTATAAAAGAAAAAGAAAAACAGGTGTGGCCATTAATAGGGGACAAATTATTCCGTCAAAAAGCAGATTTTTGAGGATACAAAGTGTCCCTATATTTGTAGCTGGCGAAAGCAGGTACAGTATAAACATGTATACGTAAGACGAAGGGATGATGGGGGAAGTGACAGCTGGACACGTTAACTTTTAGTCTGGTGACTAAACCTTAACGTCACAGCAAACATTTCACTTTTGGTATTAGATCACATTCAGAGGGAAGTTCTTACAATGACAACATGTAGAACAGAGGGGCGAGGCGGAAGAGGTACTCACATCCTATACGTGCGATACATTATTCTGTTCCAGAAGAGAAGGAAGGCAGAGCAGAAAAAAAAGAGGAAATCACACAGGAAGAAAGATGAAGGGTTAAGAGACAGACGGGCAGAAGACAGCTGCTTTCACAGACACCGTGGAAAGGATTTTATGTGCCAATTTCCTTTAGCATAAGTATCTGTGAGAGCAACCCAACATGCAATGAATAAAACACGGCAAGAAGAGGAGGACAGATCAGTTGCAAGCAGAACACAAACATTCAAAAGATTTAGAGCATGAATCCAACAGTCCTCAGCATGAAGAAGGATGTTATGTTTGTTGATGGAATGGATAACATGCTTATGGAAAAAAGCTGGAAGAGTTGGGTTTTAGTGCATTCACGACAATTCATGTCCAACGATGAGACCTTTTAACTGCATTCGTTTAGAAGCACGCTACGGTCTTCTACCCGTAAACTAATGGAATGAAAGTTTTGTTTACTGACCAACATCACTGGATAAATCATTTCTGTAAAACACAAGTTGGTTGGTGTGTGTGTGTGTGTGTGTGTGTGTGTGTGTGTGTGTGTGTGGTCCCGCGCTCCCGTCTGCCAGTGAAACTCCTGTCATGTACAGCAGTGTAAAGACACAGGACCTTTGACCGGAAACAGACCAGGGTGAGGGGGTTTTGTGAAGCTTTGCAGTTGGTTGGAAGTTAAACTCAGATTCTTAAGTGAATCTATTTTTCCCCACCCCTAATGGTAGTCTTTCTATTGTTCCTTATGAAGCACCATTAGTTTCTATGGGGATCTCTACATAGCAAATTTTTATACAATCAGATCTATATCGAGGGCATAAATGGTAACATCAAATCAAAGTTTGTTGGGGTCTTCTCAGACAGAGGGACCTACTTGAGTTTGTTGGGGTCTTCTGAGACAGAGGGACCTACTTGAGTTTGTTGGGGTCTTCTCAGACAGAGGGACCTACTTGAGTTTGTTGGGGTCTTCTCAGACAGAGGGACCTACTTGAGTTTATTGGGGTCTTCTCAGACAGAGGGACCTACTTGAGTTTATTGGGGTCTTCTGAGGCAGAGGGACCTACTTGAGTTTGTTGGGGTCTTCCTGTGCAGGCTTGCGGAGGAAGGTGGCGCTGGGGTTAGTCGGGTGCTCCCTCTGAGACCTCTCTGTCGCACTCGGCTTGGCGGGGGGAGCTGCCGCCGCCTTCTTGGCTGAACGCTTGATTCTCTCCTCCAGCATGCTCATGTCTTTCTCTGATAACTGCAAAGGATAGGGGAATCAGGCCATGTAACATTGTACAGAGTATGTTTTGGGGTTGATTCTTACGACAATGGTATGTATCCTCGAACTTACATTTCCTATTAGTTTGTAGACTTGTTCCCCACAGACATTGTAGACCGCCACCACAGTGTTCAGGGCAGCGTTGCGAACAGATGTGTCTCTGTCGCCTATGTGCACAGCTATCTCCTTCAGAGACTTAGCTGGTGTTGGCTGGCATACATTCATCCCATAGCCCTCTATCAAACAACCCAACTCCTCCAGACATTCTGAGGAAACCACACAAACAATGTTGTTAGAATACATCTCTTCAAAAGACGTTTCCCCCCATAGTTCGCCATTGAAGAGGCTTATAATGGATCAGTACAGGTCTGGACAGTTCCTCCTGTCTGTAGAGACTTACCAGCTCTCTGTTTGGAGTTCTTGGACTTCGTTCCATCCATGAGGAAAGGGAAGACCTTGGATGCCGGGTAAACCTTACACAGCATGGCTAGTATGGCCCGAACGTCTTTGCGAACCACATCCTTTGACTCTCCTACCTGAAGAAGGGAGGAAACTGTGAGCAGATAAAAGCTCTACAGTGGTTTCTATCAATCCGAGTGTGACGTGTGCTCACCTTAAGTATGAGGTAGGGGATGAAGGAGTTGGCCTCGTACTCGGTCAGGTGGTAGTTCTCTCTGTTCAGCATGCCAAACAACAGCTTCAGATACTCCAGCACCTTCATCAGGACTGTGGTGTTGGTGTCAAAGAACCGCAGGGTGAACCACTTCAGAATCAGGTCCAGACAGCTGATGGTGGCGTCGCTCTCACTTTCCAACCTCTGTCGGACAAAAACACACACGCAGACTTTTATTACCAAAACTACTCCAAACGTGCAATTTGTAGATTAAGACCAACCACTACCTCAATCATGACTCCTATAGCCTTGACGTGTCTCTGGAAGTCCAGGTGAAAAAGCTCGTCCTGTAGCCACTTGGCAAAGCAGGTGGACATCTGCGTCTTCAGCTGCTCCAAATATTCATCTCGGGGAGTGGTGAAGTTCCATTTCAAAATCTACAAAGGAAATATTTTGTCAGCAATATTTCTGGAGTTATTTAGACAAGTCGCTGAGTCGCCAGTTTAGGCCGCCTGTTGGACTTCCCAAAAGGGGGGGGGGTACCTACTGTCAAATGACGTTGGTATTGTAATTTGTCATATGCTTGTGGAGCCATATGCTTTTTTTATTGAGAGATTTACAATTTTTTTCCCTTAACACTCAACATTAGTACTGATATTTCCTCTTCAATACATCTCACCAACAATTAAAGAAAATGCATTATTCATGGAAGCCCCGCCCAGTTACAGTGCATCCAACTGCGGAGCAGACAATTCTCACTAAACTACTAGAACATCCCACACGCCAGGGCCCTAACACGCCAGGGCCCTAACACGCCAGGGCCCTAACACGACAGGGCCCTAACACGACAGGGCCCTAACACGACAGGGCCCTAACACGACAGGGCCCTAACACGACAGGGCCCTAACACGACAGGTCTTGGTGGGTCACATGATCCAATCTCAGGCTGCTGAAGCTGACATTCAGTAGGCTAGTCCACAATACACATGACAGTGTTTATTTTACTACTTTGTCTATTTGCATCTGTAGATTTCTCCTAAATACACCAAAAGTTACCATTAGATAACATGACAATCAGAAAACTTGTAATACAAAGAAATTATAGTCTTAATGTAAGCAATCAACTGGGGAAGTTTATTAGTTTACTAGTTACACTTTTTATCCTATTCACCCGTAGGTGTGGCTAAATGTATTGCATTTTACAAGCATTGTTCTCAGACTCTGGTGAATGGAGGCACTACTTTCACTCCTACCTATGTTCTGAAGGTTTTTACAGAGGGGATTGTTCACATATTCATAGCCTGATTTACAACATTTTATTCCGAAGCAGAAGGGGAAAGTGGTTTTTTTTTTTTAATGGATGTTGACAATATTTTCGGATTTATGGCTAGATACAAAGAGATATTCAAAATGTCCTCTGTATAAACATGTGACTCCAATATGTCAACAAAATAAAACATTTTTAAACCATGCTTCATCCAATGTTCAGATTTATGTTCTGGAAATGTACGCAAATAAGCACATATTTAATAAGACAATGCTTCATTTGCATGTTTGTAAGTATTTTACATGAGAGGTTGCATTCTGGTATCTATTAGTTAAATAGTTTGACCCAATTCACCTGGGGCGTCTCCCTTTAAATGTTCCCAACGTGTTGGCATCGTAGCCACATCTCTTGATCCGTGCCGACTGGTCACCGATCCGTCGGGTCGTAGCAAACTCACGCGGCCAAACGCTGATCAAGCCCACCGGTGGATTTTAGGGGAAATGTGCTTATAATAATAATGCACAGTATGCCCCTTCACTAAGATAGACTAAATACTAGGAACACCTCTCACAACACATAATTCAGCAGCACAACAGATACTACACTACAGCCTCCAAAATGAGCAGCCATGAATCATCAGCTCTCAAACGGATTCAACAACTTGCCGATGGTAGGACTGAACTGGGTATCGTGAGTAGGCCTAATACACTGGCAGCTGAGTGTATACAGTGCTTTACTCTGCTTACTATCGATCAGCTGGCACTTCCACTCTCAGACACAGAGTAGAACTGACCTCCCACTGGGATCGGGACATGTTTTTCAGCTAGTCAGGTACCTTTAGTTGTTTCTCTTCCTTGATCCTCTGCTCCTTAGCGTTGGGGATGAGGACGAAGATTGGCCCGGACCTATCGTCATCATCCTTCTGGTTTTTGGCGGCAGGCTTCTTGCCAGCTGCACCCTGAGAGGAGAGGCAGTGTCACAGCGTGAGAGGCAGTGAGTGAACCAATGCTCTTAGCAGCGTGTGTAATCAGGTTTGGATGTGGATGACAGAGGAGTGGAGGTGGCAGACGGAGTAGAAACAGGAGACAAAAAGGGTGTTATGCTGAACATATCTCAGTGTGGGTTAACACACAGAGAGCAGAAACACTGACGTGATACTATTCCAAAACATTGAGAAACACACACTCATGCAGTGGGGTGACCTGAAAGCTGAAAAGTGACCCCTCTCTCGGTTTGTGCTTCATTTCTGTAAGCATGCATGTGCTGCACTGTTTGTTGGACGGCACTGTTTGAGTCATCTCATGCCCAGGATGTTAAAAAGGTTAATACAGATGTGTGTTGATCTCACGCCACCTGACAACTGTGTGTCCGTGTGCTTCTGATTATACAGTTGTGTGTTCACTTGCAGTATTAGTGATTAGAGCGACACGGGATTAGACAGCCGAGAGCTGACTGGGTCAAGGCAGAGAGAAGACGGGGGTTAACATCTGTCCACGGAGAAAGTGGGCCCACGTCTGCTACGCAGCTTTAAGAAGTAGCAGCAGGTAGATGAAAGTGTAAACACATTTCATCACAAGGACTACCTGTTGACTGCTAGCAGCAGCCTTCCCTTTGCTTGGGGGCTTTTTACTAGCATTACTGTCTTTGTCCTTGGAAGGGGGAGGGACAGGTTCCTCTGGAGGGGGGGGAGGCTGGGTGAGCAGAAAAACCACATCATATTTAAACTTCACTGTCATGAAATGAAATGGTGGCAGATAATAGTGTCAAACGTTCATGCCTGATATTCACAACCACTAACAGGAGAGACATCAATGTGTGAATATTTACAAAAAAAAGGTACAGAGTGTCTAAAAATGTCAAACCAGACAATTGGAGGGGGTCAGACTGGACTTGAACCGAACGCGCCTCTTCTTTTATTATTGATATAAAAAGGCAGGACATCAGATGAGACTAAAATCTGGTCTGATGTACTCCTGAAACCAACTCTACTTCGGCTAAAAAGCCATTCAAACATTCATTAGGTCCTACAAAGCACACATCAAAAACATGATCCAGAAAGACGTACCTTCTTCCCGGCCCCCCCTCCTCCTCCTCCTCCTCGGACCTTCTTGACTTCAGGTTTACTGTCCACAGCGTCCTCACTGGCTGGCTGCCTGGAGGCTGCAGAGGAGGGACACGTTTGTGAATGCAATGTGACCAAACTAATATTGAGCAGACTGTTGAAACACTTAATGCGTTTGTATTTTTTTTTTTTTCCTTCCCATTTTGCATCGGAAATGGGCTGCATTCACATGGCGCTTTCAAAAAAGAAAAGAAAATCATTCCCCATCCACAAAGCGTGGACGAGTGGAGAGGTGAGGACGAGAGATGTCACCGTATGAAATTTGGATATCAGAATTATTGTCGGAGAAAATATCACGGATTCACAAATATTAAGTCGGAATATTATTAATATGCCTACAGCTGATGAACTAAAATATGTATGATCATCATTAACTATATTATTTTACTTTGTATAAGTCATTTAAAAAAAAAAAAAGAAATTCAAATAAGGAAATAAAAGAAAATTCTTGGCATTAGTAGTTTTAATGATTTATTTATTTATTTATTTATTTATTAGCTGGATAGTGTTAGGAAGGAGCTAAAATATCTATTTTATATTGAGGTGAAAACATCTTCAAACAACTGGATTCATTCAGGTTTTTCACTAAAAACTAAATTTTACAAGATTAGATTTGAATGATAACATTATAATTTACCTCCCCTTTACTAATTTTTAGAGCTTGAACGCACCATGCAAGTTAACACAACATCAGTTAGCTGTTCAGCTCCGTGCTGTCGGCAGATCAGCCGGCCACTGCAATGACGGTAATTAATTATAATATATTAAGTGTCTGATTGAGTTAGTTGTTCCAAATATTTTGTTCCTCTATGCCTCATTTTGGACTGGCAGTTGGAAGAAATTGTGAACTTTATGTCTTCTTTACTCACTGACAGGTGTGTGTGGCTGTGACGTGACAGGTGTGTGTGGCTGTGACGTGACAGGTGTGTGTGGCTGTGACGTGACAGGTGTGTGTGGCTGTGACGTGACAGGTGTGTGTGGCTGTGACGTGACAGGTGTGTGTGGCTGTGACGTGACAGGTGTGTGTGGCTGTGACATTACAGGTGTGTGTGGCTGTGACGTGACAGGTGTGTGTGGCTGTGACGTGACAGGTGTGTGTGGCTGTGACGTGACAGGTGTGTGTGGCTGTGACGTGACAGTCTGTGACTAACTACTAAATGTGACTAACCAAAAAAATATGAACCATAAAACCGGCCTGTTTCGATCAGCAGCCGCTGAGCCCGTAGGGAAAATTCATACCGCTGTACTTCCTTTACCTTTTATACCTTCCACCCCTTGTTTGCGTGGAAGTTTATTGAATACAGTTATTCTGCCAAATAATAATTATAATAATACAGATCCAAAATTGTATTAGCTATCAAACCCATCCCTACTTCACATTATGTGTAAAACTAGATATTGACATTGACAATCTGTCATAATGTGAGACCGTGGTTGTAGTAATGATTCACCGTAATGTGACACAAACCTGAAGCGGCTCGGCTTGGCTCTGCGGAGCCCCGCCCCCCTCCAGCTTTGGCAGGGGCAGCAGGTTTAGCTGGCATCAGAGCTCTGGCCTTTTCCAACATGCCGACCACCTGATCTTTGGAGGCAGTCTGCAGGCAGATGAGGAGACAGACGTCATTAATAAGACAAGATGGTTCTGACTCACTGGGGTCATGGCCCTGAAAATGCATTTAGATAAATGCTAGCCACAGCACAACACATCTGTTAAGTACTTTGAGTTTCCCAGCTGCCTTGTCCATCTTGTCGTAGCCCAGGTGCATCATGAAGGTAGGCAGGGCATCCTGAGCTTTCTTCCTCACATCTCCGTTCCTGTCCTCCAGACAGGCGTAGAGGTGAGGGACACATAGCATCAGGTCCCCGGGTACGGTCCTCAGGGTCGGCAGCTTCTCTGCTAACCAGCCTAGCACCTGGGTGAGGAAGAGAGGTTCATGGGAAATCGGGACTCTCCTCTGCGTCGCGTGACGTTTTCTCCGGAAAATGTGTGCCTGAAATTCCATTCTGGGTCCAGAGTAGTGGTGCAACGGATCATAAGACTCACGGTTCGGAGATCAGAGTCACAGATCGGATCAGCACAAAAGAAAAAAGGGAGCGAATGGAACTTCTAGAGATCCCTGATCATGTTCTTTTGCCACCGATACTAATTGCAGATCATTGATGTTCCATATTAGCAGATCCCGTTGTTGTTTGCATCCTTGTAGAGCAGCTGCTATAATCAGACTATTGCTCTGAAATCTATATAGATGACTATAACAAGTTAAAGGGGAACTTTTTGATGGTTTAGTGTTTTTTTTAGTCATAAAAACATAAAAATGTCAAATAAGGAAATAAAAGATTGTATTTTTATCGATTAAAACAAATCTTGTCATTAGTAATTTTAATGATATCTCTAATATCCATTTTATATTAATGTGAAAACATCTCCTTCAAAACAACTGGATTCATTCAAGTTTATCACCAACACTACATTTTTACCAGATTTGAAAACATCTCAAGTTATAGTTTACCTTCGCCCAATACTCAATTTCACCGAACAGAGCCTGAACGCATCATGACATAAGTGAACTGAACCTTTATTCGTTAGCGGTGCTGTCACCGTCCTGCCAATCTAAACACTGATTGGTTGTTTACAATGTGACATTATCAGAGAATAGAAAAGCAGAAATGATGTCCTGATTGTTATCCGACAATATTCAGTAAAATGTACAATCGTCAGTAAAACTTTATCTCACACCGTGATGGTGAACGTTAAACTGCGTATTAATCCACGGTTCACATGCGAGGAGGGGGGTGGGGGGGATCCGTTACACCACTAGTCCAGAAGGTACAAGAAACTGGATTTCTATTTTCTGAATAGGTGGAACCCTGTGTACCTCCTGTCGTAGGAAGGGATTCTCCCTTTTTAGCTCCTCTGACAACTCTTCTCCCTCCAGCCACTCCTTCATCCCCGTCTGCTCCACCCAGGCCTGCAGAGTGGTCATTGCAGCCGCTCTTACATTAGACTGCAGAGAAACAGAGGACACGTCCATCATCATCACCACAGTCAGGGCGCAACAGTCCCCAGAGAGACAAGCTTCTTCGGCTTTATTTCTCTTTTCATCTAAATAAATCATTCAATAAATCAAGTAGACATTTTCAAGTTGTGTATTTTGTATCAGTATGCTCTACCTGTGCTGTACATTTATCATCTTTAGTGGGAAATAGTGTTTCTCCTATTCATATCGCCACTATATTCTGTTGTGATGGATCTTATTGGTTCAGTGACAACTTTAAACTTTCCCGTAACTTCATGAAATATAGGACGCGTATAACAAACAAAACAAAAAAAGGGGTCTGTGATGCTGTGAGGTCCATTTCAATGCAAACACTCCATGGACACTGTTGTTGAACGTGGACACACGGGTGCTTTACCTTGCTGTCTCCCAGTACAGTGATAACGGGGAATCCCAGTGCTTTGACGTGCTGCTTGAGTCCAGGTCCCATGGCTGTTGACAGCTGCTGCAGGATACTAAGAGTCTGCTGCACCTGGACACCACAAACATCATTGTCATTTTAGCTTCCCATTACTGTGAAAAGCAGTCATTAAAAAAAGGCAAAATATGCACCTAAAAAAAAAAAAAAAAAAACACGTAGAGACTGATAGAAAAATAATCCCTCTGAACCATCACTAGAAGTTAGGAAACCCTGTTGTACAATGACAATTAAATAACCTTGTAACGCTATCTGCTC
This sequence comes from Ophiodon elongatus, assembly GCA_016806645.1. Lineage (NCBI taxonomy): Eukaryota > Metazoa > Chordata > Actinopteri > Perciformes > Hexagrammidae > Ophiodon > Ophiodon elongatus. Next base: position 253,416 of record JACSYO010000917.1, on the reverse strand, counting down.
CGATTAATTGATCAAAAATAAAATGAAACCAGGGACGGTGTGTTGAATTAAGGCCTTTCATTTCTGTCCACATTTAATGTTGTTTCATTCTAAACAGAGCTGTACTGCTCTCTTACTAACCAGGATCTTGTTGGAGTCGCAGAGTCGGGATTTCAGGGCCAGAGACAGGTCTCCGATGTTGGCTGTGATGAACTTGGCCTCTGAGATGATGGCTGCAGTCTCATCCAGACCCTCCTTCCTGGTCTTCCAGTTCTTATCCCCAATTTTAGTCAGCAGATCGGATGTAATCTTGTCACTGTGAGACGGGAGGGAAGAGAAAGAGAGGCTCACTACTTCAGTCAGCGTCATAGCCGAGTCAAGCAAGTGTCTTCTCACTTGAGCCAAACACAAGCAGAGAATGGGACATTCAGTGGTATGGAGGAAAGGCGTCGTGGTTTATTGAGCACCACGTTACTAAAAGTCAATGCACAGACGCGAATGGATGCGAATAATGCGAATTTCCGACACGACGGTGTACGAGCAACAATAGTGTATATTTTGGCCATGGTGGATGGAACGTATCTACATGGAGGTAAGCCCCTCCTCCTCTGTGCTTTTTTTTTTACTTATTAACTTTAGGCTCAAGGATACCCTCTTCTCATTTATGGACAATTCCTCAACCCTTGAGAATTCTCAGAATACGTACAAAATACAATACAAAATAAAAACAAGAAGTAAGTTCACCAATTATTATCGTGTTCATATTCTCAAAAATAGGGCTGTATGAAGTTAAATGTTGTTTTGGTAGACTGTCAGTGTTTGGTTACCTGATATCTGTTCTGGGCAGTAGGTCCATCATGTCTTGTGCTGCTCCTCCATCTTCTTCCTGCTCCTCTCCTTCATCACCCTCCTCCTCTGCTGCTGCTGACTTCTTGATGCATCTGATTGGTGCTGGTGGGGTCTGGCCCTGCATCTGTGAGGGACGCATACAACAGACACGCGGCATTTTGCGACAGGGAACTGAAAATGAAACTTATCGATGCTCTCTTCAAAAGCCACAAGATTCCACAAAAGCCAGTATAGAAAAGTTTGACTGTCCCTTCAGAAAACATTCCCACAGAGCAGCTGCGAGATCCCATCGTCCGTACCTTCTCAAACTCAGCGTCTATCTGTGTGAGGAGAGCAGGCTTCTCGTCTTCAAAGAACATGCGAAGACGAGCTCCCATGTAGAGGAACATGACTCCCAGCAGGGCGATGGCAGCGGTCCGGATGGCCGGGTTAGTCGCTCCCAGAGCCGTCTTCACGTTGTTGATGAAGCCCTTCACATTGATACTGGGGAGAGGGGAGATTCAGGGGGGGGGGGGGGGACACATCTTTCTGTCTTCTTAAGCCAAAACACTTTCAAATGTTGGAATCATTTTTGAAGAATTATTAGACATATTCCATTGATTTGATATAATAATGAGCTGTAAAATAAGGACCGTAAATTACCCAGCAAAGCCAAACTCCTTCATGGCATTAGCCAGCCAGTTGAGAGTCTCCGCCTGGTTTTTGGGGTTCTTCTGTGCGAACGCCAGAGACACAACCTGACAAACACAACACACGCTTTAGAAATACAGTATGTCCATCATGATCAACATCCACTGGCCCGTTGATGGCTCTTAAACAGAATATATTTTCAAGTTCTATTTGGGCAAAATGAACTACACCATCTCTATTAAAAGACAAAACCGCCTACAGACCTGTTCTGCAGTCCATGGCAGAGAGCAAGCCTCGCCAATAGCAGTCAATCCCTCTTTGGCATTTCCACCACATTTGACGTCTCCGACCTTGTCCACCAAGCCATCCAAAACCACGGCGGCTGACGTCTTTGAAAACTGTCCCCTCTGAGCGATGAGCGCCACGATGTGCAGCTTCATCTGCATCACCTACACGGGGCAGACGGCATCAGAACCGGGTAAATCCAAAACCCTCAATTGATTGTTCCAGCATCCATCTCTTAGTCGACCTAAAAAACAGGCGGTTTCTAAAGCAAGCCAACAAGATAATAAAGCGACACACACTCCTTGGGTGTGGAGCCGCGCTGACACTCTGCAATCCGCTAGCTTGTTGCCCTCGCCACCAATATTAGCTTCTCTTTAGTCAACAACGTGGGCTGTCGGGAGGGTTAGAGTAGAAGAGCCATCGGTGAGGAAGAGTAACTAACTAAAGTCTGCCAGCTGCTAAGCTCATTAATGTAGTGTAAAATGATATCATTCAGTGCCCTGTGTGAGAGCTGCTGTGTGTGTAGGATCCCTTTGCTCAAAAAACATTCTTCCTCCCAATTAGTGACAGTCCACCCCAGCCCAGACGACAGCCACGTGGCTTCAGGAAACAGTCACGCTTACCTGGAAGTTGGTCTCCTTCCAGCCTGGTTTCTTGGCCAGCATCCTGACTAAGGCCTGGCAGGGCATCTCCGCCTTATCTATGGTCTCAACAGCCTAGAAGCATACGTCAAGCCATAGATTAATGTTCCTGCATATTATTGTACAACAGGTCGGGACACGTCAGCCTTTTCCACGGCTCCAACAGACTTCAATATGCAATGTAGAAGTTTTAGCTTTTCACACAGACGATTTCATAGTAATAGGTGTTCAATCAATGTGTATTTCTTCAACAATTGATACTTTGATGACATTAAAAAAAAAACTTAATTTCAATATTTGCTTTAGTACCATGTAGGGCAGGGAAATTCAAATTCAGTAAGGTCCAGTTAGAGATCGCAAAGGTTCAAAACCACTTTGATTGAGAAGATATTTCACATGGCGGTCTCCATTATTGGTTAATATGCAGATTATTTTTCTTGATTTGTAATTTTGTCCATCAAATCCCCCATTTTTTCCCTCCATCCCCAAATTTATATTTAGCTACTTTTAAGAAAAGCATTATATTCTTCCATCTGAGGAGAATGACGGGCACCATCATTTTCATGCAAAGAAATAAAATTATATATAAAATAATTTGTCATGAATTAACGCAGTCATCAAGGAAGAAAAGACTTCACCTTCTGGAACTCCTCCATACTGGCCAGTCTCTCCTTCCAGTTGGCCGAGTCCAGCAGCTGTACACAGGAGGCAGGAAGTACACCTGCAGCCCGCTCCTCACACACTTCAATCTGACATGACAACACACACATTAAAGTCATTAGAACCTCCAACAACAACAACAACAACAACAACAACAACAACAACGTACTGATAATGCTTAAGTTCAGTCTTCAATGGTAAACTGACTGTACTTGTATAGATCTTTTCTAGTCTTCAGGCCACTCAAAGCGCTTTAACACTACATGACATCATTCACCCATTCACACACTGATGGGAGGGGCTACCATGCAAGGTGCCACCTGCCCATCAGGACTAACATTCACACCCATTCATACACTGGAGGCACAGCCTACAGGAGCAGGAGTAAAGAAAATTGACACAGGAGCCGGGGATCGAACCACCGATCTTTCGATTGAAGGACCCGCTCCTTTAACAACATTAACAACTACATTTAAGAAGTTTTAAGACTTTTAAGGAACTGTGGGGACCCTGACTGTAACAAAAGCTTCAACAGCAGGGAAACTTCCTGATGTTAAACTCAGACAAAACTGAAGTTATTTTACTAGTCCCAGAACACCTCTGAAACCAACTATCTAATGATATAGTTTCTCTTGATGGCATTGCCCTGACATCCAGCACCACCGTAAAGAATCTCGGAGTTATCTTTGATCAGGACTTGTCCTTTAACTTTTACGTAAAAAACAAATCTCAGGACTGCCTTTTTTTTCACCTACGTAACATTTAATAATTTTTCCATAATTATTCTGCTTACTACTCTCATATGAATCATTTCTGTCATATGCATTGCATGTGTTATAACTCTGTTATGTTCATTCTGTACACATGACATCTATTGTACTTCTGTCCATCCTGATAGAGGATCCTCCTCTGTTGCTCTCCTGAAGGTTTCTTCCCCTTTTCTCCCCTTAAAAGTTTTTTTTGGGGGAGTTTTTCCTGAACCGATGAGGTCCCGGGACAGAGGATGTCGTATGTGTACCTCTGAGGCTAAATTGTAATTTGCGATTTTGGGCGACACAAAATAAATTGAATTGAAAATGCATGCACACAGACTTACCGATAGTTCAGTCTCAATGAATTCTTTATTGTCCGGGATCTTCTTGGTTTTTCCACCAACTGCAGAGGTTGGTTTGCCCTTCTTAGATGGACCTGCTGACGACTGCAGAAAAGAGACACGAGACGCTTCTAGAACAACTGTTGACACTTAATGGGACCAAGTTATTGGGTCATAACGTCCATAACACAGCAACATTGGGGTAGGACCAGGTGACAAATTTGTTTTTTTGAGTCATTTTAGTTTTCTATACGTGCATCACTCCGAGCATACCTTGCTGGCAGCACCAGTTTGAGTCTTCTTGGGTGGGGCAGAGGATTTAGGTGGAGCTTCAGCAGGGGGCGGAGCTTTAGCTGCTGCCTTCTTTTCCCCCCCTCCTCCTGCACCCTTCTTCCCTCCAGGGAGCTCCACTTTATCAGCAGACTCCTTTATCTGTTCACATATGGAATAAAAAAGGACAGTGGTAAGCAGTTAATCCTAATTTAAAAACGGGAGCCTTCTCCTTGTTTGAATTTATCCACCCTTCTTCTAACGGTCGTCACCTTATCCAGTTTGAGTTTATCCAAATCAGACAGGAAAGGGTTCACAGCTTTCTCGCCCACCACTTTCATGGCCGTCCCCAAAGCTTCGAAGGCGGCGTCACGCACCTCCAGAGCAGAGTCGTTCACTTGCTGAGATGGTTAAAGAGGAAAGAACAGGTAAAGCTTTTCAAAGATGGCATTTGAAATGAGAGCCACGTGCCTTTACACCTTTTTGGATGAACTGTCTGAAGTCATCTCCTAAGGCCCAGTGCTGTATGTAATGTCAATGATAGTGTTATCCACTCCCTGGCAGCCGTACTTTATGTTCATTACAGTCTGATATTGAGACGGCATACTAGAAGAGACAACAGCGTTTCTCATCATGTACAGCATTAGCAACGGGAACATATCCACCCAGCAGACGAGTACCTTGATGAGAGCAGCACACAGCGGTTTGAGGACGCCCTTGGGCAGCGTGGCCTGTGTGCAGTGTCTGAAGGAGCGGGCCAGAAACAGGGAGGTCTGCTGCTTGATGGAGGGGTTCTTATTGTCCATCACACCCAGAATGTCCTCCGAAAGGTTCTGAAGAGTGGTCTGAAAAAAAAAAGAAGAAAAAAAAAAAAGACGTCATCTTAAATATGACATATCAAATTACAATCCATCCCACTTATATTTGGGTGTCTTCTGAAATGCATTAGAAGCTTTGTCTGGAGAGTCAGTAGAGTGCTCGATAAGAAACACACGAGGGTTACAGCAGCCCCGTGGAGGCAGGCCAAGACAACTGAAGACAGCATTTTGAACTTTAGGGAACATTAATACCAAACCGTAAAAGCAGGAATAATTTATGTATTCACTGCACTGTTGCCTCAGTTTCACAGAAATTAAATAAAAACAAGAAAACAATGCACAACAAAGTGTATTGTCTTAGCTTTAATACACACACACACACACACACACACACACACACACACACACACACACACACACACACACACACACACACACACACACACACACACACACACACACACACACACACACACACACACACACACACTGACTGCAACTTGTCCATGGGTCAATAGACAAACTGGAAAAACAGGCCGAGCTGCCAGAAAGCAGTTAGGGCGTAAACATGATTAAAGGAAGGACACAACTATGACCATGGAAATCTTCATGAAGGTGATCAAAGTGAAAACGACAATGTGCATGGCTGCTTCTTAAATCGTCTTTGTTACAAGACGGTGTGGCTGAGGCCTGAGGATAAACCAGATGTTTTTATTCACACAAAATCATTTTGATCAAATAATGAAGAGGCCAAACCAGAGGACTGATTATGTGAATGGTGAATGGTGAAACCACGTAGAGTTGAAAATCAGTGTGAATAGCAGTAGGTCTAGAGAGCAATACCCATGGGCGTCGGCCTTGATGGATATTTGACAGGCTAGATTATTATACCCGCTGGAAGTAATGTTGAAATAAAGGTTTGAGAGCACCGCGAGTGACCTAAACTGAAGAGAAATATTACTAATAGGATTAATCTATTAGAAAGATGGAGAGAATTGTTGCTTTTCTATATCATCAAAATAATTCAAATTTCCTTTAACACACATATTTTTGTTCATAAATCTATCATTTATATTTAAACTGTTGCAGAGTATTGACTCCTCGCAGTTAACGTAAAGTTATAAATCAGCTTATTCACTGTAAATGCAAACGTCGGCGTTAAGTGTAATGTTCCGATCAAACAGTCACATGTTAGCTGCTAACGTTATTATTAGTAGCTCAAGGACAATGGTAAATGGACTTGTACTTGTACAGCCCTTTTCTAGTCTTCCGACCACTCAAAGCTCTTTAACACTACATGACATCATTCACCCACTCACACACTGATGGGAGGGGCTAAGGAGCCACCTGCCCATCAGGAGTAGCTAACATTCACACACCGTAGGCACAGCTACGGGAGGGTTAAGTGCCTTGCCCAAGGACAGCTCTTTCGTGAGCTGCTTTATGTCACAGTAACTAATTCCTCCTCGGTTACACTCATTAATATTTCATTGGCTGATTCAAGAAGAGCTGCTTACTAAATATGTAGTCAAATTAAGGACTAAACTTACAGTGAGGAAGATGGCATCAATAGCCTCCTGCAAGGCCTGGACCACCTGAGGCTTCTTTTCCTTGAACTTCTCCAGAATAGTTGGAACCACCTAAAAAAAAACAAAAAAAAAAAAACACACAGACCAAATTTAGCAGTAATCAATGATTTTGAAACATGGAATAGAACCATCATTTGTTCTTTCACACGACCAGTTAAATGTAACTGGAACATAGTATGAATAGCGAATCTTAAATTCCCATGTAATGAAATAACTAGTCTATAGATTTTATACATACAAAAAAAACCTTTTAAGAATAAACCTCCAAGTTCAAACCCTCAAAAGAAGTTGTGAAAATGCCTGATAGCCCCTGTCGCTATTTTCTGTCTTAAGAGAACAGCAGTGCTAATGAGTTCTTTGCCCTGATTGTACCCAACGGGTTCACTGGAATGAAAACAAACACTCTTGTAGGTGCTAATACAAACCTTTCCCTGGACATTTTTAACACTTTATTATGAAAAAGAAAAGAAAAAAAGACTGTCGTAGTCTAAAGAGCTTTACTTACTTGTCCCGCATACGTTCCAAACTTCTTCCGGAGACCAGAGGCCAGTTCAGCCAGACATTTAGCTGCCAATGACACCAGCATCACATTGGCATCTTTCCCCACGACCTAAAAACATAAACCCATAAAGCGTACAATGTCACCAGATAGTCTTGTTGTGCCGTGTTCACACCAAACGCGACGCAAATGTGTCGCCCGACGAGATTTCATACAAAGTCAAAGCAAATACGCGAATGGACACGAATGACGATGATCACGAGAAACGTTCGTGACGCTGTGGAAAGCCTATCAGCATCAAAGTTATTTGCCTGTTGTCTTCTGGAGAGAACTAACAAAACATGAATTCAGACAAATCTGAAACAATTATGTAGTTATTTCAGCATCCTTTTATCCGTTTATGGCAATTAAATCTCAGCAAAATAGTTTATTCGGAGTTCATACAGCCGTAGTAAAGCAGCCAACACGTGGCTTGCTAGAGTCAGTGAATACACCACGATGAAATCCCCGGAGCGCCTCTGGATGATGTTATGAACTTAGACATGAAGCATTTAAGTTCCCGCGATATTTAAATTCCACAACATGCGCCGAGCGGCAACAGTGGTTATTTCCTCCATGGTTGATGGCGGAAATAAATGGCTTAGTTGATAACGGTTTCCATGGAGAGAAGCCCCTCCTCCTCTCCGGAGCACCTGGCGAATTAAGCCGAAGCACAAACTAACACAAATGATCCCGCGAGTAACGCAACGCAGAAATGGGCTTTGCGTTTACACCAGACTTTCTTTATGATGAGAAACGTTGAGGATTCGTCTTACATTGGCCCAGTAATTTCTCTTCAGCCTAACTCCAGATAAGAGGAGACCGCCTCACTGAAAACGTGAAAAGCACTCGAGTCTTTACCTTCTTCAGAGCTCTGACGAGGTCTCCATAGTCTCCGTTCTCTAGTTTGAGGTTCTTTGTCAGAACCTCTACAGCCTCCAGAGCTTCTTTCCTCTCCTGCCACTTTTTAGCTTCCTGCAGCGACAGAGCAAGAACACATATTGCAACATGTTGCGTTTTTATCACATAGAACGGCTTAATTACAAAGAAGTATATACTGCACCGTTATCCTTTTCGGAGTATTTCAGTTGTATAATCTTAATTAACTAGCCAGTTAACACGGGTTTCATGCTTTGAAGGGATTTTTGAGTAATCTACGTAGCTAGACAAACGTACTATTTTGTCATAGAAGTCTTTGGGTATCTTGGACAGAATTTCCACGGCTTCCAGCAGTTCATAAGGATCCACCGCTGCCACTGTTTCCGCCTCATCCTCTCCTGAAAGAGGAGCAGAAAAAGAGATGGCACCAGAACGTCACTCTACAACCCATTGACAGCAAAGCAAACGGTTTGTATGCAGAAATGTGTAAGCAGTTAGCTACCTTCTTAAACCTACCATCAGACGGGTCTCCCTGGGCTTGATGCTGTTCAAACTTTGCCTTCAGGTCCTGCTGTGAGCGCAGGAACCGGGTCTGTTTGGGAATAGATGAAGGCAGCTTCGCCCACTCCTCCTCAAGCTCCTTCAGCTGCGGGGACGGAGAGCAGACGAGCATCGTTTAGTTCAACTTGATATTTACAGAGCTGAACAACAGAAGTGGGCAAGTCTGTGCAGTGCCGAGCGTGTCCCACCTGTACAGAGTTAATGTGTTGCAGTGGTGGTCTCAGAGCGTCTCGGATCCATTTGAAGATCTCTACAGCCAGCAGCTTGACTTCGTCCCTCACCGCCTTCTCTCTGGACTCAAACTGCTTGGACAAAACCTTCACCACCGGCTTCAACGTCACTATCTTCGACCCATACTCACTGGAGGAAGATGATGAGAGAGCGAGAGGGGACAAATGGTTAGTGGCTTTGACCAGACATAGAAGGCTGATTGACAAATAGCTTATCAGTATTTATTTTATGGACATTTTAGATTTGTTTCCAGTGAAATATTAATTACTTTACATAGTGACTTTGCTGTTGTAAAAATTACTGTTGCCGCTTTATAAACATTTAATTTAGAAATATAAATAAATTGTAATCCGGTCCTCATTTTTTTTTTTTTTTTTTTTTTAAATCTGAATCAAAAACTGTTTATTGCCCAGTACGTTACACATACAAGGATTTTGGATTATAAAGCAATTATTTAGAAAAATCCTACCGATACCCATCCCTACATAGCAGTGCTAATGTTACGCTCTACTACAGTCCTCTGTGGGCTAATAAAAGGCATGAAAGCAGAGTTAAGTGTGTATGAGTACTTTGCACAAAAAAAACCCCCCAAAACAATAGCTCAGTGACTTCAACAAAAAGAAGGTCAAGTTTTATAAAAAGTAATAACGCTGCCTGTTAAATAAATAAAATTGGTGTAAGCTTTAGTAACAGCCTTTTTATTTGTCAGAAACAGCTTTGAGCTGAGCTTTCTTCAGACGCCCAGCTGTTTGACGAGGAACAGCTTATTGGTGAAACTAAAAGAAAATAAAGTTGGCAGCTGGCTGATCGCCCCGAAAGTTGCCTACTGACCATTGTCTGGAGATGTCACCATATGAAATTTTGATGTCACCATTATTGTCAAATGAAGTATCACGATTTTACAGTTTTCACACATATTAAATCAGAATATTTCAAATAGGCCTATAGCTGATGATATTAAGTAGGTATTATCATCATCAACTATATTATTTTACTTTGTTTAAGTCATCTATAGTGGTGATTTCCATAAAAACTCACAATTGATAACGAAATAAAAGATTGATATTCATTGATTAAAAAAAAAAAAATCGTTGTTCAGAAATAGTGTTAGGAAGTTAACCGGGTCATAAATCACTCTATAATATCGCTTTATATTGCTGTGAAAACATCTTCAAAACAACTGGATGTAATCAAGTTTCTTACCAAAAACGACATTTTACAAGATTACATTAAACTTATCATGATGACTATATAATTTATTTTCATCCAATACAAATGTTTACTGAAAGGAGCTTGAATGCACCATAATGTAACCTTCATACTCTGCTCCGTACTTCATAACAACATCATAGTTCTCCTCCTGTCGGTTTCAACACTTATAGTTGAGTTATTGTTCGGTGTTTCATCATCAGACCAGCCACGAGAGTATTAATGCATGTCTCCAGACTGTATATTTTCACAATCTGCAGTAAAACTTTTTCCCACACTATGATGGTGAAACTAATTAATCTGCGGTTCACGCGACTCCCTGATAATGAATCCTACTGTTGACTATATTGTCTGTCATTTCTAATAAATATCACAATGTTAAACATGTTTTCTGTTTCAAAAATATAAAAAAAAAAACAGAACTCCATCCGGAGCTCACAGCTGAGCGGTGGTTCGTCTACTTGTTCTGATAGAACACGGCCGAGTTCTCCACCATCATACATTATTGAATTATTCTTTGTTGAGCTTGACCCAACGTTACATTTCATTTTTAGTCAATGACAGTGACGTCGTGTGACTCCCGTCATTCCTTTCATATCTGCACTACATTGCATGAACAACATCAAACAAATAAAATACAACGGTGCCTTTATAAATGAGAAAGACAGACAGTAGGACTGGTAAATATAATAATATAGACACTAGCACTGACCTGAGAGCCTTCCTGAGTGCCTCGATACAGACCACCACTATCTTGGGGTTCTTGTTGTCCAGTCCTTTGAGCAGCTCGTCTTGAACCACCTCCGCCTTCTCGATCTCCATGTACATCAGACAGATCTCTGTGCCCAGCTCCTTAGCGCGGGCCTTTGGCTGGTTGAACACTTTGGTCACCACGCCCGACACCACCTCACCCGCTGTCCTGTAACAGAGCACATCCATTCATTGATACAAATGCAGGGTCAGAACACACTGGACAAACTTTTATGAACATGTTGCCTTAATCTGCTGAAAGTTAGTTTTTCACATGAATATTGTACATGCAGCCCATAAATTTCTCTACATTTTTGTCTTTATTTGTCGTTGTTTTCATGTTTATCACTAATGGCGTGTGACAGAATACATTCATCAACATCTGAAAAGGAAGCGTGGGGATCAAGTGCAGCGGACTTTGAGACGATCACCGTATTAGTATAATAGTCAACAATAGTGAGTCATTAAAAAACATTCTGCTGTCGCCATTCAAGAAAGACTATTTGCTTACATATGAATAATAAAGCAATGTTGATTCTTTTTTAATTAATTGTCTTTTTTTTTTCTTCTCACAAAATAATCAAAAAGAACCCGATAAGAGTATCAATAATGGTACCATCAAATCCTAACAATGCCCATCCCTACAGTCGCCACACCAACAGTTTAAATAGTTAAAGCCATGATAACTTTCCAGAGCTGTAAATTCCTTTCCGTTACAAACTGCAGTGATTTGGTGTCTGATACGCCTTTAAATAAATAATTTGTAAAAAAATCTGTACTGTATCTGACTGTGTCTCCAGTACCTTAAACAACACATCCCCCAGATGAAATTCGTTTGGCAAATATCACTTACTTGCCAGCTACATGAGCATTCTCAATGAAGGCCAAGGCAGCTTCCAGGCCTTTAAGCTGAGCCACAGCATTTGAGTCAGTGACAAACTTCTTTATCAGTCCCAGGTACTTCCCCCACTCTGGACTCTTCTCATCCTTGATCCTCTGGAACAACTTCAGAGCTTCTTCATAACCACTCAGACGAGCTTTCCACACCTGAAGAAGAGCAAGCGTCAGAGAAACGGTGAAGGACAGAAAGAGAAAGGGGTATACAATGTTCACAAGAGCCAGGATTTTTCAAGGCAATACCAGATGTACATGAATAGGTTCATCTTTCTTAAAAAGCAGAAAGAGAAGCATGGCTAGACAAAAAACACACAAATTTCTTTCCGGTTCCTGGTGGGAAGATGGACAGTATAACGAACAGGGGCTGTGACCTAGATTCTTAACATGTTACATGACATCTTCTCCATTTTCCTTCAAGTGTACGTAGGGCATATTTTTGCTGGCTTTTATTCCTGGCTCATTTGTGAAATTAAGGCAGAAGAGTTTCTGGGCTCATGAGACCGAGTTTAAGTTATAGTGATGATAGGCTGACCAAAAAAGACCTTGTTTGGCACATGAGAAGAAAATCCAGTAATGTTAGATAGCAGGGAAGAAGGAAATTGAGACTGTGGTCAGTGTGCTCGTTAGTCTTGGTATGGCTCCACTTCAACACTAAAGAGTCTAAAATGAATTTGTGTGCTAAATAACAGTAAAAACAATACCTCTTACTGCATTCGTTTTAGCTAGGTGTACCTAATTAACTGGCAACTGAGTGTATTTTGTAGTAATGAATCCGCCGGGAGAGTTTCAAGTCAATCCACACCTGGACTTGCACTTCCGGACCAGAGGTGATAAAATAGCTACTCCCACTTCTGAAGTCTATACACGTTACATTTGTCTTATTGTCATTGATACGACAGACTGTCCAAAACCCACAAATATTCATTTTAATGACATCACAGAGAAGTTATCCTTGCCGAATGTTTGGCCTTTTTGCTTGAAAAATAACTAAACAATTAGCCAATTATCTGAATAGTTGCCATTTAATGTTGTTGATCAATCAACTTATTTCAGCTCTAATTCAAACCACCATGAATTGTACATACTGCATTGTTTTAGTTGTTCTAGAGCCAGTGTTTGGTTTGTCTCTCTAGGACCAGTGTTTGGTTTTGATTTGTCTCTCTGGGACCAGTGTTTGGTTTTGATTTGTCTCTCTGGGACCAGTGTTTGGTTTTGATTTGTCTCTCTAGGACCAGTGTTTGGTTTTGATTTGTCTCTCTAGAACCAGTGTTTGGTTTTGATTTGTCTCTCTGGGACCAGTGTTTGGTTTTGATTTGTCTCTCTAGAACCAGTGTTTGGTTTTGATTTGTCTCTCTAGGACCAGTGTTTGGTTTTGGTTTGTCTCTCTAGGACCAGTGTTTGGTTTTGGTTTGTCTCTCTAGGACCAGTGTTTGGTTTTGGTTTGTCTCTCTAGAACCAGTGTTTGGTGTGTCTCTCTAGAACCAGTGTTTGGTTTGTCTCTCTACAACCAGTGTTTGGTTTGTCTCTAGAACCAGTGTTTGGTGTTTGGTTTGTCTCTCTAGAACCAGTGTTCTAGAGCCGGTGTTTGGTTTGTTTCTCTAGAACCAGTGTTTGGTTTGTTTCTCTAGAACCAGTGTTTGGTTTGTTTCTCTAGAACCAGTGTTTGGTTTGTCTCTCTAGAACCAGTGTTTGGTTTGTCTCTCTAGAACCAGTGTTTGGTTTGTCTCTCTAGAACCAGTGTTTGGTTTGTTTCTCTAGAACCAGTGTTTGGTTTGTTTCTCTAGAACCAGTGTTTGGTTTATCTCTTTAGAACCAGTGTTTGGTTTGTCTCTCTAGAACCAGTGTTTGGTTTGTCTCTCTAGAACCAGTGTTTGGTTTGTCTCTCTAGAGCCGGTATTTGGATGGATATTAATTTTTCGTAAACCATCACCCCGTAATATAGTTGTGAAGAGTGCTGCTACCAGGAACGTTTTGAGTACATTTGGAGGGATCCCTATGACCTGAATACCCATCTCACTCATGGTTATAACTTTGTAACACAACAGCTAATAACCCTCAACTAACTAACAAGGTAAAACACAATGCCACCCATAAATTTGTGACATGCACAATTTGTAAAACTAATTGTAGATTTACAAATCAACGGCATGCTGGGTAACGTCATAGCTGCTAGCTAGCAGCATCTGTTAACAGCTGGGAGAGGCACATTGCAGAACAAAAACAGAGATGGAGGTTGAAGAAACAGGCTCTGGTCAGTGAAAAGGATTATTGAACAAAGGTAAATTATAATGTTATCATGATGTGTTCACATGTAATCTTGGTGAGAAACTTTAATAAATCCAGTTGCGTGAAGGAGATGGTTTCACAGCATCATAAATAGATATTATAGATGAACTATGAGCTGTTATAATATTTCTAAGCAGCTTATAAAACATCATTAAAACTACTATTGACAAGATTTGTTTTAATCCATAAAAATAAATTTTTTTATTTCCTTTTCATTCAAATTATGCGTTTTTTTTATGAAGAAAAAAAACACTATAGATGACTATAACAAAGTTAAAGGATAACATTTTGAATTTTTGATGGTTTAAAATACTTTAGAGCATTGAAATGATTTTTGGGACGTTGGCAAAATAGTCTGGATCCTTGTAGACCAGCTGCTATAAAATCAAACAAACAAAGGGATATGTATCTGCCAATATGGATCATCAATGATCAGTAATTAAAATTGGCGGGAAAAAACATGATCAGGGATCTGTAAAAGTTATATTTGTTAGATTTTTTCTTTTGTGCTGATCTGATCCGTGATACTATCCCAACTATGAGTTTTATGATGCGTTGCACCACTAATTGGTACCCATCTGCGTGTTATTATAAATCCCACTGCTCTTCCCGGTAAGACCTGCCCTGTGTAGCATTCAAGTGCTAGGATTGGCCAGGCCTATGCTGGCCGAGATACTGGTAACCCACTGGCTACTTCAAAAATTGTACAACCCCAAAACCTCCAAACAACAGACACAGCTGTTCTTTTGGACACAAGTTCTTCTAGGGGCTCTCCAGATTCTCTTTCTTCATCCTCCATTTCTCTTTTCTGTTCTTGAATGTGCAATAATGAAGGAGCCTCTCCCAGCTATTAACAGACTGTTAAGCTACTAGCTAGCAGATAGAACATTATCTAGACTGCCGTTCGGGAATGTAAATTTGCAAATGTACACTTCTTAGTTATACAAATTGTTTCCGTGTCCCAAATTGGTGTGTGCCATGGTATTTTATAGTGTTAAAGAGATTTAGTTGTGGGTTATTAATTATTGTGTTATAAAGTTCTAACCATGAGTGAGATGGATACACCATTAATACGGTACCCTCTCCATGCAATCTAAGGGTTCCAGGCCGTAGCGCTCTTCACAGCCATTTTCCAGTACGGCAGAATATGAACATTAATATTGTGCAAAAAATGATAACCGGTATACCATCAGCACTGCCCCTCAAGTCACAGCGGTCTTACAGGTTGAGTTCCTGACCTGGGTTAGATTTGTGCATTACCGGTAGTTTAATCCAAAATGCAAGACTTTAGGGGATAAGAATCTAAATAAACAGGCCAAGCAAGTCTGTAAGAAAGATTATCAGGTGGAAACTGTCCAAGAGCTAGTTTGTTTAACTAACTGTGGACCTTTCTGATAAATGTATGCAATTTTAGTAAAGTACAATAAAAGAATAGTTTGATTAAGGATTAGCCACAGTAAATACCAGCTGGTGAGTCACACTCGTATTTATCTTTGGGAGGGGAAAGTATATGGGTGAGATATGACAAACATCTCCTATATTATTTGATTTAAAGAAAGTCTATAAAAATGAGTGAATGAGATTTAAGTTAACTGCAGAGAATATCATTGAGGACAAACATTAGTCAGTAAATCAGTCACCTTGTGTTCACATTTCTGATCGGTGGGAAGCTTTACCCACTCGCTATCGTCCCCCATGGTGGCCACTCAGGGGTGGGCTTCCCCAAAGGTATTCAACTGGAAAACAGAATAATTGCAATAAAATTACATTTGTTGTACGTCATCTTTGGTTTGCTGCTGGGGGAATAAGTGAGCCCTATAATGTATCACAATCTCAGGGACAGCGGACCACTGCTTCAAAACAAAAACCCAAAATTCATCAGAGAAATTGGCTTTGGAGGTGCCTCACTCACACCTCTGCTTACGACATTCAACAACATTAGGAGTGCACAGAAGCCTTTACAGAGAGATAATTAGGACTGTCATGTGGAGTCAACTGGCCCTGCATTTATTACAATTTCAAAATTGCAAGGGGGTGTAGCTTATTACAGATCATCCACATGTCAATAAAATAGACTCAAAGTAATTTCTTCAGTTGCAATGTCTCTCACTTACGGATATGCACTCACTTCCACTTGAAAGCATTAGAATGTGATGGTCTAATGCACATTCAGGGAGGGCTATGGGTTCATATTTCATATTGATCCAACCCATTCTGGTAAACAGGCCAAAGACTATCATCAACATCTTAACCAAATACTGTCAGCTTGGGTCAGTCCTACATATAAACAACGCAAGCTTAGCAATTTATTGTTTAAATACTTCATGGGCATATTGAGCTGGCATATCCTCAAAAGTTCACAACAATGGCTAACAATGTGTGACACAAAATTTATAGCAGGCCTCTGGATGGAAAGAGCACCTAACCCCATTAAAACATTGCTAGTTGAAGGTGAACATCGCTATTCATTAACGTATGTGCACATGCACAGAGGGATTTGATACCCTTCCAAAACTCATCCAGTCACAATTAAAGACAGTTTGCACAAATACAACCAAGCAGCATATCTTTTCAAAAGAATCCAATTCAAGAAATGATTCTTATTGTCACCCACCATGGCCCACTAACACCCACCTGAAAGTTCTGGAAAAAAGAAACCTAGTTACTGACAGTAACTAGGTTTCAGTAAGGATATTTTGCTCTAGCAACAAGCTACTGTTGCATGCATACATACATACATACAAACATACATACTCTAAACACTTGGTGGGAGTATACAATCAAAGACATCTCATTAGTAATGTCGATTTGACATATCACAATAACACAATGTAACCCGAACCACAGATAATTTGCCACACATCACAAGACTAACGTATCAATATATACTCCAGCTGTAATCCCAAGTAACGTTATGCATAGTGTTTCGACAGGTACGATGTATCATGAGGGAGGTAGCGTTGGCAGTAAACCGCCAGAATTCTGACTGAAATTTTTAACTGCATTCCAGAATGAACACACGGGACGTGCATTCCGAAACTAGACTGTACCATCAAACACAGCCAGTCATAACCAATTAGGTTAGCAACCGTTTGCAAATTGTGCCATCATATAGCCAACCAACCAGTTCAAATGCTATTCTCAGTCTGCTCAGACGAGGAGTGGTCACCGTATTATCTAGCTAGCTGTCGTATATTACTAGCAAGTCAGATGAGCGCCATTAAATAGCTAGCGAAGTTAGCAACGACTGTGACAGTTGCTACGTTAGCACGTCAACCCGCTCATTCTGGATAACGCCTCCAGCTAAAATACAAGCAGCTCACATTGACGACCAGTATGTAGCTTGTTAGCATATTTGGTATAAATGTATTAGGTCCAGCAGATGTCCATAGTGACACAGCGGTGGGTAGCCACTGTTAGCTGCTTAGAAACAAGGCTATGAGCTAACGTTAACCTTCCACAACCGCCAACACAGCCAGGCCTAACAACGCAGTTCACAACGACAGCTGCTTAACACAACAACCTAGCTTGTAGCTCAGCGCAAAAGCCACGTTTAGCCAAAATAAGAAAATAATAGTACATCCCTGGCATACCTGTTTATGTATCTAGAGGACAATGAGAGGCTGGCTGTCCAGTTAGATGATGGGGATAATGGTATCACTAGAGTGAGGAGAAGCCCGGCCGAGCTTTATACAAGCTTTGTCAGTGCCACCCAGAAGACAAATCACATCCGGTTTTAAATAACAACGTTCTAGACAACGTTTCTTGCTCAATACAAAGTACCTAATTAATTAACATGTATTGTATAGTAGTAAACGTCTTAAATAAATCAACATTGCGGAAAACAGTTTAATTTGATTCTGTCTTTCTGTGCAACTGAGACATTTTGCGCTCTTATTTTAAATACAAATGAACACCAATTTCCGGTCCAGTCACCAGTGCCGATGTCCAACTTGTTGCAGCTTTTTGGAACGCCTTCACGGGCGTAGAAAATGAAGAGAGGCGGAGACAGGGGCACCACCCTGACGGACTAACATCAGATTCCTCTTCTATTTAATCCTTAATCCAGATGTTTTCTACAGTCTCACTCCATGCAGAATACAATACAGAATAGGAAACTCATGTACACCCCACATCATGCTGGATTCACCTTTTACACGTTTACATGTTAGTCATTAGCGGCTTTCCTATTCGTCACTGGACGAAGCCATTGATTGGTTGCATTTGAATTACGGCTCGCCCCCAAGGTATGACATTCCTTTGCTGATTGGACTGTCACACGTCCTTATCCTGGGTAGATATTTGATTGGTGGCTCTGAAATTAAACTCTTCCTGTAACTACGAAAATCTCATTCCATGCAATATACAATACCTCTAGAAGCCCTTCGGCATTTAGCACTCTAATCTGCCGTGTTTTCAATGTCGAATGTATGTTTTATGATGGCTTTATGCTGTTTCTGAGACTGTAGCACTGTGACCCAAGTAGAGTGGTAAGCATGCAGGAGAACAGCACTAAAAGGGAAAGTGAGGACCGTACCAAAGAGATATTTTGAAAGCTCACAGACTCCAGAGGTAATAAACAGTGATCTACTGTTAGTGGTGATTGAACTCCATGTTGAATAGGCATATCCTGCAAAACAGAATCAAATATGGGTTTGCTACAAGGAGAAGTACTGCAATACTTGATCTGAAAAAGTCACAAAATCTTGCAATCACATGGTGTTGCAATGAACCTTACTTTAATCCTCTGAAATCCAGGAACAACACAACTAGCCTAAATATTGAGTACAAGGGAATATTGGACATAACTGAGGCTGTATAACAGGCATGTTATCGAGTAATAACCATGGAAACACAAACACAGTATTTATGGGGATACATAATCAGAAACGGTTTATTGCCAAGCATGATTACACAAACAAGACATTTGACTAGTATAAAGATATAATTAAAAGTAAGAATATGAAAATAATCAATAGAATATGAAAAGCAATAAACCAAATACGAGACCACGTTAAAAAATATGTCTGTTATTTAGTGCCTGTATTTAAAGCGCACCGTTGTGCAGGAGTGCGTAAATGATTGTCCATGAGGTGTACGGCCACAAGCCCATCAAACATGGTCGCGTCCTCCACGAGGCTGATGGTTGGTGACGGACCTTGCTGAGTTTGTATTCTGAGTCTCTGAAGCTGTCCCTGTCCCCACTCCGAAAGGCCTCCTGCAACCTCACAGCTGCGACCTCACGTGAGTGTCGATCCTTCACTGTGTCTACTGCTGCTATGAGGCGTTTAAAGACCCTGTGTCTGAACACGGTCCGCGTCCGAGCTGACCCACACCTGCATGCTGCGATGATAACGAGGGGGCGTTTGCGGTCATTTAGCAGTGAGCCTCCTTCAAAAGACGGATGACGAAATCCTCCGCAGCAGCGTTACTACTTTGGCCTGGTTTGATATGTCTGACCCTTCATCCAGATGTTGGGACGTCCTTGACGGCAAAAGTGAAGCAAGTAAAACAGATCACTGCTCATGGTGCTAACAGCGGTGATGGATAATAGAGCTAAGAAGACTAAGACTAATAATTAAATAATAATGATGATGATTATTATTATTATAATGATTATTATTATTATTATTATGTTGAAAATAGCAATGGAACCTTTGTGCGCTGTGTTGTTCGGGGGCATTTCATTAATGTAACTCACAACATCCCGCTGTTTCCATGGTAGCCCCAGCCGGCCCACCATATTAAGAGCACATCCACGTTCAGGACGGTCGGTGCTGTGATGGCGCAATCCTAAATGCTGCGGACGTCACGTGCATTTAACTGATATACATATATTCACCTCGGCTTTTATTAATGTTCACTGCAGCGTTCTCTCCCGACAGGATGACCAGGATGCACCGCCTGAACTCCGCCGTCCCGGACGACGAGTACCTCGGTAGGTTGTGTGCTCCCGGTGTGGGTCTGTGAAACCGTCAACTAGCCAGGCCAAGTGCGACAGTTTCCATGCGTGTCTCTGTACCCGTGCGTGTGTGATCGTGTGTCTGTTTCCGTCACAGCGGACAGTAACGTGTCGTTCTACCTGAGTGACGCAGTGACCCAGCTGCTGGAACATAAAGAGGAATACACCCAGTTCGGGGTGATCCGCTACTTTGCTGAATAGTATGTCCCGCTCACCACACAGCTAGTCTAACGGTCACCTCGTCCCCCCTGACCCGGGCACTGGTTAGGACTGATGCACGCGTTGGGAGGGTGATACAAAAAAAAAAATCACTTTAAATGGCAAATCTCTTCAAAGATAATATTGGAAAAGTGCAGAATATAAGGAAACTGGAATCCTTAGGTGCACAGTATAATCACAATCATTCAATTGCCATTGTGGTTGCTGGTTTCTTTTTTGTATAAAAATGTATACTAAAACAGTGCTATTATATGAGAATGTGTTTAATTAACAATATCCATATGTACATTCAAACGCTGCCAGTGATGCATACTTGTCTTTTTTTTGGCTTTAATGCACAGTACGTAGCCAATGTAACCTAAACAGAGAGACGTCGCTACAAAACTAGTCTTACAAGCAAAACTGTCATCCTGGCTGAGAGAGGTAGTAAACAAAATGTAGTGCATCTTGTGTTTCATGTTTATCCAACTGATCGCGTGCATTTTGAGGTGGACTTGGTCTTCTTTTTGAATGAGTGCCTCTGTGTGTGCATGTTTGCAGTTTCAGCAGTGTGAAGAACAGTAACCACGTCCTCTTCAGAGAGTATAACTACATCAGGGCCACGCCCCACAACAGAGCCTCCTTCATCAGAGTCTTCTGGAGATGCTTCAGACAGATCGGCAAGAGCGGAGGTCAGTGAGAGCCAGAGGAAATTAGTCTGTTTTGAGTATAGTTGCATTGTTATGGTCATTCAATAATTGCCCCTTTCTCTATAGAAGGCTACGTTTATGTTATTACATAAGAAAGTCTAAGTTACGACAGACTGTTAAGTAAATGAATAATAGGAAGTCTAATATACAGTAGTGTACTGTCATTCGTTTCCAAACAATAATTCATCGAGGTGTAAAACCTTGACTTGGGTGCTTTGACTGTCCTTAACATGTAAATCAGTGCGTCACTGTTGTCTGTTGTGTAACTATAATGAGTTGTGTTCCAGACGTACTGTCCATGCTGGAGTACAGGTCGCTGCTCCAGCTATTGTGTCCAGACTTCCCCTTGGAGATGGTGCAGAGTGCAGCCAGGTCAGTGCACTGACACGCATACATTTGATTATTTCCTTGTACTATTTGTTCACCAATCCAAAGAGGTCACACCTTTGCTTGTTTGGTCACCACAACACCAACGGAAATATGTCTTTTCATGCACTCGAACAATTAGTACGAGGTGCATGCCGGAGAGCAAATAGGATGGCCACTAAAATACGTATTAAAGTACAGTGTCGTCATCGTTATGTAGGTAAACTAAACAAACATATGAATGCAATACTTCAGCATCAGTTCAACTAAAAGATCTTTTTCTATTCACGCAAAAGGCTTATTTCTCTCAAATGTTGTGCACAAATCTGTTTAAACCTGTGTTAGTGAGATGCTGATTGACAGCGTGATTTGTACAGGGGTGTGCCTTGGGCCGGTCCCAATAACAGGCCACTCTAAAATATGCAGTTTTATCTTCATAAAACATTTATTAGGCTCTCAGATATGCAACTTTTAGTCACATCCGTGAAGAGAACACCATCGAAGAAAGTCATAGATCTTTTATTTTTAACTCAAAAGCGTCTATATTTTTGTTCCGTGTATATTTGTGTGTACTGCACATGCCAATGCTAGATATTACAACAGATCGAACAAGAAAATATAACGCAATCAGTCATTGTGTGCAGAACCTTCTCTTCTCTGTCAAATGCAATTTATTGTGTTGCTTACCACTAGAGGGCGACTGTGGGTCAGTAGTGAGCGGGGTTGTCCTCCATTCAGAGTATCGGGGGTTCGATCCCCGGCTCCGCTAGTCCATTCGACATGCCCTTGACTGGTATAAACTGTTGTGATCTGCTTTTCTTCTCTCGCCCTGCAGAATTGTTCTGATGGACGATGCCATCGACTGTCTGATGTCTTTTTCTGATTTCCTGTATGCCCTCCAACTGCAGTTCTACTACCCAGGTACAATACCAGCTAATGTTTCACATGGCTCTTTACAGTATACATACATTCAGTTCCTCAGTTTGGCAGTAACCTTTACTAACGTGGGAGTGTTAAAGGGACGGTTCACCCCAAAATTAAAAATGACATATTTTGCCTCTTACCTGTACTGCTATTTATATCTAGATAGTTTTGGTGTGAGTTACCAAGTGTCGGAGATATCAGCCGTTGAGACGTCTGCCTGCTCTCCAATGTCCGACAGACTCTCCAACTCTCTCCAACAGTGCACTGAAGTTCACAACAAGGTCTGAGGATTATAGTAACCAGGTCATGATTTCTGGAAAGAGATATCGCTGTTGAGTTTTTGAAATGTATTTTTTTTTTTTTTGCCGCTTTGAGCACCGCCAAGCCGAGGGCCATCTAGTCCCATTACATAGGGGAGAAGGGAGACGTCTCTATGGCGGATATCGCCAACACTAGGCATCGCACACCTAAACCATGGCCGTACCCATTTAGGTCACCGGGGTCCTAACCAATGCAGAGATGTTGCACGATGCTAAGATTACCGACTTACGCATCTCATCGCAGCCATTGCCTGTGTGTGGGTGGTGATGTGGTGATGTGGAGGATCCTGTTGTTACTTT
Source organism: Ophiodon elongatus (assembly GCA_016806645.1). Lineage (NCBI taxonomy): Eukaryota > Metazoa > Chordata > Actinopteri > Perciformes > Hexagrammidae > Ophiodon > Ophiodon elongatus. Next base: position 230,471 of record JACSYO010000917.1, on the reverse strand, counting down.
AAAATCTTTACTCAACACGATGGTTCTTTGATTCTATCAACAACTTGAGGAAACGGGACAGACAGTTGAATCCATGTGGGGCGGGATTCAGTTCACTAGTGGACTACTTGTTAGTGTCACCCTCAGCCTGTATAGCCTACATGTATTTGCTTTTACTTGAACACTTTAATGAAACATTGTTCACATTCATTTTCCCATGTTTCCTGATCATTTTAGCCTTTTCTGCTCTTTCAGATTGTAATGTGGATGATTCATTGTAACACTGAACCTGATTCTCATGTATATCTGCCTGACAGATTATTTATGCTACTGCCCACTGACATGGTTTTGAAGCTATTGCTATTTCTCTCCGAACATCTTAAAGTGAACATAGGGAAAATCCATTTTTCAGGGGGTGGGGGGGGCATGCCCCCAAACCCCCCATGTAAGCTCAGCTTTTGTACCTCGGTATTTCTAAAACCCTGCATACGGCCATGACCAAAACAATCTAGATTGATAAATAGCACTACAGGTAAGAGGAATTTCGGGTGTACTGTCCCTTTAATGATTTGCATTTGTTTAAATTCTTACTCAATAAAATCTAATTCAAACCATTTGTGTTTGAGACTATAGTCTTTTGTATGTAATACAAATGTTTCATATTTTCCTTATGGATTGATCGTTTCGTTCACTATGGGGTAAAACTGTCTGACGGAGAGAAAACTCTTGCACACTGGAAGGATTTCTATGTTCAGATATTTGATATGAAAATAATAAAAGCTACTTATTATCTACCATTAGTGTGGAAGGAATAATCTTATCACAAGTGAGCCATATGGAGTCATATCAAATTTATATCTGATATCGAATGTATGATGAAATGCAATGTTAACAGTCTAATCCCATTTCTATATGGAAGCTGAATAAAACCAAATTAAATCCCCCGTGTCTGTAGAGTTCCTGGACAGCGTGCTGGTGATCTACCAGGATCTGTTAGCAGGGAAGAGTCCTAACACCGTCATCGTGCCCACGTCCACCTCCATCGAGCAGCTCCCCCCTGTGGCTGCAGAGGAGAACGACAAGGAGAAGCAGCAGCAGGACGGAGTGGAACCGTCCACTCTGGCTCAGTGTATCGATGCCCTCTGTGACAGGTTCAAACACAGGTAAAACATACACACACATTCCAGTCCTCACTCACGGGGACCAGACATCCTCTAGGAACCTGCACTTTGATATTATAGTGTACATAGTATTCACAAGAAGAGATATGGATGGTCAGCGAGGCCCAAAACGTGTGAAATTGACATCTGAAGTCCCATGTTGTCAACACGTTATCAACATCCTGTCAACGTATTGTTAACATGTGAAAATTGGATGTGTTGATAACACAATAAGAACATGTAGACAAAACGTTAACAATGTGTTGTCTACATGTCAACTTTCCTTATTGAATAGGTCTGTGTCCTCGCTTCCCATTGGCTGCTGAGCATTCAGGTTGAACCATTTCTGTAAGAGTTCCCTAACACTTCTAAACATATTATGAAAGGATCTGTACTGCAATTTGTTGACTAGTATTTGCTTTCATTAAAATAGATAGAGTATGATAAGTATAAGTATGGTTAAAATAAAATAAGGCAACTTTTAGTTCAAGTTTAGAATTAGATTAAAGCTTAAAAGTTACGCATTTAGAAGAACTGATAGACATTCACGTGCTTCGCCTTCTGTAAAAGCCCTGCACCTACACGCATTGTAACTCTCACTGCATGGACATACCCATACATCCCCTCAAATTCTAACTTAGTAACTTAATAACTTAATGCAGTAAGACCACATCACACCTCATTTTCTGCGAGGCATCACAACCACCTGTGAGCCCATCAACCATTGACCGTTGACATGTTTGCTATATGCCATACTGTCAGACTGAAGGTCGGGGTGAGGAAGCAGCAGGTTGCTCTCAACACACGCAGCCGGGTGCAAGAGACGGATCTCAGTAGGGGAAAAAAGGAGTTCATTTACCTGTCTGGTATGGCATCTGTATATAGAGCAGAAGGAGGAAAGCCACCTGTATGTGAAGAAAGTGGAACAGGACCGCTACGTCAATGAAATGTCCTCAGTGGACCCCTATGTCACGGGCACGCACATCCTCATTATATTTATACCACTATCAAATAACATGATTATAACCAGACAAGATCTAGGAACTTAAGGCGCTAACTGACGGACCATGTGTTGATGATGACCCGACCGGAAATGTAGTGAAATTGAGTATGTACGGTCTCTGTATATAACTGTTACAACATCCAAATTTGTTTTTGATGGAAATATCCAATGGATTTTTATTATATTTATTTAAAACAAGACATATTTGTGCATGCATCAGATATATATTTTTTTAGGAGTGGATTTTGTTTAGATTTACATGTAATGATATCTATTTCTATGTGCATTTAAAAAATATTTTTATGGCGAGAGTCATTTATATATAAATGAAGAAATACATTTGTGAATCTTTCTGTGTGCATTCATGAATATTGAGAGTGATCTGACCCCGTCGTGTGTTGTCCCCGTGTGAAGTCATCCTCCCAGGTCCTGTATGAGGGAAGTACTGGAACAGACTAACAGAGTCTCCTACTACAGCTTCCTAATGAGCCTGACTAAACACCAGGCCATCAACCAAAGTATTGGTAGGTTTAACACTACACAGTAGTAGTATTACTACTGCTACTACTGGTACTACTACTGGTACTACTACTTCTACTACTACCACTGCTACTGGTACTACTACTACTGCTACTACTACAGCTACTGCTACTACTACTACTGATATTGCTACTGCTACTACCAGTGCTACTATTATTACTACTACTGCTACTACTACTGGTACTCCTAATTCTACTACTACCACTGCTACTGGTACTACTACTGGTTCTCCTACTTCTACTACTACCACTGCTACTGGTACTACTACTGGTTCTCCTACTTCTACTACTACCACTGCTACTGGTACTACTACTGGTTCTCCTACTTCTACCACTACCACTGCTACTGATACTACTACTGGTTCTCCTACTTCTACTACTACCACTGCTACTGGTACTACTACCGGTTCTCCTACTTCTACTACTACCACTGCTACTGCTACTACTACTGGTTCTCCTACTTCTACTACTACCACTGCTACTGGTACTACTACTGGTTCTCCTACTTCTACTACTACCACTGCTACTGGTACTACTACTGGTTCTCCTACTTCTACTACTACCACTGCTACTGGTACTACTACTACTGCTACTACTACAGCTACTGCTACTACTACTTCTATAGCCATTGTTGCTACTACTGATATTGCTACTGCTACTACCAGTGCTACTATTATTACTACTACTGCTACTGCTACAACTACTACTACTACTACATGTACTATTACAACTACTCTTACTACAAGTGCAGAGTTGTGTGATTATATCCGTCCTCATACAGATTTCATGACTTACTGTATATACAGTACATTACATATACTAGAGTTGTAGACTTGCGACTGGAAAGACTCAACTTGCTTGTGACTCGACCTGATGGCAAAAAGCTGAGGAGAGTTGACTTGGGGACTCATGAATGTTGAAACATGCAATATTGTGAGTACTACATGGCAATGTGTCTGTGTGTGCATCCAGATAATTACAAATGGCCCTTCAGGACTTTGGATTTAGTCAAAGACTTTCTTCCCTCATCATGCCTGACTCGAGCCTTTATGCCCAAAGATAATCTTTAAAACGTTGGATAAGACATTTAAAATTAATGCCATGTTTTGGGGTCATTGGTTCAGTTATTTGCAGTCAGCACTGCTATCATCAAGGAATGCTTTCTACATTACACTTTAACACTATTAATACACTATACAAAATATAAACTTGTTCAACATAAAAATATGAGTGACCACTGTTATTTTATGAATTCAAAGTTAACTGAACTAGTACTTAATAGTTTGTTCAATTCGTCCATTAGTTATAATGGTAAAAATATATTAGTGGGTCAACTGAACTTAAGAAGACATACTTGAGATTAAGTTCACTCAACAACTGTTGATTTATACAGACAGGAGCTCCGACTTAAGCTGGACTTCCAGTAATGCTTATTTGTTCACTAGTAAATCAGTTTCAAGTCTGGTCCTTTATATACTATGTTGTAGTGTTTTCATCTCATGCACGTAAGTCCAGTATTCACTCTCTTTTAGTTCTATTTTGGTCTCTCCTGAAAAGGTCCTGAAAACAATATCTGTGTCTTTAGCTGCTAAATCCTCCACTGTGTTCACCGGCCAGCAGCTCATTTTGTTAAAATCTAGAGCTTCAGAGTTTGCGACAGTTCTCTGTGTTCCACTTGTGACCACTTTGACATTACACAGAATCCTTAGATCTAATGCACATTCAGGGAATATGCTTTCAAAAGGTGAATGTTCTCTTCCATCCCTCTTTCTGCAGGAGCCTTACCCAGCATGGCAGAGTTCCTCATTGATCCAGAGATGGACCAGGAACTGGACAAACTGTGAGAGCACATACACAGTGTACTGTAAACTGCACAGGATGACTGGATCATAATACGCAAACACATTTAGCTTTTTCACATTATTTTAACAGACATGCTTTTCTTTTTCTTTCCTTTTGCTGTTTTCTCATTTTATTGTCCTCATTACCTTTGTCTGTCCTTTACTTCTTGTCCTCTTTGCTGTACTTTTTCTCACTTCTGATACCTTCCTTCTCTTAATACGTCGTTCCTTTTCCGGTACTGGTCAGAATCGCCCAGATCTCAGTGAGTCCCAGCAGCAACAGCAGCGGCAGTGCGGTGGGGGGGCTGAAGGAGGTGCAGAGGAGGGCTTCCCCCAGGAGGAACATCCACAACAGGAGGAAGATGGAGGTGGAAAGCGATGGTTCCACGGAAGAGACGGACTCCTCGGAAAATTGACCTCTAATCTTTCACCAGTCTGTGACGTGTCACCTTCCATCTTAAGTCCGAAAAAACTGCTCTGCGGCTGCAGGGTGTTTTGAATTTTACTGTAATCTTACCAAACAGAATGTTTGTATGGTTGGCAGTAATGGTATTTATTTTGCGAGTGATGAGTAGTATAACTAAGTTGAATATCAACAGTATTACTCCAGTTTATACTGTTGCCATGTTGGAGATGCCTCTTCATACCATACCACAATGAAACACCAATACTCTCCACTAAAAGTGAAACTAAGAAAGTAGTTTTAAGTGCTGTAGGTTAGCTGCTCCATAATATGCAAAACAAAGCAGGTCTCATTGCTGGTTTTACAGAGTGACTGGAATAAAAGATAGGAACCTCTGTCATCTTGGAGGTGGAATTACTGACTGTAAATCACTCTGAAGACCATCAGGACCAAGCGCCGGACCTGGGGTGACAGGGCCTTCTCAGCCGCTGCACCCCCCACCCCCACCCCCCTCTGGAACGCCCTGCCCATCCACATCCGTCAGGCGCCCACCCTATCATCATTCAAGATAGCCCTCAAAACCCACCTCTTCAAACTGGCCTTCTCCTGCTAACCCCTCCACCCTACCCTCCACTACATGACTCTTTCCGCACAGCTTCTTGTTCTGTTTGTTTTGTTTGCTCCTTTGTCTTTCTATTTTTAATTTTTTTTTTATATATATATTTGTCTCTGCTCTATGTAAAGCGTCTTTGTGTACTCAGAAAAGCGCTATATAAAATTAAAGTATTATTATTATTATTTATTATTATTAAATGCTTGATATTTTATAAAAACCTGCGCTTGTTTGCAAACCTACCTACCTACATTCCTGCTGCTTTAAATCCTTCCCTTTAAAGGGCGGCCACAACACTGGAAATTAATGGCGAATATATATATATATACAGTATACATGCAGAAAAGCTTGTGTCGAGCTTCCGCAGAGCCACAGAAATGCTCACCTCTTAAAAAATGGAAGTTTGATTGGAAATCAGAGCGGGGTTTTTTTTTTTTTTTTTTTTTGACAAGTACTTCACATCCTCTTACAACAACAACACAGATAATTGTGTCTAACAACACTGAGACCAGGGGTGCTGTTTCATCTGTGTTTGGTTTTTACTCCTTTTGACTCAGTTCTTGAGGTTTTTCTTTGTATTTGGTTTATTTTAGCTCGATTGGTGTAGCTCTTCCTTTAAGGGCCCTCTTTTGGTTATATTGATTTATTTGTTCTAAACAGCATCCACTGACCCTTATATTTGACTTTGCTGTTGTGTTTGGCCTGAATCTGAGTTTCTTGTAAATAAAATAACTTTGTTCTACCAATTCCAACTGGTTTTGTGTTGCTTCCCCGTTCCCCCAGCGAGCTGGGTCGTAACAGGGTGAGAAACACATCTTCTGAAACAAAACTGCACCTCGGCTGCAACATCTCAGGCAGCAAGAAGCTCTCTCCAAGAAGAGACGACCTCCAGCTGTCATTGATAAAACATCTTTCCACACCATATAAAGTGAAGCCCTGGACTCACTCCCCTGAGCTCGCCAAGGACATTGACATCTGTCCTGACCCTCCCACGGCTTCTATGTTGGTGTTGTCCAGAATTATGGTATAGAAAACAATGTAACATCCCCCCCCCCCCACCACTTCATAAAAGGTTAAGTGTGTCACATTGTGCTTCGACAGACAAAGCAGCAAAATCAAGGCAATAAAAAATCAAGACAGATTTAGACCCTAAAACAACAAAGATGAAACATAACGACAATCGATATGATAAAAAGAAACTAAGAAAGAAAATAATTTTGTGAAATAAAATGATATCAATAATAAAATAAAGCAGTAAAGCGACGACATCACATAAAATGTGGTAGCCACAGACCATATCTCTGTCCTTATCCTTCCTGGCTGATTTTTCTCTAGTTTAGCATTTTGCTAGTGCCCTTGTCACTACTGGTAGCATGAGGTGGTACCTGCAGTCCATTCAGATTTTACCGGTAGTCCAGCTCCTCCAGGATGGCACATCCATATACTCTGTCGCAAGAAGGTTTGCTGTTTCTCCCAGTACAGTCTCAAGAGCGTGGAGGAGATACCAGGGGACGGACCATTACAGGAGGAGAGCTGGACAGGGCCGTAGAAGGGCAACAACCCAGCAGCATGACCGGTATCTGCTCCTTTGTGTGAGGAGGAACAGGGAGAGCACGACCAGAGCCCTACGAAATGACCTCCATTAGCACATGAGTCTGTAGATGCCGTGGCAAGTGTTCCAGTATGCTGCCTGCAACATCATCCAGCATGACCGGTTTGGCGGTGGGTACAGAACCGCGCTGCAGACTGGAAACAGATTCCCAAAGTCATTCAGATGTTGTGAGACAGGTTTGGAAAGGCCTCACAAGATAATGCACATGCACTCTGTGGTTCGCCATGAGCACAAAGGAGGTTCGCTCTATGGTATAACCCTCAAACCCGCAAATTAAAGCAAACGTCGCGAAAGCTTGAAAGGATATGGCGTTCCACCAATTTAGAAGAATCTCGGTTAGTTTGGCGAGATAGTCTTAAAACATATAAGAAGGCCCTCCGTAATGCCAGAGCAGCCTATTACTCATCAATAATAGAGAAAAATAAGAACAACCCCAGGTTTCTCTTCAGCACTGTAGCCAGGCTGACACAGTTGCAGCTCTGTTGAGCCGTGTATTCCTAAAGACCTCAGTAGTAATGACTTCATGAACTTCTTCAATGATAAGATTCTAACTTTTGGGTTTAAGTTTGCTTGTACTAGTGACCTGAAAACAGGTGTTTGTACTGCAGCCAGAACAGCCATTTTGTCTCCTCCTGTCCAGTAAGAGACATGGCTTACCAGTCATCCAGAGGGCACTGGTGAGCCGGATCATGAAATTGGAAAGGTCCTCTTGGCCTGTGATTCACGCTCAGCTGTTTTGCTCTGGGAATAATAACACATCTCAGCCTTGATTTACTCTGGTGTGGATGCCAACCTTTTGGACATGACTCTTGCCTCTCAGCATGGGGGGGGGGGGGGGTTCTGGAGAAGCTCAAATGACTATGTCAGGTAATCATAATAAAATACTCACCTTTCATCTTATCCCTGCACCACAGAAGTAATTTTGGGCTATCCTTGGTTTTAGGAGACATAATCCACACATTGACTGGGCTCAGAGTTTCCAGATCTCTCTTGTATTCCCAAGGATTACCTAAATCTGAAGGAGGTCTTTAACAAAGCCAGTACCACCTTTCCCGTATGACTGTGCTATTGACCCCTCCTGGGTACGTCTTCTTCCAGATGCCGACTTTTTTTCTCTATATGCTCCTGAGATTAAGGCTACATCTACACTACTATATTTCTGTTTTGAAATGCATAGCTTTTGCTAGGTTTACGCTTAGCATCCATACTACTACCTAAAACAAAGGAGTTTGAAAACGCTACCGGGGTTGAACTCAGACAAAACTAAAGTTATTGTTCTTGGCCCTGAACACCGCAGATGTACATTTTCTAATGATATAGTTATGCTAGATAGCATTGCCCTGGCATCCAGCACCACCGCAAAGAATCACAGAGTTATCTTTGATCAGGATATGTTCTTTAACTCCCTCATAAAAAAATTAATAAAAACTAAGAAATGTGATCCTTTTACTCCTGTATTAGCTTCTCTGCACTGGCTTGCTGTAAAATCCAGAATATAATTTAAAATCCTTCTCCTCACCTACAAAGCCATAATTGGTGAGGCACCATCATATCTTAAGGAGCTTATAGTACCATAATACCCTACTAGAGAGCTTATAGTACCATATTACCCCACTAGAGAGCTTATAGTACCATATTACCCCACTGGAGAGCTCATAGTACCATATTACCCCACTAGAGAACTTATAGTACCATATTACCCCACTAGAGAGCTCATAGTAACATATTACCCCACTAGAGAGCTTATAGTACCATATTACCCCACTAGCGAGCTCATAGTAACATATTACCCCACTAGAGAGCTCATAGTACCATATTACCCCACTAGAGAACTTATAGTACCATATTACCCCACTAGAGAGCTCATAGTACCATATTACCCCACTAGAGAGCTCATAGTACCATACAAATAGTCTGCCACTCCTGAACTATGCAAAAGAAGAAGTCATTTTTATACACTGAAATACCATTTGCTATATAAGGCCTAGAAAAGGCAAACCCATGTCCATCATGGTTTTTATTTATTTACAAACCGAGCGAGCAGTCATGCCTTTCAAACATGAAAGCGGCAGTAAGGAACTGGGGCCCTTCATATTAGTACGCACTGGGGCCTGTTGTAACTACTTCAAACCACTGATAAGTAAATGACAAATAAATCTTTGAATCTCTACAACGGCAGTAGCTCAAGTTTAGCCCTCCAACAAATTCATACATGGTAAAATCCAGTTAAGAATCATTAATACAAATGTGGTAAACTTACTGACTTGTATTCTCTAAAAGAAGGTCCTTTGGCTCCTACTGAAAAACATGTATTCTAAGTGCAGTTGTAAATGTGATTTATTGACAAGAATAACTACCATTATTATCACCGGTCTGTGCATCTTCTGTGTCTTCATTTTACAACATCGATATCATGCGGTGTTACACCCAGGTTTTGGTTAAACCAACAGCATACAATGATAACTCCTATACAAACATACATACATAAAGTATCTATACAGGATATATCTATATTGATGAGTCATGTACAGCAGATTCCCATGGTGTTAGAATCACAATAGTGGAATACAAAGAAAGGACACTTTCTGGTGGATCAGAACAACTTCCTGCGGTGCACCTTGGATGGCTGGCATGGAAATGAACATGTGGTGGATAGTACACTACATGAGGACTTTGAAATAGTTTGTCTTTCTTCCAGGTTGCCATTCATTTTCATTCAGTTTGCGCCTGTATGAAAATCAAACAACTGAGTCTTGGAAGTGTGAAATTTGTAGTCCATCATCGTGAAATTATTGTCTGCTTATATTTGAGCAAATTTCTGTTGCATGATTGAAATATTTTATACCATTCTGAAATGACTGATAGTTCGGGCATTTTTAGGTTGGGTTGTATGCGGTACTAATCCACGGTCAGTGTATTACCTACAGAAGACGGCGGTCGGCACGCCCACAGTTTGGAGAAGCAGGAGTACCAGCACTGGGGCAAAGTAATGTAACGCTGTGAACGAGGGAAGCAGCAACGCCTAGTTTAGCCACTCCCCCTTTGAAGAGAGCATAGGTACATTTCACTTTAAATATAGCGTACACTTTAATGGATATTGATTTTTAGGTGGGCCTTTCTTTTAGGTGGCTATTTTGCAGCTGGCGCTGTCCACAGCAGTACATTGCTTTGCTCTTGTGTTGGTGTTCCTGCCTGGTTCTCCAAACTGGGGATGTGCTGACCGCCATCTCCAGTAGGTAATACACTGACTATGGATTAGTCCCTTCAAAACACCCAAACTATTTCTTTAAATAGACAATGGCTGTCTGAAAGGCAGGTAATGGGATTTTCAATAATAATGTTTGTCCTGTGTAAAGGCTTCATTTGATACAGGCTTTGCAGACCGATACCAATACTTTCAGGCAGAAGCTGCATGCCTTGTATAGATGTCAAGATGTCAGCTTTGCCCTGCATTTTTAATCCTCCCTAAGCTACAAAAGTAGCAAGATCATAGGAGAAAAACGTCTCCACAGAAATCTCAGCTACTATTAATAGTGCTAGTACTAACGCAAACTATACGTATAGTAATATATTTGTGCAAAATCTCACTAAAAGGTTTCATGTCATCATCTTAGATTAATGTCCTCTCATAGAAAACGTAATATTGACCAGTTCTACAGTAAATATGTTGTCAATCAAATGCTATTGAACCACAATGACTAATGACCAAATATCATATCTCTTGAGTCCCAGTAACATGATTTAACATTCCATGGCAGCCATCTTGAGTGGCATATCCAGCTACAAGACTACTCATCTGGATGAGATTGACTGTATGTATCTAAACCTATGATTAGAGATATCAGAAGTCAACAATTCAACAGTCATCACGACACCAGAAAAAAAAAATAGGCACTATTTTTCGAAGACAAAACATTTCAGGCTTCATTTCCATTGACTTTAGCGACTCAAATCTGTTCACCAAATTGTTCTACTGCCTGTGAAGATGCATTCTGATTGACTGGATACTTGATTCAGGCTACTTGAAGCAGCAGGACAAGCTGAAAACACAACTTTGCCATGTTCGCAAATCTTTGTCTCTTTACATATCCGGCAGACACTGAGCAACATTATTAGTATTTTGAGTCATGTCTCAGATGGCCTGAGAAATGTAAATCCAATATTCACTTTCTTTTTAGCTCTATTTTGGTCTTCATCAGCTCATGAGAAAAAAATCGGACTCTTTAGCTGCTAAATGCTCCACTATGTTCACTAGCTAGTTGCCACCTTTTCCAGTCAGCTGTTTGATACTGGGCTGGGAGTGTACAGTGGGTTTATCAGAGCCTTTTAGTTGTAAATAGCTGCCTGCTGCTCTTAGAAAAAAGGTTGATAAGAGCGTAGTTTGCATGCTGGAAAGCAAAACAATGAGCTAAAAATCATCTTCATAGAGCTGAGCTTTACTGTGTTGTTGGGTCAAAATGATCTGGTTCATCACTGGGAGTGTCTCTTTTTACATTGCACATAGTCATTTGATCCAACATGTTGATTGATGCAGCTTTAATCTTCGAATGGCTGAAAAAACAAGGAGGAACTGCACTGGAATGGAATTCCCCTTGCTTAGATAACCAAGTCAGACTATGGGTTTGTGAAAACAAATCTTCAAAAAGCCAAATTCAGTATTTCCTTTTAAATATGTCCAAGCTAAAAAAAAAACAGGAAACAAATGATCTGTCTAATGAGAAATACGCTAACTGTTTCCATGCTGACAATTTGGTCCTAGATTTGAGCAGACAATGAAAAAGAAGTCTGAGCTGAAAGCAACATGGACAAGACATGGACATGACTGCACAGTGATCCCTTTTCTCACCAGTCAGTTCGTAATAAATTGCACAGCGTCATTTGGGCCTTGTTATTACAAAGAGGAAAAGGACATTTCATCACTTAACCAGAGAAAACCTGCAGGGTTTGTAGTTGAAACCACATTTGGAAGAAAAGGAACATCAAGCAGCAAATAGAGAAATTAGGCACCTTAAAGCATCTCCAAAGGTCTTCAACAGTAGATTGTCAAGTCAGGGGGTTATAAGATACAGAATAATTCTTATATATTTTTGAACACATTAGTCTGTCCTCATTGGTGCAGAGAAACAAGCAGGTCCATTAGTTTTTTGTATGTTGCTTCAAATTGTTGTATGAAGCTAATCTAAAGACAGAAGATTTACCCTCTTTTCATAAACATGCAGCCTTGCTTTGTTCTTAAATTCTCAAGTGTGTGTTGGTGGTTAACTTAGCTGCCTTCCAGGCAATTTAACCTGGGTTTGATTCCAGGCTGGTGTATGCAGCAACATCTATAAATTGAATTCTCTCAAACACCTGAAACTGGTTCAACATAATTTGACACTGTGTTAAAGCTGCAATTCACATCAAAATATCTGTGCCTGGAATTCTAGTTTGTTTACTTTGATCACTAACATGGCTGATCTATGCATAATCAACGTTAGAAATTCATTTTGGTCAAGAGGATGAATGTTAACTAAGGGAGATCCTCTTCTCCAATTATTTAGGCAGCTAAAACAGATATATTACATACAAATCTTACATAACTTTTCATTACTTTTCATTCTACTTAAATGAATACATAAGTTAATTGCAAAATGTGTCTTCTAACTAAATTTTCCTTTTAGTCAACAAAATGGTCCTACTTTTACATCGAAATACCCAAGTTTAGAGACTGGAATTAAAACAAATTTGAGTGCTTGATTTCTAACCACATGTGACCGTCAGAATGAGCACAAAGCAGTCAGTAGAAGTAAGAATGGGCTGTTTGTCATATGTACACAAACTAGAACTCAAGCTACAGATAGAGACCCTTTTCACTCAAGTGCATTCATCACACAAAGACATAAAATGTGACAACAGATCAAATTATTTAGATATTGTTGTAAAGAATTTTTTTTTTAATTGACTAGTGTTTTTTTTTTTTTCATTTGATTGACGAATCAGTTTATGAAATGTCAAAAATGAGGTTCATTATAAGTTCGCAGAGCTCATGGTGATGTTTTCAAATTGTTTATCTTGTCTGACCAACAGTCCATAAACACACACATATTCAATATCCATTACATGACAGAGAAAAGCAGCAAATCATTAGCCACAGGTGAGGTTTTACAGATGTCAGTGTCGGCCCAACATTTTTTACAGACTAAAATATCGTAACAAATATTAGATAGATAGTCTTTTACAGACATTCACATCAATTGTAACAGCTGACGTTTCATCTAGTTTGGTTTATGACCAAAAAAACCTGCAAAATGAATGACATTCCCATCAGCCCCAGCTTTGTGTTTAACCGATGTTAGCTGCTGACATGATAAACATTGTCATTGTGCACATGTTAGCATGCTGAAATGAGCATTTACAGTAAGTTTAAGCACTGCTGTGCCGAAGCACAACCTCACCGAGCTGCTAACATAGCGGCTAACTCTTGCTTTTTCATACATGACTTAAATGGTTAATCAATTACCAAAACTGTCACTGATAAATTATTATACATTTCACCAATGGTTGCAAGTTCACAATTTGATGTCATAAAGATTCTGTCATTAAATTAACTCCATAGTCCTGAAGGCTGTCAATATGGTTTTACATCCAATATCTACATGTAGTCACATAACCCATAAAATATATCAATCACATATTTGTATTTGAATTTAGGTAGGGTTTATGTCATATTTGTTCTCAGTGTATGGAACAGCTCATGTGATCCAATCCATCCATAGAGGTATTTATATTGTGACATGGCTAAAGTAAGAAACAACTTGCAGTATCACTGGATGCAGGTAAGAAGAGAAATCCACCATGCAAGTACTCTGACAAATGAGGGGTTCAGTTTGCTGTGTAAGACCAAGCTTACATGCACATAGTGAGTATTCAATACATAATGTGGATGGGGGAGAGGTGTTACTCAATGAAGATGTCTTCAGTGGGACAGGAGTAGCCAATGTTCTCCTTGTAATACTGCTGGAATGCCCTCCTGTGGGACACCAGAGAGGAGAATAAAACAAAATGACAGAGGAGATGACAGCACACATCTGTTACGTTGTATCATCTGACACTCTCCCACTGGCCTGACGAGCATTATAAATATTATTATAATAAATAATATAATTATAGATATAATTATATACAGGTGAAATAGTCACCAACACAGGACTTTTGACCACGAGACCGGGGTTCGACGCCACCTTGTGGTTTTGTTGCTTCGACCTAACATTTGTTTTTAACGTAATTTTGTCCCAGAAATTTGTTCCAAAGCGTCTCCAGCAGCGTGGTGTCGTTGTTTGCTCCCAGCAGGAAGCAACTGTTGCATGACTAGTAAAAAGTTCCTCACGGTATCTTTAAGTAAAAGAAGCAATAGCTCAATGTAAAAATATTCCTTTATATCTGCATTTTACAGTTTAGTAGCAAAATAAGAAATCAAGAAAATAAGCACTTATTATGCAGAGTTTTACGTTGTTAAAACCATTATATTATATAATGTAATGGTAATGTAAGCAGCCTTTCAATGCCACACCTGGTCAAGATGGATTAAAATACTTTTTATACTGTTATTGTGTTTAATTTATATGCTTCCCTGTTAAGAAGCTGATCACATGTTTTGTATGTAAAATCTTAATAAGCGAAGTTTCTAGTAACTCTTGCTTTTAAATAAATATAACCTAGGGGAGTACATGAAGTATGGTGGAGCCATTACAATATTTTCCTGTGTAATGGAGTAGAAGTACAAAGTAGCAAAAACCAGAGATACTCAAATGAAGGTCAAGTACTTAATGTTACTTTCGGCGTACTTTCTACCACTGGCCCTGATCAGATATGCATATCCAATAGTAAAAGTCAGAAACTATGTATACAACAGAATAGAAAAGAATACAGCATACAATACAATAGGTCTTACCCTACAGACTCGGCCAGAGGATGTAACGTTGTCTCGGACATCATCACATGACAGGCAAAGCGCTGTTGGTCAGGATGTTTAGTGATGATACCAAAATACCTGCAGTGGAATGATCAGCATTACTCAGGAAATGTACAGTTCAGAGGTGCATTTACTAATATTTGTCGAGGGAAAAACCTGCTCATGCAAGTATAGGAATCGATTAGATCGAGTAACGCTTCAAGTGGCCCGACTCACTTGCTGTGTTTTGGATGACAGCCACAGAACGAGATGTTCTTTAACTGGAAGAAGTGGAAACACTGGTCCCCCTGATAGACGGACACACAGAGTGAGACGTAGAACTTTGAATGTTTTAAGTCCAAAATGTTCTATCCGGGATATTTATCCAACTTGTCAAAGTAGACATTAATATTACCTTTTTTGAGTAGCTTGTAGTTACTGCTGATTGCCACTATACAGCGCTACACCTAACTACAGTAAAGTAACTTATTGCCAACATCATAATTACCTGCAGCAGGTGACTGGATTTAAAAAGGTTTGAAACTTAAGAAGGAAGGAGGGAAGGTTGGTAGGTAGATGTGTAGTGCACGTACCCTATGTGCAGAGTGACACTGGTCTTGGACACTGATCTTCACGCCCTTTACACTAACCTCCAGCACACAGGCTGAAGGACGCTGACCTGCTAACCGCCTGTTAGACGCCACCTGTAAACACAAACAATCAGTGAATCAGTCAATAAACATACCTGGGGAGCTTTGACCATCAGCAGCATGGTCTGGTTTCAACAAATATATTTTAGATGGGTCAGTAGTGTTAGGCCAGTCTTAGGGTCATTATCATCTGACCATGATGTTTATGGTTGTGACGGCCACACTCGAAGGCCGGGTAAAACGCTGGCCCCTAGGGAGGGTTGAGACTCAAATACGGGGAGAATCCCGCCGTGAAGTGGGTGTGTATGTTGGATCATCAGTTCGGTAAATAAATAATGGGATAATAATAAATATGAATATATAGAAAAATACACAAGTGACGAGGTCCCCACTGGTTTTTCATTTGGCCAAATAAACTATCCTGAACCTAGTTAGCAGAAGTACTGAGGCCTGTAACAGCCACTGGAAGTTTGTATTGTTCCACTCTTTGCTGAATATTCTCAGGAAAATGTCCTCGTAACTGTTGAATTCTAACAGAATACATTAGCTGGTGTGAAGGTAGGTGAGCATGTTTGTACAGTTACTTGATCATCTAGAATTTTGGTTCAAAACAAACTATTATTCAGAACTCCTAGTCGCTCATTTCCCCACAAGAAATCAATAAAATAATTTGACCATCTTTTTTCACCTGCTGCAAAGTAAAAGTATAATGTAAAGCATGAGGTGAAAGGAAAGAACGTGTCTCTTTACAAACTAAACTAAACTGGAGCTTTAAAGGTGCTGTAATGTTCTTAATAAGGATTTGTACCCGGTGAAGGAAACACAGTGATTACAGCTGCAACAGGCACAGCGTTCCACGTGTATAGCACACTGAGTCAGTTAAAGGGCCAGTTCACCCAAATCTCAGACAGGTTGGGTTTTATTTGTCTTGGCTTTAAGATTTTCTCACTCCGCCCTCCATGCAATAGGTGGAGGCAGAGATGAATGAAATTTCCCACTAAAAGTTTTCATTTGGTTCATTGGCCCACCTGTGGGCCGAGGTGGGCCAATGACACACGTATGAAGTAGCTCTGGGCTAACCCAGGTAGCTTCCATGCTCACCGTCCTGCCATGTGAGTTTGGTAGTTTTTGGGTTGTCCTGTTCAATGTATCCTCATACAACGGTTCGTATGATATCTTACAAAATGTTATTCCTCACTTTTAGTGCATTTTCCAAAAAGGTCTGTTTTTATATCCTTTTACATGAGGATTACATGGAATAAATACAAATTGATTTTGCGGGCTATATTCAAATTACATTTATTTTCGAAGGTATAGCTACGGAATGAACACATGTCTAGTCAAGATTTATCGTTTACTTTTCTAAATAATTTTTCTACCAAGTGACACTTACTTGGAAAAACTTTGGAAACTTTGTGGGGAAAGTTGATCCATTTTTAGGAGCCACTTTTCAGATGCCCACTCGCCACATGCTCAATGTGGAAGTATAGCAGTATTATTGGAGCAAAACGCTTAAACACTTGTAACAATGGAAAATAGTCACACGTGTGTAAAAATATTTAGGGAGTTTCATACTTTTCATACTATACACAAACTAGCGCTACTTTTTTCAGTGAAGCTTCCCCATTGGCTAAGCTTTTATTAACGTTAGTTAACTTAGCTTATTGTTGCTAGCTTCGTGTCTGTTTGAGGAGAATAACCTAGCATAACCAAGACTTGTTAGTGTAACGTTACTGTGTGTGTGTGTGTGTGTGTGTGTGTGTGTGTCTGTGTGTGTGTGTGTGTGTGTGTGTGTGTGTGTGTGTGTCCGTGCGTGCATGCGTTAACTACAAATTCCACTGTCACAGGTGCTCAGGTGTGTTACTCCAACAATACCTCCACAGTTGTCACATGGTATGGTTAGGTTGTGTGGTACAGTGTGTGTGTGTGTGTGTGTGTGTGTGTGTGTGTACCTTCTGCATCGCAGCACAAAGCATGTCAGTCCCCTTGTGGATTGGGACCTGAACTGAACCCAGGAATTGCACCAGGAACTGGTCAATCCAACCATCTTTCTGGACTGCGAGAACAAAGGAGAAAAAAAGAAACTTTAATTATAAGATGTTGTTGATGGTAGTGCTATTCTATTTTTTCATGACAGTTTTTTGCAATGTACCTTGGTTAATATCTTTAGCCACTCTGACAGCATAGAAGGCAGGGAAGATGCCAGTAGCTCCAGTCCTCATGTTGTAACCCTGACACCACAGGTCCTCAGACTGGTCCAGCATTAACACTGGATCATCTTTTTCTAGGTACAGCTCATCTGCATGACGGGGGACAAACCTACAAAATGTACAGATTTCAGTCTCATGGGTTTATTTGGACATGTCACAATTAGTTTGTGTATGTTCATGTTTTGACCTGTAGACAGCTCTGTGGCTCTGTGGTCTCTCCACTCCATCCAAAACACAGGAGAACACACCAAATGACCCAGCACCTGAACGATACAGCATTGATGTTATATCACAATCGTATCATATGATCCATTCATGGTAAAAACACAAAAGCAAGTTCTCCAATTTTGACGCTTACTGAGGAATGGAGATTTCAAATGGCCACCACCATGAAAATGCTTAGAGTTCCTTTGTGGTGGAATTGGAAAATATTGGCCTCGACTACTTCTGGTAGCAGTGTGAAAAAAGATGCCGAGGTACGCCACCACTCCCACCCCTTAAACTTGGAGGCCCTCAAAGTCAATATCAAATCTATTCATAAAGCACATTTAAAAGCAATCCACGTTTGAAAAGTTCTGCACAGACCTGAACAGGTAGATTAAAATCACACGTAAAAGAAATACCGACATAACCATTAATGCACACAGCTCTAAGGCACAAATAAACAACACCAGGAGGATTCAAAAGTATGTTTTGAGAAATCAGGGTACATCCCCACTACTACGTGTCTAGTTTAAAAACACATCTTTTGCTTAGTTTACACCAAGGGTCCACTCCACTCTGGCCTTTTAGATCCCCTGAATGGAGGCATTTGAGAACGCTGCTCCGTTTTGGTTTGAGAACACAGGGGTTGCATTTGAGTCTGGACGAGCGGAAATGAAGACCTTTGAAAACAATGATGCAGACGCCCACATTCGCTACTTAATTGGGTCTTAGCAGTCACAATGTCCTTCCTTGATTTGTCACCTTGCCAGAAAGAAAACTAACATTAGCCTTGATCACCGAGCAACTACTTGTGGTTTATTCAACATGGATAACGAATTACAGGCGTTGCTGACCTTATTGTCTATACTAGCAGCTGTTGTGCAGTTAAAGTATGCATTTTACAATACTACTACTACCTATATGTGCAGGAGGCAAGCGATTATTCAAGCGCTTTGCGAGAAGCGTGTTGAGCGTCGTTATCAGCCTTTATGAAGCGGACATTCGAAGGCCCGGTTTACGGCTTTTATGAGGGCTTATGCTTAATTAAAAAAAAAAACTATGGTGAAGCTCACAAAGAAACTGTAAACGAACAAAAGCATCAATGCTGCTCTCAAGTACGACAGGGAGTTTCAGCCACCCTACGAGTGTGAGAACAGACAACAACGAAACCGAGGGCAAACGAGTGAGAGACGCATGTTGACCAAAAGTCTTTGATTTAAGAGAAAACGTGAGAGAGACAGGGCGAGACCTAGGGGCAGCTTTGTTTGTTCCACAAAATGTGTCACTTTGATTGCTTGTGTTGTAAATATAGAAGAACATCTTAAGTATCAAACAAGACAATATAGGAAGTACACTAATACGTTGTATTTTCTGTAACTAAGCAACCAACTGCAGAGTTAATAATTGGCTTAATGTCGCATGCCCAGTGTAGGTGAATCGTCACGTGATTTGCGTTTTCAGGTGCGTTATTATGAACGGAGATTATTCCTAAAACGGTGCTGAAACGCTGGTGTGGACAGATTGTTTTGGTTTAAAAAAACTAAAAAATAGATAAACATATAGCAGATCTGATGCTGTTTGACAATCTAGGGACTGAAACAGCAAAGGAGCGGTAACCTGTGCGCTTAAGTTTAAATTGCGGGAGTGCCAGTAGCCCCAAGTCAGCTGACCTGAGGGACCTGGAGGGAGAATAAGGGCTTAGGAGTTGTGTAATATAAGTGGCATTATAGAGAAACAGGAGAACCTTTAAATACATTCTGAACCAGACTGGCAGCCAGTTAAGAGAGGCCGGAATGTGGCTCATATGGTCCCTCTTCCAGGTACCTGTGAGGAGCCCGGCTGCAACATTCTGGACCAGTTTCAGGCAGGACAGGAACTACTGACTAATTCCAGTATACAGTGGCAGGAGTCCCAATGGGAGGATTTAAAGGCTTGAGAATGTCAGCCAAGCCTTTATATCCCGGGGAGGATGTAGTATTGTAAAAACAAAAATGATTTGAGACTTTCAATTCATGGAACTTTACTGAAATTTAACATGGCAATGTGGTGGACATTTTCTCAGTAGTTACTTACCACAATTATACTAATATGGACTGGTATATATATATATTTTTTGTTTCTTAGTTCTTATATAAAATATAAAATTTGATTTGGAATATTTCATTCTATAGTATTCTATTCTATTCCTTTAACAATTTTAATATCTTTCTGGGACAAAATAATTGAATTTTCTCGTACTGTGCAGGATTGTGTATGTGACCAATAAATGTAATTTGATATAATATGAACTTGTGAAAAATGGCGACATACAAATGACAAAAAGCTTGTTGGTTGGAAGTAAACCAAAATGGCTACACCTGATGTTGGCTCAGAAAACCTCACTGCCTCCAATTAATGAACTGCCAATGTCTCTAAAGTCAGTTCTTTTCACAGTGACAATGGAAGCTTCAACATAAAGATGTACTTTATGTATACAGCACCTTTCCAAAACAAAGTTACAAAGTGCTTCAAACATGGATACTCAATCAGCAAAAATATGCTTTAATGTGATGAATAAAGTGAACTTCCAACCATTATATAAACCCAATCAAGACTATATCATGTTTTGCATCAGTGAATATACTTGTAACCCTGATAAACTTATACTTCTCTCTGTACAATGTCAAATTGCAGACAATCTAAAAACCCTAGTTAGCTTTGTTATGCCTAAACTCACAGAAGCATGATTATTAATTTCAAAATTATTTTTTATTTAACCTAAACATTTTGAAAATATACAAACCTGTAGTGCTGTAATGACTGCTGTTGTTGGAAAAAAGGTTGAGGAACTTCTTACTTCTCGAAGCTCCGGGCCTTCCTCCATTAGACTCTTCTTCCTCTGAAGTTGTGGTTGACGTTACCTGGGACTGCTTGGAGATCTTTGCCACAACTTCCCTCCTCCTTTTCACCTCTGCCTCTCTCCTCCTCTTCACATCCTCTTCCCTCCTCCTCTTAGTCTCATCTTCCTCCTTTCTTCTTTTTTCCTCCTCTTTCCTTCGGTCTTGGAGCCAAAAACAAGGAACAGTTAAACTACTAGCAGCAATAAACAAGAGTCAAGGAACCATGCAGACAGATAGTGTAGGTTTGATTTCAACTTCAGACAATCTTCTGTCCTGAAGCTACACATGCACTGTCATCTAGTGTGGTGCTCCACAAGGCTTGGTATTGGGCCCTCTTTGACTAAAGTAAACCATCATGCCTTATTGGACAAATAAACAAAAAAAGTGAAAGCACTAGCAGAGCTAGCTAGTGCTTTCACATACTTGTCTGTCCAAACATACTTGCCAATAAAGCTTCTTCTATTAATGTTATCATATACTACAGAATATTCCTTGAAAACAGTGAATTGTTTTGAAATCCTCAACTTTGCAGCGTGAGTGCACCCACGCTAGTGATGTTACAGATACATATCTTGCATGCAAAGAAATATTATCCTTTCATTAGATTAACAGACTGAAATGAAGCTGAAATGAATGTTTTTCTTTTGTTGCAAAAAAAACCTTCTTGTCGCCAAGGGGATGTCGGCTGTATTTCATATTCATATCGGTCCTTCCAAGTCTATTGCTATTGTTGTTGTGTACCGTGAGCCATTTGGGTCTATCTCTTATTTCAAAAGGTACACTCCCAGATATTTATTGCACATGTGTAACGTGTAAGAATAACATTAGGTAATGTGGTTTTGAAGGCCCTGAAAAATGTAGTATCTCAGTTAGCCTCTTGTTATGGCCAATGGGGTTCTACATGAAAACTCAATTTTCAGCCAAAGTTGGAATAGTTTTGGTTATTAAAGACAGTATTGTGGCTGTCAGTCACTAAGTCTGTCCCTCGTTCCAACTCTTGGATTCAGAGCTGAAAATTTCAGCAACTGCTGAGAATATTGCCATTAAATCCGTTGTGTATATTCATGGTCCCTAGAAGACCATTCCTAATGTTTTGGGTAACCCCACGACCATTCCTCTAACTTAACCATAATGAATCATTGATATTATATCGAGAATAATGTACAGCGAGAAGGTCAATGTTTTTGAAAAGAAACCCCGACAGGGTGAGCCCGAATCACCCTGAACGGGTTCATTTAGAAATTATGACCCTGTCGCTGTACATTACACAGATTCTTATTCAAATCAATAATTTGACGTATGACACCGATGCTCACAACTGGCATTGTGTAACGTGCAAGATAGTGCAGTGTGGGTGGGGAGGTGGATGGGTTTGGAAAAAAGGACTTTCGTCCAGGAGATTGCTGCTCATGTCCTGTGCTAAACTTAAATAAACGTTATGTCACGCCAGTCGTTAGTCCCGTGAGTCGGTAATGTCTTCAGTCAAGTGACTCATAGAATGACTCATAGAGTTTTAGTTTCTGTCAGGACGAATTGTAAACTTAGTTTGTACACAAGATATCTTTAACCTAACAGGCAGATTACTATGGAATTTATGGAACATTCATGCTCCCAAAGGGATAAACCCTTAAACTTCATGACCTTAAATGAACTGTTTGGGACAGAAGAGTGCTCAGCCATGTTAAAACAAAAATCTGTACCTTGCTTCCTTGCTTCCTCTCTCCTCTTCCTTTCCTCCTCATACTCTGGGTCTTCCTCCTCATTGGCTGACTGATAGACCGTCTCTGCATCACTGTCATCATTGTGCTCATTGTAACTGTGCAAGCAGTCCTTGAGGCTGACCAGCTCTAACTGAGCGTGCTCATCGACCACCAGAGTGTATTTAACAGAGTCATAGTTTAACAGTGCCATAGATTCACTCTTTGGTACAGTCTGAGCAGCCGCACCA